>CM069863.1:22380691-22853191 GCA_036172795.1 Pelodytes ibericus | reverse complement strand
CATTAGGGAAAAGAGATCTATTAGAAAAGAGATCTCCTACAACACTATTCGCTTTCGTACATTTCAGCAGTTAACAATTCAATGAAAATAGCAAACTGGTCATTAGGAATAGATGTAAAAAAAAAAAAAAAAAAAAAAAAAATCGACAGATCCCAATTAGTGAATGACACCTGTGAAAAAGTATGGCATCCCAGCATGCAGGACCCCGTGTGTTCCCCAGTTTGGTTTCTGAGAACGTTTAGGATTAATAATCTATACAAAAGATTAAACACATTTTCATTGCAATTCACGAGCGTATTGTTGATCTTTTTAATTTTTCTTCCCTTGCCAGTAAATTATGCAAAACTATGTCCTGCATCAATAATGCTTGGAGTATGTTCTCAGACATGATCAGACATAACACATATTTGTCAATGAATCCTGTCATTGGGAAGGTAGAACGAAGCAAGACATTGTGTGTGCACCTGTCACTGTAACTGGAGAATATTTAACATATTTAAACCTTGCACAAGAAAATAGCACAGGATAATCACACATGGATCATACCAGAAATGCTTGCTACACCTCTAGGGTTGACAGATGTCCAGTTTTAACCTGAATAGTACAGTATTTGGACTCTCTGTCCAGGGAAACATGAGGCAATACTGGACACTTGGATCATCTCTTTGTGAAGTTTAGTATTTTAGTCTGTTCTATCTGACAAAGCTGTTCACCACTTTGCTTTCTGGTCACCAGCTGTTTTCAAACATATGCTTTAAGGCAGGCCTGAATCATTCAAAACAGAGCTAAGAGACATATTGGGGTCTATTAACGAAACAGTGAACTCTCGCTAAAAAGATCCCAAAAAAAAAAAAAATGTATATATATATATATATATAAAAAAAAAAAAAAATATATATATATATATATATATATATATATATATATATATATATATATATATATATATATAAATATATATAATCAGACATTAATAGCGGAGTTGCTAAAAGTCTCTAACTTGCCTTTCTTTCCAAGTGCCCCATCTGACCCAAGATTCAAATCTGTCCCCTGGTATATAGAGCTAATAGTAGGGGGTTCAATAAGATGCTTTATTTGTATCATTTCATTAAAGCATTTCTATTTAAAACATTTACACTTGATGCAGTATTCCTATATTTTTTTGCAGTCAGTTGTTGTTTAACATTTCTGGAACCTTTCAGGCTCCATGTATATTATTCTGAATATTGCTTCATTTACATTACACCGTTTAAAAAGGAAAAAAAAAAGACATCTTGTTATTCTTGTAGATACTTATTATACTTTAAGGGCATCAATAAAACTGGAATTAACATAAGCATTTTAGGCAAGTTGTTGCAGAGCAGAGTGTTTTCAATGCAAAACATTTGTTTCCAAACAGTCTAGCATTTTTCAATTACTACGGTAATTGACAACACTCAGCCAAGCACCTTAGAGAAGTGGTCAAGTGAGTTTAAATCACCTTAAAACCAGCAGATACCATAACTCTGCAGCTTAGCATTTAATCCACATAAATTCGATTGAACACAAGAATATAAACACCAGTGCTGACGTAGCCATTACTAGATAAAAAGGGTCTACTCCATAAAACGAACGGCAGGGAATTGAGAAGGTCAATTCAGGCCAATGAAGTCGAGTTGGAAAAAAATCTGCAATGCTGCTGAATGGGAGAATTTTTCCAACTCAGCTACTATGGCCTTAAGATTGCATTTCCCTTCTCAATTCCCCACAATTCTCTCTTTATTGAGTAAACCATACAGCAGGGGTAGGCAATCTTCGGCACTCCAGATGTTTGGACTACATCCCCCATAATGCTCGTACAGCCGTAACGCTGGCAAAGCATCAAGGGAAATGTAGCCCACAACATCTGGAGCGCCTGCCCTACAGTATAAAGTTGACCTACCTGTTGCAATAGAAAGGGCTTCTGGGTATCATCAAAAACCTGGTTTCCTATATGGATCCGTGAGGATATCTAAACCAGGAGGAAAAAAAAAATCCAGTTTGAATGTCACTACTGCACCTTAGCAAGGCAGTTCTGATCAGCTGATCCTACCCCCACCCTACACTATCCTGGAATGAAAGACAGGAACAACCTGCAGCACATCAACCTACTGTGATTGGCCATCCCCTAGGCTCATGTTACACGCCCATCTGCCCTGATCACCAATAAAAAAACTTCACTTGCCTAGTATTCAGGTGTGGGAGGGGTTAGGTGTCATCTGGTAGATGATGTAATTCTTCAAAGATCCTAGGTGTGTTTAACTCCATCATGCCTGGACATAATTGAATAAATTCTCTTTCCCATGTGAGATTATAGTTTTCTAGTAATGTCCACGACAAAACACACAGCGTAATGGTTATCTGTTGTGCAAAATCATTTTGTACTTTCTTTAAATTCTTTGTAATATTTGAATTTCAGGGAATGTTCAAAATTTACAAATACCGCTATCAGTCGATCAAAATCTAGGGGGGGAAATGGTTAATTTAGTATGCACAGGACAAAATGTTAAACAAATAAAACTGTAAAATATTACCCTCCTCTGCTCAGATGGATAAAGCAAGAGATAATGACCTTTCATTACATACTTGAACCAGGGTCTTACAACATATATTTTACTTCCCAGATACTACTATCATGCTTTAAACATATCAGATGTGGTTTAAAAAAAATGTCTTTAAAATGGAAACTTAAAAAAAATAAATTAATTGTTTTGCCTCTATAATAAAAGCATTATACAGGTTGAGTATCCATTATCCAAAATGCTTGGGACCAAAAATATTTTAGATAACTGATCATTTCATGTAACAGATCACTTTCACCAATAAGATATTTTAATGCCTCTCACCACTCAAGAAATACAGTAGTATCAATGTAAATACTGTATAGAGCAAATAAATCACTTTTACTGTGATGTAGCTGTGATGTCAGGCATCGTTGGGAACCTTCTGTTGGCGTGTCAGACCTGCACACATGACATTGTATTACACTGTGTGGCAGGCTTGCACGGGGGGATCTGGGCATGCATGAAACGGCTACATCGCAGGTTAAGGGGTCTGAACACTGAATAAATTGTGCCTGCATTCTGACAGGTGTGTGTGTAATTTGCAACTTGTGGCAAAATCCCAAAATTTTTGGTATAACAGATCATTTTGAAAAAAGGGATTATTGGTTAAGAGATGAAACGTGAGAAACTTGTTACTTGTTCATATGGTAGAAGCAAAAGTTTAATGGCTCTTTAAGAGTTTGTAGATAAACATTCCACTATAACTGGTTCTTAAGAACTCAGTGGTGACAATGACTCATGAAGGGACAGAGGCAAAGTATCTGCCCACACAGTACAGAAACACAGGTGTATAGATCTACTTCTGGATTATGAGAGAGAATCAATCTGTTGTGGGTTTAACAGAGAGAGTGACCTGCTGACAGATCAAACAATCCAAATTCTTTTCCAATCGAAGGCAGATCTGCTTGATACAGATTATGGAGGACACGTGTACAATCTAGATATATGTCTAGTACATGTTGAACAATGCCTGGAATACTTAATAACCTGTCCAAGTCTTAGGGAGCATGGCTCAGAATGACACTTAAAGGGCTCAGTCGCCGCAGTAGTGCATATGATTTATTGCCGTATATGTAAGCAAATACATAGATCAAGACACAAATGGGGTTCGAGTATGTATGTACTGTGTTCTATTTATGACATCTCAATGCGGAATTAGTGATGAAAATGAACTATATGAAAAGTCATATTCAAAAATATATACTAAAAAAAACTATATGAAAAAAACAATATAAAGATTAATTATTCTTCGTTTTCCTATGTTGGAACAAGTTGATGTCACAAACATCTGCAATAAAAACATCCTCGATCATATGCATGTCTATTTTTTATAGCACTAACAATTTTACCAATATACAAAGCAAATTTACAGGATCTTAGTTAAACCAGAACAAATGTGTAAGATTGATTAACGCTACATAGTTTCTTACGCTCTATATTCATCATTCCTGTTATTGATTCATATAACCCTTTAATATTTGTCCATCCGTTGCATCGATCAATTCACATTGACTTGCGATTCACTGTATTTTGACATTCAGTCAGCGACTCTGTCAACCTAAGCATTGCTTATACTGTCAAATGTAGGCCATAAAAAAATGATGAAGAATTATCTATGTATTGTGTTAGTAAAACTGCATGCGAAATCTATAAATTAAGAGAAAATGTTGTTTTTAATGGTGTCCCCTGCTTATGACATCACCATGTGGCTGGACATGCAAATTAAACATTTCCCACTGAAAATAGGTCATTTGCATATTAAGCCATAGGTGATGTCATAAACGGGAGCCTCCACAGACACATTTCCAACTTAATTCCTGCATTTGCTTGCAAATATGCTAACACAATAAATATAGATAGATAGATAGATAGATAGATAGATAGATTTTTTAATATTTTATGCATTCACATTATAAATAATTTTTAGCTGGCAGGAATCCTTTATTTCAGTTGTTTTTGGACTTTTTTTGCATTACTTAGAAAAAACAAAAACATTTTTCGATGTGCATTAAGCTATTACTATAGATTAAAAATAAAAAATGAATGTGATCCACACACAAACGCATTTCGGATGATATGGCTCACTTGAAAAAAAATGTAGATACCCTGCTGCAGCAGTAAGCTTGGGGTAAGACGATTATTACTGCTGCCTAGTTCCCCTGCATCAATGTTACTACACTTGTCATCCCACTATTTTTTATTTTTACCTTCTTGTCTTCTTAACTCTTATTTTAACAATCTCCTTGTCTTCCAGGCAAAGTAAGGCCTTTTTACAGCAAACAAGTTGATTAACACTCCAAGTTTACTCCACGTGTTTCAATAATACCTATTAAGATCTTGTCTACATTATACATACCGACTGGAATCTACAAAGCAGCTCTGGTAGTTATACTCTCTCAAAGATCTTCATATGTGGGACCAACACAGAAGTAGTCTCTCAGTTCTGCATATGACTGGGACTTGTTTTTCTGTTGCCTGTCTGTTTCCCACTTGTTACTCACACTCTGGTGGGTGGGCATCTCTCAGGACAAGGGGGCTTGTGGTTGCCAGGGACACCCAGAGTTTAAAAAGGATCCTGCAGCCAATGGCAGTACATGTGAGTGTGTGAGTTGGTGTATTGGGGGATGACTCGGTGATGAATGTGGATGTGTGTGAGACAAATTCTGCAGACGATGTATAGGGAGGGGGGTCATTGTGAAAAGGAGCTGGGGTAAAGGTCTAACTTCACAATCCAAAACCTCCCATCAAAGCAAAGCTTTGGCACAGAAACTATGAATAATCTGGTTACTTCTCTTTCAATATTTATGAAAAAACATCTTCTGCTACTCCATGTAAAAATGCTCCTTATTATTCTCTCTGCTATTTACTAAAACTCCCCTAGCTTTAGAAAAAAATCATTAATATAAATAACCCTCCCTCTATAACGTATTTCACTTCATATAAACGTTTACTATAGCCTCTGCTATCTCTTCATATAAACACTTACTAAAACTCCTCCTATCACTTCATATAAACGCTTACTAAAACTCCTCCTATCACTTCATATAAACGCTTACTATAACTCATCCTATCACTTCATATAAACGTTTACTATAGCCTCTGCTATCTCTTCATATAAACGCTTACTAAAACTCCTCCTATCTCTTCATATAAACGCTTACTATAACTCCTCCTATCACTTCATATAAACACTTACTATAACTCCTCCTATCACTTCATATAAACACTTACTATAACTCCTCCTATCACTTCATATAAACGCTTACTAAAACTCCTCCTATCACTTCATATAAACACTTACTAAAACTCCTCCTATCACCTCATATAAACGCTTACTATAACTCCTCCTATCACTTCATATAAACACTTACTATAACTCCTCCTATCACTTCATATAAACGCTTACTATAACTCCTCCTATCACCTCATATAAACACTTACTATAACTCCTCCTATCACTTCATATAAACGCTTACTATAACTCCTCCTATCACTTCATATAAACGCTTACTAAAACTCCTCCTATCACTTCATATAAACGCTTACTAAAACTCCTCCTATCACTTCATATAAACACTTACTAAAACTCCTCCTATCACCTCATATAAACGCTTACTATAACTCCTCCTATCACTTCATATAAACACTTACTAAAACTCCTCCTATCACTTCATATAAACGCTTACTATAACTCCTCCTATCACTTCATATAAACACTTACTATAACTCCTCCTATCACTTCATATAAACACTATAACTCCTCCTATCACTTCATATAAACACTTACTATAACTCCTCCTATCACTTCATATAAACGCTTACTATAACTCTTCCTATCACTTCACATAAACACTTACTATAACTCCTCCTATCACTTCATATAAACGCTTACTATAACTCCTCCTATCACTTCATATAA
Organism: Pelodytes ibericus; assembly: GCA_036172795.1. Taxonomy (NCBI): domain Eukaryota; kingdom Metazoa; phylum Chordata; class Amphibia; order Anura; family Pelodytidae; genus Pelodytes; species Pelodytes ibericus. The sequence continues at coordinate 22,846,690 of CM069863.1, read as the reverse complement.
ACACTTACTATAACTCCTCCTATCACTTCATATAAACGCTTACTATAACTCCTCCTATCACTTCACATAAACACTTACTATAACGCCTCCTATCACTTCATATAAATGCTTACTATAACTCCTCCTATCACTTCATATAAACACTTACTATAACTCCTATCACTTCATATAAACGCTTACTATAACTCCTCCTATCACTTCATATAAACACTTACTATAACTCCTCCTATCACCTCATATAAACGCTTACTAAAACTCCTCCTATCTCTTCATATAAGCGCTTACTAAAACTCCTCCTATCACTTCATATAAACGCTTACTAAAACTCCTCCTATCACTTCATATAAACGCTTACTATAACTCCTCCTATCACCTCATATAAATACTTACTATAACTCATCCTATCACTTCATATAAAAATGCTTACTATAACTCATCCTATCACTTCATATAAACGTTTACTATAGCCTCTGCTATCTCTTCATATAAACGCTTACTATAACTCATTCTATCACTTCATATAAACGCTTACTATAACTCCTCCTATCACTTCATATAAACACTTACTATAACTCCTCCTATCACTTCATATAAACACTTACTATAACTCCTCCTATCTTTTCATATAAACACTTACTATAACTCCTCCTATCACTTCATATAAACGCTTACTAAAACTCCTCCTATCACCTCATATAAACACTTACTATAACTCCTCCTATCTTTTCATATAAACACTTACTATAACTCCTCCTATCACTTCATATAAACGCTTACTATAACTCCTCCTATCACCTCATATAAACACTTACTATAACTCCTCCTATCACTTCATATAAACGCTTACTAAAACTCCTCCTATCACCTCATATAAACACTTACTATAACTCCTCCTATCACTTCATATAAACGCTTACTAAAACTCCTCCTATCACTTCATATAAGCGCTTACTATAACTCCTCCTATCTTTTCATATAAACGCTTACTATAACTCCTCCTATGTTTTTATATAAGCGCTTACTATAACTCCTCCTATGTTTTTATATAAGCGCTTACTATAACTCCTCCTATCTTTTCATATAAACACTTACTATAACTCCTCCTATCACTTCATATAAACGCTTACTGAAACTCCTCCTATCACTTCATATAAACGCTTACTATAACTCCTCCTATCACCTCATATAAACACTTACTGTAACTCCTCCTATCACCTAATATAAACGCTTACTATAACTCCTCCTATCACCTCATATAAACGCTTACTATAACTCCTCCTATCACCTCATATAAACACTTACTGTAACTCCTCCTATCACCTCATATAAACGCTTACTAACTCCTCCTTTCACTTCATATAAACGCTTACTATAACTCCCCCTATCACTTCATATAAACGCTTACTATAACTCCTCCTATCACTTCATATAAACGCTTACTATAACTCCTCCTATCACTTCATATAAACGCTTACTATAACTCCTCCTATCACTTCATATAAACGCTTACTAAAACTCCTCCTATCACCTCATATAAACGCTTACTATAACTCCTCCTATCACCTCATATAAACACTTACTGTAACTCCTCCTATGTTTTTATATAAGTGCTTACTATAACTCCTCCTATGTTTTTATATAAGCGCTTACTATAACTCCTCCTATCTTTTCATATAAACACTTACTATAACTCCTATCACTTCATATAAACGCTTACTATAACTCCTCCTATCACTTCATATAAACACTTACTATAACTCCTCCTATGTTTTTATATAAGCGCTTACTATAACTCCTCCAATGTGAGCCAACTCACTTCACTTCACATATTCTAATTGACACAAGCTATCATTTCTGCTATTACCTCATTATTTCTTGTTGTTCCATATAACCAATAATATTACCTAAAAAAAAAATGCTTTGTTTACATAAACTGCCATTTCCCCCCTGCTTTATATAATTTTGATTGCTACTTCTGCAAAGTGGAAATACAGTGAAGGTGGAGACTTTTTCAGCTCAGCTATTAATGCCAGAGGGTTTGCTCAATGTGCACCGATCCATTCAGTTTTTGTGAATAGCAACCGGCCGCCCACAGTCATATAAGCGAAGACCCAGGTTGTTGAATATCTGCTATAACTATCATCTATGGAGAAACCAGGTCACTTATAATTGTGGAGAATTATTTAAAATATGTGCTCTAATACTACATCAAAAGGTTTTTAACAGTTTACTGTATAGACCCCTATAGCTCCTCTTATTTCCCCTAATAACAGCCCTCCTCAATAACTACTACTATTATTCCATATAGCTGCTCTCAGATAACATGATTATACACCATGGGCTCCTATATCTTATTTTTATTTTTTAAAGTAGGAAATAATAGGGAGTTTCCCCATATTTAAATGTGAAGTATCACATAAAGTCGACCTGTCAACTTGATATGATATTGTTTTATTCAACTGACATCACAAATCTTTGTTGTTTAGTTGTCAAAATACTGAATCACTTATGAAACACTTCATAAAGTATTTTTTTACTTGCCTATGTCATCCTCTGTTAAACTAGCCATGTCACTCCAAAAATGTACATTAAAGAGGCACAATTCTGCCCCCCTTCCTTTTTTACACTGGGTTCCCCAAAAAATAATTATGTGTTTCACTGCCCAGGGATTTTTTTGGGGTTCTATCCAGCATTTCTCTGCCAAACCACTTCATGGATTCCTCATAATATTAGGAGTTCAGTTAATGAACCTGGAAAATGAACCTGGAAAATGCTCCCAGCCTCTATATTATGTACATGGAAGACCAGAACTAGTTGCCCTTGCCCCCAAAGATTAATGGGCTGGGATCTAGCCAAAAGGCTATTTGGGCAGCTACGAGCCTCTTGCTACCTACATGGGGGGACAGGGTAGATAGCTCTCGTCCCCCCAAATGATAAAATTACCCCTGGGGTTCAGAAGCTGGCCTAGTGCCTTCAAACCCCATATATAAAATATAACAATAACAATAATGATAATTTTAGCTTCCCAGGTTAAGGGGGCCTGCAATAAAAACATTTTTGGGGAGAAAGCTCCATTAGAATCAATGGGCACTGAAATCAAGAGAAAGTTGAGCATTCACCAAACTTGTAATGTAACGCTGTAAAAAAAGACAACCTGCGAGACATAGCGCTTGACAATGATGCACTGGACTCTGGCATTGTTGCCCTTTTGCCCTAGGAAAGGGACAGCCCATTTTGACTGTAAAATATTAAGTTGCACTTGTAATAGTCACCAGCTGAGTTGTCAAGTTGGGTCAGATCTTTGTTTCCCTGTTTCCCACATGTAGCTATTTGCAGTAGTGGATGAGGTTCCCAAAATATCATTGCTTTTTGGCCAAATTCACAATGAAAGCTGGTTGGCAAGGAAACAGGAAAAAGGAATTTGTGACCAGATCTCCCTCTCTCCGCTCCTTCTTCAGACCACCAGAAAGAGGAGCACATTTGGTTCAAAGACTGTTGACTACACTGTAGCCCAAAAGAGTAGGCCTAAGGTCATGAATGTTACAGGCACAGCCTAAGCATTAGCTAGATAAAGTGAAAGATGGATGCTAGAGAAAGTTGGATGAATAAAAAGTCATGGTCAAGTTTAGGGAGATACGAGAAGAGAAGTGTGGTAACATTTGCTAACAAAACAAGGGGCAAAATCTAAATGTAGTCTGTTTTTAAATATAACCCCCCTCAAGTATCAAATATAGCTTCAACTTGTTTTAATTAGTGTTTCAAAGCTTTGATCCCACATTTTACCAGATTTACAGCAACCTCCGTAATGAATAGAGACATGGTTTTGGCTGCGGAAAAATTATCTCATCTTTTCTTCTGTTTCATACAATTCAGATAATTGCTTCATATATTTTCCTGGTCTCAAAACAAACCTTACTTATTAACAGTTGGCTGCTTTGGCTCATGACATTGCCAGCATAATGAGTATCGGAACTGCCCTACTAAGGCAAACATTTTTAGTGAATGAAACATTTACAACAAACGTTTGTGTCTTCGCTCTGCCGGTTATGTAACTACTGGTGCCTGTAAAACATTAACTTCGAATAATTTAAGGAAGTAATCAAAACTACCTTTCAAGATTTTAAGATTCTGAGTGTGTACCTGTTCACAAAGATTGTAAACCAGGAATTAATAGTCCTGTATTGGACATTTAAGGGTCTACCAAAATGGGGCTAGATCGGTCAAAAGTAGACAAATTTCGGAAGTTTTGGAAATTTGGCTACGGAATTAAGCCAATTTTAGGCCGCTTTTTTGGTGCAGAGAGTTCGGCCCTGTGAACCCTATCGATTCACCCTACTCAGTATAAAATCCCCCGAAATTGGCTAACAGACCTGAATTTGCCCCCAAAAATCATTCAGGACTATATCCTTCCTCGCCCTGATTTGTCTGACCATACAGACAAAGAGCATTCAATAGAGTATTTTATGTGTATGTTCTCCTTAAAGCAATTCTATTTAAAATGAGTACACATGATGTAATCTTTCAATTAAACAAAAATGTATTTTTGCCATTGTCAGATTTTTGCATTTTAATGAATAGACCGTTATTGGAAGCCTGTATTTGCTGACACAGTTATGCTTCCAGCACATTATTTACCCACCCACCTCACCTTGAAATGTATACGCAATGTTGCAGAATGGGTTTTGACCGTACAAAGGTATAAAGGCACATCGGTTACAAGCTAAGTTAAAGTTTATACGTCTGGCAAATATATACAAAAAAACAAAAACTGTCTGCTCTTCTCACCCTAATAAAGTTGGCAACAAATTTGTAGACATGATATAAATGAGAGAGTTTTGGTTATATGAATTGGCCAAAGCATAATTAAGCTCAACCGCCACGCCAAGGTACACTCTCAATACGGTGAGAACCTACTCTCACCTTCTATCTAGTGGGCACACAAAGCAGTTTATACTGCTACCAAAACCTTTTTAATGTGTTGGAAGAGGTCCAATTAAACCTACTCCCAATTAATTCCTTGACAGCAAGCTGCAACCAGACAATGAGGAGCCAACAAGCTTTGGCACATATAGTGTAACCCCTTCCCGATACTAGGACGTTCTAATTTTAGTGTACTTAAAAGACGCTAGGACGGCATAGATCGTCCAGCATCCGACTCCCCGCAATGAGTGGCCTCAGTCTGACAGAGAAAATGTAGCCAATGCACAAAGCAAGCACCAGTATTTTACCTAATCGCACTGTGTCTGAACTTCCGGGTTCGGATACCCCTCTGTGACGTCAGGAGGTATCGCAATCCTTTGGCAGGGACCCACAGGATCTATGAAGAGCCTGATCAGGTCTCTGGCATAGTGTTTCTGGCTACTGATCACCTTGTGATCGGTGGCCAGAAACAAAACGTGGCGAGGATGACATCTTGGACTAACGCATCATGCGTCACAAAGGGGTTAATGTGCAGTGATCCATGTCTTATTGTATTTTTCCACAGATATGTAACATCTCCATAACTTTTGAAGGCCTCTTCTGTCTGGTTGGGTAGACTTCTGAATGTTGGTCTTTAAGAAGCGATATCCAATTCTTTTGGAAGTCTCCTTGATGGGTGTGCGCGTCTGTGAAGCTGAACACCCAACCCGATGCTCATCTACTGTGCTGCTACACCAATGACAGACAGAGAGATGGTCCTTCTTTCTCTGCTGCCTTGGAGGACTGCTCTAGGACAGCGTTTCTTAAACCTGTCATCCAGGATGCCCAATGGTCCAGGATTTAGGTATTACCCAGTTGTGTTTAAAAAGGAATATATAGAACACCTGGTATGGTTCCCTAAGCATCAGGAAACCATACCCAGTGTTATATATATTCGGGGTCCTTGAGGACAGGTTTGACAAGCACTGCTCTAGGAAATGGCAGGTACCTAGTTTTTGCATTTGTAAAGTTTAGGAATCAATAACGTTTGAATGGGGCACAATTGTTGCACCATTAAAAGAAAAAAATAGCTTTTAGTCCTTCCCCTTTAATTCTAATTAATCCTTGGCCCTTCTGTGATAAATAGCGATTCTGTCTAAATCTTCTTCTAAGTCTTTTATTGTACTGCATGGATGCAAACAATGTATGATGGATTATCCTGTAATGCGGCTTAGCAACAAAAATGCAGTTTGAAATGTTTGTGTCTAGGGGGCTGCTTAAAACTTCTACTGCATGAAAAACCATACAACAAGGTTATATATTTGCATCTAAAACTCCAAAAGACTTCAGTAGAATACATAAACACAAAAAATATGAGAAGTAAAAAATATAAAATTCAAGAGTTTACAATTGTGTGAAACCAGATATCTGTATTGAAGGTAAGGTTCATTTAAGCTATACCCTGCATGTCAAACTTTCTTCAAGTTTAAGTCTCTTTTTAAAAAACTAAAATCCCACTGCTCTTTTCTAGCTTGACTTTTTCGTCTTCCACACATTATTCCCACTTTATGTTTTTTGTTTGTACATTTTCGATGCATCATAATGGATGAAAGGTAACGGTAGAGATCCACAGAAAATATATGGTCCTTGGTCCTTGTCATGACCTTGTCATGACCTTCCAAACCAGTTGTTCTGCCCAAGACATGAATGTGTGAAGAGATCTAATTCTTAAGCAATGTGTAACGAGAAGACTCATTAGCCGGATGTTAATGATCATTTTCAATATCTCCTCAGCCCTCAATTTTTCGTAATCGATTGTCAGCTCCCTGGTCAGCACCCCTTAGTAATAAGTCCTTCGTAGCAATTCCCAGAAGTAGACACGGCTACCAAGGATTACACAGCAAGAACAATCTATTGTGGACAAGACAGCACATTTATACAGTAAAACATCTTGAGAACAGGGGATATTGAACAATACACTTAAAGGGATTAACTTTTAAACAAAGGATAATACAATTAAACCTGGTGCCAGTCTGGGGAGGAAACCAATGAGAGTACACTAGGAAAAGTAGCAACCAATCGGGGCTGAGGCCAGAGTTAGGTCCCTTTAATCCTCTTAACTTTTGGGAACCTTTAAACTCCTGGCCAATGAAATGGGTGCCTACCTTTTCCCCTTGGTCTGGAGGGTCTGGCATCAGGGGGCAAGGAAAACACAGTGATCTGCCCTTTTGGGGGTATATTAAAACCGGGGAAACATGAAGACAAAGTTTAACATTTAACTTTTGCCGGCCGGCTCCCAGAGTCATGGTGGTTCGTGACAATATGTATTCTAATGAAGTGCTCCCTTGACTCACCAATACTGATGGTTGTATCACTTCTCGTTCAGACCGACGTATGATTTTATATGACAATATTATGAAGCACTAATGATCTATAGGCCAGTATAGAATTTTATACATTTGTTCATGGCTTCTGTTTTTGCTTTGTTCTAACAGGTTTATATGCTTTTTGCTTCTCCAGACCCATAATAAATCTTCATCTGTTTATGAATGTCATACTGTTGTATACAGATTTTTAGATGTTGTTGGGTAGCAGGCATTTAAAGGTGGGTGGACACGCTTTGAAGTGGGAATAAAAACTTTTTTTTTTTTTTACTATCTAAAAAAATCTATGGATTAGATCTGGGTGGGGAAGAGAAAGGACTTTTTTATTTTGTCCTGGGAGACATCTGGTTTTGATCATTGGTCTTTGTTCTTTTGAAATGAGGCACTGTATCTCCTCTCCACGCTTGATAACCGGCTGAGAAAACTTAGAAGACATTAACACATTCGATAGTCACAGATTTTTTTTAGCTAGGGTTATTTTATGACTAAAAGGGGGCCTGACATCTACAGACTTGGTTCATGTAGAGAGTAAATTATCTCCAGATAGTCATAGAATTCCATCTGACAAGATAAATAAAACACATTGTGAGATAATGCATTTTATATAAACCCATTCTGGGTATGCAAGGATAGCATGCAGCTCTCTCTGTAATATGCAACATATTTTTATGCTCTAGGGCAGTGATGGCAAATGCCTTTGAGTCCAAGTGTGCAATTTTATGCACTAAACCAAATAACACTCTAAGTGCATTTCTCTCTATAGTATGACCTTTCTCCCATGTTTGTTACAGACTCTATTCCTTTTAGTTTCCCCTTCTCTCTGTTTTGTTTTCCTGTTAGTTTTTCCATCCCAGTGTCACCATACAATCCACATCCTCCATATATGATGATGGTGACAATGCTGCCATATGCTAAGTGCCGGACGTGGCACCCATGCCATAGGTTTGCCATCACGTTGTATGGGATGCAGGTCAACAGTGGACAGCAAATTAACTTATGTTCAATTGTAGACATTTTAAATAAAAATGCTTTAATGGTAGTGTAACGGAACGGCTACCCAAGGCCGGTAGCACCTCTGTCCGCTGTGTGAAATCGCCTCCTTAGCCCCTGATTATAGCTCAGCATCCATCCAGCATCCATCCCTCAAGTCTTTCTGTAACATTGCTCTTTGTACCCACATAACAGACAGGACCACTAGCAGTTGGGTACAGCAAGAATGAACAACAACTTTATTGGAACAGAAACAGAGTGTTATATACAGACATAACTCAACCTGCATATTAACATACAACACAACAGAAACCAAACAGCAATTAACCAGCATTGCTACAGATCTAGAAAACCACATCATAATCAGTTTAACAGTATATTCAATTAACACAGAAAAATGGATGTTGGAGTAAACTATCAATCATTGTCGCTGACTCCTCTGTGACACATTGTAATCCTTCAGAGTGGTCTCCTCACAGCATTACGCATTACACATAAACCAATATACCAACAGAATACTGACTAAATAACAATATTAAAGTATAGAGTTATAGCACACAAGCCAGTGTGAGTCAGGATTACAGAGGGCACAATCTGGGTGCATGAGTAAAGTAAGTGCAAACTGTACAAACTGTACCCAATTCTCCCCTAATCCCCCAAAACAGAACCCCTTTTTAATGCCAGGGCCCATATAATCTACAGGCCCCTCCAAGAACCCCAGTCATGGATGCCATCACTGGGGACTCGGATGACCATCTCCTCCCCACCAATTACCTGCCTAATGCGTGATTGACACGCACACACCAATCACAGAGAGTGACTGTCATTAGATCGTCTGTCTCTGCTGTCAGAAAGCTAGGCTATGCTACAGAAACCCTTTAGTATTTACTTTTGCAAAGAGTAGGGTAGAATCTGTTTTTGAATGGTGCACTCCTTGATAGGAGTTGTGATCCTCCTGCTGCATAATACAGCAGGAGGATCACAACTCCCATGAAGATGAGGCAGCCCTCACCAGGGTGCTTACCTCTCTGTTGGCTCCTTATGTGCCCCCCCCCCCCCCGTGTTACTTACTAGCGTTTTGTTTGAATCCAGCCACGGACACAGCGCATTCCCACACGGCTTGATAGCCGCGCGCATGCGCTGTGTACCGCCGCTGTCCGATCAGCTGGTGAGAAGGGGTGTGCGGGGGGCGGGATGTGGGTTGCGCAGCTCGCGCATGCGCGGTGGACATAAAGTTACAGCTGAGTTATCAGCTGTAACTTTATGCGCATGCGCAGTGAGCAAATTCTCCTGCGATTGCGCAGGAGAATTTGCTCGAGTAATTCGTCAGAACACCGCCAAACACTGTAACAAACAGCAATTGTGCTTTTTTTTTTTATAAGACTCCTGACACTTGCAGTGCTTGGGTTTTTATACCCCCAATGTGTTTTAAAATAGCCTCACCCCTGGCTATAAGTTAAGAGAGATCAACATATTCCAGCAGATCAGCTCTTTCTGTTATCTGCCTGACTAATGCAAGAATAAACTAACAATTTCAATGCCTGGCCCACAGTTATTACAAGATAAGAATGTTAACCGCTTATTCTCTGCTTCTGTATGTGGGAAATACTTGGGCCTGGGGCTTGGGAGTGTCAATGAGAAGTCAGAGAATTCATTCAATATAAATCAGGCAGGGGAGGGCGGGCGAGGAGGGGGGCAGGGGATTAATTGCCCCTTAAGCTGATCTCTAACACGAATAGGTTGGGTTGTACCTAGTGTTGTCAACTTTTCTTCCAAAAAATACTGGCTGTGCTATTGCCTCCATAGACTAAACATTGGCCTCAAGCCAATTGTTTACTGGCCTTAGTGGCTCATTACTCCCAACATTTGCCCCATGTGAATCGGGGGCAAAGCTTGGTAGGTTGAGTGTCGTCCTGACAGCTCTACTCATCTATTCCGGGGTCTGAGACACCGGAGAGTTCGATCAGGCTTGTGGAATTGTGGTGACGAGGCTGGGGGGCAACCCTAGCTGTACCACGTTTCAATTCTAAATGCCCTGGTGCGCACCACTTTCTGTCTTTCTATCAAATTGTCTTGTCTGTCTATGAGTTGCTGTACCTTACCTGTCAATATATCTATCTCATCTGTCTATTTGTGTCTATCGCTCTTGATAACGGGTGGGCATGGACCAACAAGTCAAAAATTGCCAGCCCTCCCTTGAAGACAAGGCAATGAAACCCACTTCTCTGGCAAAGAAAGCGTCACTTATGTCATTTTATATCAAAATTAAGCACAGTTGTGATTAGCTGCCTCTTGCTTTGGTCTCTTAACACATTGGTTACAAGGATATAAAGTGACCATATATATATATTTTTTTATTTTTAAAAAGCAGATAGTGTTCATCCGGGGGCCGCTTTGGCTACAAATGAGTTAAAAACCTGGCACCTGGAACGAAAGGATCGAATAACAGAAAAATAATGATTGTGTTTTCTTTAAGGTGAATGAAGTTTCCTGCTTCCCTGTTGTAACAAGCCTGTGTTTATGGGTAGGTAGGTCTAGGAGCTCTGTAACTATGGTGACGTCAACAAAATGAAGTAGCGTGTCTGGCTGAAAGCAATGAAAGGAAGAGAAGAAGCTAAATTGTTGCCCCCCCTCTACTGTACAAGCACATATCCTATTGGACCTGTGATTCAAGTAAGCAATACCATTGTATACATAATAGAAATTCCTGACTTTTTCTTGCTACATGCAAGTGTACCCATAATGCATGTGGCTGAATCCAAAGCATTCTGGGAGCACACGTACGTGCACATATGAGTATATAGCTAGAATTACTAACCAGCTTGTACTTTACCAGCAGGCAGGCATACAAATTGGCTTGAGGCCAATGTTAACTATATGGAGGCAATAGCATGGTCTGTATTAATTTATTGAATGTAAGGTTGGCATCAAGCCCGTATCTTACCAGCATGCTGGTAAAAAAAAAAAATGGCTTGAGGCCAATGTGAAATCCTGGGAGGCAATACAATAGTCAATATATTTCTCAGCCCATTGAAACTGTACTGTTACATTCTTCACCAAACTATCTGAGTTGTATAATGTCTAGATTCAATTGTATCTTTCTTATGTCCATTTTACATGCCAAGTGCCCTTTAAACTCTTTTTTAGACATCGTCCGGCAATTAATTACCACAAATGCTCTGAAAAAGTCCCCTTATTTTCAAGGTTCGTCTTATAATCAGACGTCAAATCCAGGTCTGACTATAAGACTGGGATCCATATCCCCCGCAGAGTTGCAGGGGACCTGGATCCCCCTCGCAAGCAGCCGGTGAATGTGCAGTCATCCACAGGCTGGCTCCCACTAGCCACCAGGGAGATTGGCTACGTTTGGGGGAGGGAGGGGGGAGAGCCAGCATTGTAGGGGGAGGGGGGTTTTAAGGTGGAGAGCCAGCATTGGGGGAGGAGGGAGGAGGAGCCAGGATTGGGCAAGTCTGGGGGAGGGAGGGGGAGGAGGCAGCATTGGGCACGTCTGAGGGAGGGAGGAAGAGAGAGGCAGCGTTGGGCATGTCTGGAGGAGGGAGAGGCAGCATTGGGCAAGTCTGGGGGAGGGGGGAGAGGCAGCATTGGGCAAGTCTGGGGGAGGGGGGAGAGGCAGCATTGGGCAAGTCTGGGGGAGGGGGGAGAGAGGCAGCGTTGGGCATGTCTGGAGGAGGGAGAGGCAGCATTGGGCAAGTCTGGGGGAGGGGGGAGAGGCAGCATTGGGCAAGTCTGGGGGAGGGGGGAGAGGCAGCATTGGGCAAGTCTGGGGGAGGGGGGAGAGAGGCAGCGTTGGGCATGTCTGGAGGGGGGAGAGGCAGCATTGGGCAAGTCTGGGGGAGGGGGGAGAGGCAGCATTGGGCAAGTCTGGGGGAGGGGGGAGAGAGGCAGCGTTGGGCATGTCTGGAGGGGGGAGAGGCAGCATTGGGCAAGTCTGGGGGAGGGGGGAGAGGCAGCATTGGGCAAGTCTGGGGGAGGGGGGAGAGGCAGCGTTGGGCATGTCTGAGGGAGGGGGAGAGAGGCAGCGTTGGGCATGTCTGGAGGGGGGAGAGGCAGCATTGGGCAAGTCTGGGGGAGGGGGGAGAGGCAGCATTGGGCAAGTCTGGGGGAGGGGGGAGAGGCAGCGTTGGGCATGTCTGAGGGAGGGGGAGAGGCAGCATTGGGCAAGTCTGAGGGAGGGGGAGAGAGGCAGCGTTGGGCATGTCTGGGGGAAGGAGGGGGGAGAGGGAGCATTGGGCAAGTCTGGGGTGTAGGGGGAGCCTTGGCTAAGTCTGGTGGGCAAATAAAAGGAAATAAAAACAAGAAATGCATTTTTTTATATCATAATTTTTATTAAATTTAAAAAAGGAATAAACATGTGAATTTATACAAGTTAAACTTTTTTTCCTGTAGGGTAGTCTTATATTCAGGATTTTAGGTTTTTTCCTGAAGGAATATCCAAAATTTGGGGTGTCGTCTTACAATATGGGTCATCTTATATTCATGCAAATACGGTAGTGTCAGTAAAAGAATTAACCTGATTTAACCTGTCATATAACAGGCTGAGTAGGAAGTAGAGAATGAACTCCCATGAAAAGAGACAATTATTATTTATTTGCTTGCTTGTGTTTTTGATTATTTTTTTAAAGTAACTGTAGCTGTGCACTAACGAGCATTTTTATGTTCACCTAAACATGGCTTATACTGTGATTGTAGAGCACTAATAATGATAAAGAAAATGATCTCTTCATTATGTTAGCTGAATTGCATGTGAAAGTATAGATTAATAGAAAAATGTTTTTTAATGGTGTTGTGGTGCTGCTTCCTGTGTGTCATGATATGCAAATAGTCTACTTTGAATGGGAAATGTGTCATTTGCATATTAAGTCACACGGTGATGTCATAAACAGGACAGAATGAATATATTTCTCTTTTAATTTAATTTGCTTCCAATTTTCGTAACCCAAAGTTTTTTTCCTCTACATTCACAGAACAAACAATATCTATTTTTTACACGTTTTTGAAAATTATATTGTAATTATTCTATCCTTTTGAAAATTAATACAAGCTCTATGTTTCGATTAGTCTAAAATTAAAGGGGCAATGATTTAAAAGTAATATCAGGAAGTATTACTTTACCGAGAGGGTAGTGGATGTATGGAATAGCCTACCAGCGGAAGAGGTAGGGGTAAACACAGTGAAGGAGTTTAAGCATGCGTGGGATAGACACATGGCTATCCTAGCTATAAGACCGGGAACTGGGGACTAATAAAAGTATTTAGACTAGATGGACCGAATGGTTCTTATCTGCCGACACATTCTATGTTTCTATGTTTCAATATTTTTAAGTGATAGAGTCCCTTTAATTAATTCTCTGTGACATGTATGAAAAAAAATAAACAAATGCCTCTTCCATTACAACAGTAAATCATTGAAGTCACCTGTATATGAAAATGAGGCAAATGCTATAAATATAATACTGTCTTTATCTATTAATTTATTCGTGGAGAGTATGACTCAGTGGTGTTAATTTAAAGAACAGGAGCCTGTGCCTACATGTGTCCTGAAACGTGAGGTACAAATAGATGGATTAACTGAGTCAGTGTCAGTGGTGTATCTAGGTTTTATGCTGCCCTAGGCAGATGACATTTGGGCACCCCCCCCCACCCACGTTGCACACCTACGACATGCACCATCACCCACGTTGCACACCCATAATATTCACCATTACATGTCCCGTCACCCACATTGCACACACATTAAATGCCAAATCACCCCATCATATACCACCATAACTCACATTGCATACACACTAAATGCCCCATCACCCCCATTACATACCTCCACCACGTCCATTACATGCACCCATCACCCCGATTATTTGGAAGGAGCTAAAGCTTGCGGAACGAAAATGTTTGAAATACCAGAAGTGGGCTTTAACACTCTCTAGTAAAGTGCCGCCCCTGACAAAGTGCCGCCCTAGGCGAGTGCCTTATTTGCCTTGCAGAAGATACACTACTGGTCAGTGTTATACATTTGTTGCCCCTTGGTAAATATGAGCCAAACAAATATATTGGTCTCTATTAAGAGGAAGGACTTAGTTCCATTGAGAAGTGTGTTAGATGAATTAGAGGAGCATTGTAGAAGTAGGAAATAGTTGGCAAACCTAAGCCAAAATAGCGGACTTTCAAATTTCTTCACCATTGCCATATATCCTGTTTGGTTTTAGATCAATTTACCATAATTCACACATACAATAAACCATATTGCGATAAGAGAAGAGCTTCTGATATTTTATGAAGGAAAAGATACACAATAAAGAGGAGTAGGGCTGCTATCAAAAATTGTAAGGGCCAGTACTACCTGATTATACTACGCCTACGGTTGCCATTTTGGCAATTTTTTTCCAGCCACATATAACTTTTGCAGTCTGCTTTGCAGTATGTAGAAGTCATCAGAAATCAATTAACTAATTAACGTGGTTCTGTGGGATCCACCACTTGATTAAGTCATTAAATTATTTTGGTCACAAATGACTTCTACATACTGCAATGGAGCCTGCAAAAGTTATATGTGGATGGTAAAAAATGGCCAAGGTGGCAACTCTAGTGGCTGCCTCAACCAGTTCTTACCAGCCATATAGAACTTTTGTAAGCTGCCTTGCAGTATGTAGAAGTCAAATGTTATCAGAAGGAACTCAGTTAACTAATTAATGTAATTCTGTGGGATACCAAGCTTCATTAGTTAATTGATTTTATTCTGGTCACTTAGGACTTCTACACACTTATAGGCAGCCTGCAAAAGATATATGTGGCCAGTAAAAAAGCCTAGCTATTACTTGCAGTTATACAGTGTATAAGTGACACTCCAAGATATAAAGAACCCCAGCCAAGGCTCCACCATGCCCCAACCAGTGCTGTATTTACCGCGAGGCATCTTAGGCGGATGCCTAGGGCGGCAAATTTTGGGGGGCGGCAGCGCCCCCCAGCACTGAAAAAAAAAAAATTAAAAAACAAATAAATAAAAAAATAAAAAAACGCGGCCCTTTCAAAAAAAAAATAAAAGACCGCGCTTGCAGGCAGAGACGGAGGTGACAGGGGATCGGAAGATCCCCCCTCACCATTGCTCTGCCTGCCAGGCTGCACGGGGAGCCGAACAGGCAGCACAGAGAAACCTCCGTGCTGCTTGTTCGGCTCCCCGTGCAGTGTGCCGACACGGAAGTGCCGACAGTCACGTGACGGGCGCGCTGACGTCATACGCGCGCCCGGTCACGTGACCTGTCGGCACAATCGCCGGGAAGCCGAACAGGCAGCATGGAGGGACCATGCTGCCTGCCTGCCAGGGAAAGGTAAGTGCTGATGGGAGACTGTGTGTGTGTGTGTGTGTGTGACTGAGTGTGATGGGAGTCAGAGTGTGTGTGATGGGAGACAGTGTGTGTGACTGAGTGTGATGGGAGTCAGAGTGTATTTGATGGGAGACAGTGTGTGTGACTGAGTGTGATGGGAGTCAGAGTGTGTGTGATGGGAGACAGTGTGTGTGACTGAGTGTGATGGGAGTCGGAGTGTGTGTGATGGGAGTCGGAGTGTGTGACTGAGTGTGATGGGAGTAGGAGTGTGTGACTGGGTGTGATGGGAGTGTGAGCTTGATGTGAGTCTGAATGATGGGGCATGTCTTAGGTGTGTAACGTGGGTGTGCAGCTTGGGTAGGGGGGTGCCCGGATTTTGTCTGCCTAGGGCAGCACAAAATCAAAATACACCACTGCCTGTGACACTAAAGCTAATCCATGCATTTGCCTCAATTCTTATTTTATTTTATATATTCACAGTATTACTTAGTTTAGGTGACTGGGTTTCTTTTATTAGAATGGGGCCCTTGTCACTAATACTCAGGTAAATGATTATATAAAGTCAGGCAGGATCCAACCATGAGTGCAGTTATACATCTTGTGCCAAAAATCCAGTCCAGAGGATATTTTATTCCTCAACTAATCCTAGTGTTAGCTCTTGATTCCAGAGGAACCCAATACTTAAGATTGATCCATCGAATCAGTAGCCTGTGCAGAATAATAACATCCACCAAGCTTAGGTAACCGTATTATGCGAAAGCAGGATTAATAGTGATCAGCAATAGTGAGATGGATACAGTATCTGCACATGGTGTTGTCATACAAGGTGTGACAGATTTGTAAATCTATAAATCGAAATATTTGGGGGGGAATTTTGTTGCAAGTATTTTAAATCGTGGAGCATTGTTTAGACTTGTTTTATTACCCTACAATTGTATCTTATCCTGATATCGGAGCAGTTAAATAAATAAGAATACATCATAATATATATAAAAATGTGAGACTAAAATGTAGCTCTTTTTGTTCTTGCAAGCTAAATTGCAATGGCTCAGTATTAAAAATATATCTCTGTCACTGCGTTTGCGGTTCTAATTCTTGGAATTCTGTGGAGACATGAAAATAGTCTCAAAAGCAAAAGGAAGGTGTGCACTCCACGCTCCGGGATGGTGAAAATAAGGTGCTTTATTATCATAAAAATTGTAGATACAAACGAGGTGAATAACATCCACGGACTGGTGAGTCAAAAAGCGAGCGGAGGACCACCTGACGCGTTTCGCGTGTTGCCACGCTTAGTCATATATGAAAATAGTCTATTTACTTAAAAGTGTCCAAAATGTGCAACTTAAACACAAGTACCCAGGAGTTCTAGGAATCCTCACTCATACCCCAAGTTCAACTTGCACTTATCTTAGTACATATCTTTGATGTTAATTATCATGTTGGTACGTGAGAACTGAGGTGACCAACTAAACTATGCACTCAATTAATAATCTCTACAAGCTGAGGCAGATTATAAAATGTGTCCAAGAATTTTAGGCAAAACAATTCGGTCTATTTTAGATTAGTGAAGTGAACTTGGCATACATATAGGCGTGTGTAGGGAGTGTGCCAAGTGTGCTCAGGCATACCTTATTCAGAGTGGTATTGAGGAGATGCAAGTTAAGGGAGAATAATGGCAAATAATATGGGGAAATAATGGTACCGTGTCAAGTAAGATGGGGGAATACTGGCATGGCGTCAAGTGATATGGGGTAATAATTATTGGAGTGTGTGTGATGGGAGTCGGAGTGTGTGACTGAGTGTGATGGGAGTAGGAGTGTGTGACTGGGTGTGATGGGAGTGTGAGCTTGATGTGAGTCTGAATGATGGGGCATGTCTTAGGTGTGTAACGTGGGTGTGCAGCTTGGGTAGGGGGGTGCCCGGATTTTGTCTGCCTAGGGCAGCACAAAATCAAAATACACCACTGCCTGTGACACTAAAGCTAATCCATGCATTTGCCTCAATTCTTATTTTATTTTATATATTCACAGTATTACTTAGTTTAGGTGACTGGGTTTCTTTTATTAGAATGGGGCCCTTGTCACTAATACTCAGGTAAATGATTATATAAAGTCAGGCAGGATCCAACCATGAGTGCAGTTATACATCTTGTGCCAAAAATCCAGTCCAGAGGATATTTTATTCCTCAACTAATCCTAGTGTTAGCTCTTGATTCCAGAGGAACCCAATACTTAAGATTGATCCATCGAATCAGTAGCCTGTGCAGAAAAATAACATCCACCAAGCTTAGGTAACCGTATTATGCGAAAGCAGGATTAATAGTGATCAGCAATAGTGAGATGGATACAGTATCTGCACATGGTGTTGTCATACAAGGTGTGACAGATTTGTAAATCTATAAATCGAAATATTTGGGGGGGAATTTTGTTGCAAGTATTTTAAATCGTGGAGCATTGTTTAGACTTGTTTTATTACCCTACAATTGTATCTTATCCTGATATCGGAGCAGTTAAATAAATAAGAATACATCATAATATATATAAAAATGTGAGACTAAAATGTAGCTCTTTTTGTTCTTGCAAGCTAAATTGCAATGGCTCAGTATTAAAAATATATCTCTGTCACTGCGTTTGCGGTTCTAATTCTTGGAATTCTGTGGAGACATGAAAATAGTCTCAAAAGCAAAAGGAAGGTGTGCACTCCACGCTCCGGGATGGTGAAAATAAGGTGCTTTATTATCATAAAAATTGTAGATACAAACGAGGTGAATAACATCCACGGACTGGTGAGTCAAAAAGCGAGCGGAGGACCACCTGACGCGTTTCGCGTGTTGCCACGCTTAGTCATATATGAAAATAGTCTATTTACTTAAAAGTGTCCAAAATGTGCAACTTAAACACAAGTACCCAGGAGTTCTAGGAATCCTCACTCATACCCCAAGTTCAACTTGCACTTATCTTAGTACATATCTTTGATGTTAATTATCATGTTGGTACGTGAGAACTGAGGTGACCAACTAAACTATGCACTCAATTAATAATCTCTACAAGCTGAGGCAGATTATAAAATGTGTCCAAGAATTTTAGGCAAAACAATTCGGTCTATTTTAGATTAGTGAAGTGAACTTGGCATACATATAGGCGTGTGTAGGGAGTGTGCCAAGTGTGCTCAGGCATACCTTATTCAGAGTGGTATTGAGGAGATGCAAGTTAAGGGAGAATAATGGCAAATAATATGGGGAAATAATGGTACCGTGTCAAGTAAGATGGGGGAATACTGGCATGGCGTCAAGTGATATGGGGTAATAATGGCGTTGTGGAAGTGATTTGGGCGAATATTGACACCATTTCAGGTTATTTAGGGAAAAAGGAAAAAAATCCCTGGATGCACACACTAATAAAAATTGCTGCAGATGCCAGTGGGTATAAATGAATACAAAATAAATTAGAATAAAAGTAAAATTAAATTCTAGGTATGTTATTGTAGCACATACTTCGTTTCGGAGAGGTGACAGGGAGGGAAGATGAAAAAAATGTCCTTTTTGTTGTTATTGTAGTTTACCATGAACAAACGGGGCCCCTGGTTTAGAAATGTTGAGAATGTGGAAAATATCTACAAATGTTACAAGTCTGATCTTATATAGACAACCTGCTTGCGTGTAGATGACTGCAGTCAAAAAAAAAAAAGGCTGGTAAACATCAGATTCTGCAAATACCAGCTCTGGAAATATGTCCAGAGAGGATTAAACAGAGGTAACATGTTCGGCAGATGCAGTCACTCTGTAATGCCACTTTAGACAAGAACATTTGTCATCACCGCATCCTTCTGCCTGGTTTCTAGGCTACGTCATAAAAACAACCTCTCCCAGGACATTTTTTTTAGGTTTCAGGTAAAAAAAATCACTGAAGTAAAACAACACAGATACTGAAAATCTTCATTGAACATTAAGTTGTGGCTTTGGATAGGCAACGTATCCAAACAACCCATGGCAAAGGTTGTGAAGGTCCACCTACAGAGCATCATTAAATTGTCCATGACAAAGTCCAGTAAATGTCCAGTTGGTGCCTACACCAATTGGTAGCTTGTTGACAAACATATCATTTTATCTTACTCCCAGTGTTGGCAGCAGGAGAGGGTCACTGACATGGGTGTAGGAACCCCAAAAAATCTGGGGGGGACAGCATTTTTGCTCGCCGGGTATAGCAGCAGTAAAAATAAAGCTTGTCACAGTGTATATTATATCACCAAGTTCCCACCAACATTACCAGGATCCTTGGTATACAACAGATACATTCACAGCACAACATCTGCATCAGGCAGGTGCATTTTATCACTGTTACATGAAATATAGTCAGCGAGCTGTGTGTACACCATAAAACAGACATCAGTATGAACCTACCACTTCTGCTGGAAGGCTATTCCATGCATCCACTACCCTCTCAGTATAGTAATACTTTCATTGGTCCCTGGCCTTATCTTATATCTAGGATAGCCTTATACCTATCCCATGCATGCTTAAACTCCTTCACTGCATTAACCTCTACCACTTCTACTGGAAGACTATTCCATGCATCCACTACCCTCTCAGCAAACAAACATTACATTTCTGACCATAAAATAAACTGTAAAATATTAAATATTTCCAGCATTTCCAAAAGCTTAAGGTGGACCCCAAATATATGTATATAACTAGTAACATTTATACCAGGGCTTGACAACCTTAACTAAGTTTTAGGAGCCAGGAAAAAAATCTAGGAGCCAGACAACAGCACATAACACACAATCACATGCAGTCATATACAGTCAGTCACATAGACACATATACTCATACATACAGGCTGTCACACATATACATACTGTCACATAGACACACACTCATACATACATACATACAGTCTGCCAGGCACACACACACACATATATACAGTCTGTCAGACACACACACACTCATACATACAGTCGTTCACAGACACACTCATACATACATACATAGAGTCTGTCGCAGACACACACTCATACAAACATGCAGTCTGTCAGACACACACTCATAGATACAGTCTGTAACATAGACACATACACTCAGAGTCAGTCACATAGACACACACACTCATACATGGTCTTTCACATACACTCATACATACAGTCTGTCACAGACACACACACTCATAATCAGTCACATATACACACAAACTCATACAGTCAGTCACAGACACACAAACTCATACAGTCAGTCACAGACACACAAACTCATCCAGTCAGTCACAGACACACAAACTCACACAGTCAGTCACACACACTATATCTCATTGCAGGGAAGGTGGGCATTTCCGTTCCAGGTTTGTCTGTGCCTCTTACAAAGGCACAGACCATCATTACTTATTAATTACATTATTTTGCCCATTCATTTGCCAGTTTTTTTTTTTTTGCCCAAATTCATTTGTCAGTGTTTTTTTTTGCCCACATTCATTTGCCAGGGTTTTTTTTGCCCACATTCATTTGCCAGGGTTTTTTTTTGCCCACATTCATTTGCCAGGGGTTTTTTTTTTGCCCACATTCATTTGCCAGGGTTTTTTTTTTTTTTTTGCCCACATTCATTTGCCAGGGTTTTTTTTTTTTTGCCCACATTCATTTACCAGGGTTTTTTTTTTTGCCCACATTCATTTAACAGGGGTTTGTTTTTTTTGCCCACATTCATTTGCCAGGGTTTTTTTTTTTTTTGCCTACATTCATTTGCCAGGGGTTTTTTTTTTTTGCCCACATTCATTTACCAGGGTTTTTTTTTTTTTTGCCCACATTCATTTGCCAGGTTTTTTGTTGCCCACATTCATTTGGGCAGTAATATTGTGTCAGCCAGATGCCCAGTAATATAGTGCCAGCCAGAGCCCAGTAATATAGTGCAAGCCAGATGCCTGTAATATTATGCCAGTCAGAGCCCAGTAATATAGTGCCAGCCAGATGCCTGTAATATTGTGCCAGTCAGAGCCCAGTATTATTATGCCAGTCAGATGCCTGTAATATTGTGCCAGCCAGAGCCCAGTAATATAGTGCTAGCCAGAGCCCAGTAATATAGTGCCAGTCAGATGCCCAGTAATAATATGCCAGTCAGATGCCTGTAATATTGTGCCATCCAGAGCCCAGTAATATAGTGCCAGCCAGATGCCTGTAATATTATGCCAGTCAGAGCCCAGTAATATAGTGCCAGCCAGATTCCTGTAATATTGTGCCAGTCAGAGCACAGTAATATAGTGCCAGCCAGATGCCTGTAATATTATGCCAGTCAGAGCCCAGTAATATAGTGCCAGCCAGATGCCTGTAATATTGTGCCAGTCAGAGCCCAGTAATATTATGCCAGTCAGATGCCTGTAATATTGTGCCAGTCAGAGCCCAGTAATATAGTGCCAGTCAGAGCCCAGTAATATAGTGCCAGTCAGATGCCCAGTAACATTATGCCAGTCAGATGCCTGTAATATTGTGCCAGCCAGAGCCCAGTAATATAGTGCCAGCCAGAGCCCAGTAATATAGTGCCAGTCAGATGCCCAGTAATATTATGCCAGCAAGATGCCTGTAATATTGTGCCAGTCAGCCCCCCCCCTTCCCTAGTACTTACACTTCACTGCTACGTGTCCCCCGCCGGATGTCTCCTCCGTGCAGTCTTCCCTCTTGCACGGAGGAGGGAAACAGTCACCGGATGTGACGCAACGTCACATCCGGCGTCAGTTTTTTTTTTTTTTTCCGGCTGTCGCATCCATCGGATGCGGCTTGCCGGAAAAAAGCGGGCTGGGGGCCCCGTTTGCCTCGCGTTCTGGGGGGGATTTCACCCTACCTGTCCCCCCCACATTTTTTCCTGGGGGGTATCCGTCCCCCCCATCCCCCCCGCTTCCTACGCCCATGGTCACTGACCAGAGGTTTGTAGGTTGTGATCATTAGTCATGGCTTCAAATAAAAACAAAAAACAAGTTAGTGGTCACTGGAAAAAAAAAAAGTCTCTCTGACCCGTTATGCATGGTACAAAAATATTACCAAAGTAAAAACTATTTAAAGGACAACTGTAGCAAAAATGTAACTTATGTTTTAATGAAAGATTGTATCAAGTGTAAATGATTTATAAAGAAAATATTTAATGAAATAAAATAAAGTTCCTTATTCAGCCTTCTTTACTCCATATAGTTCGCTCAGGGGGCAGACATCTTGTTTAGAATCTTGGGTCAGATCTTCACTCCTTGATTCAGATGAAGAAAGATCTGACCCATCTGACTCAAGATTCCAAACAAAATGTCTGCCTTCTGGTGGTGCTATATGGGTAAAAATAGCTCAATAAGATACTTTATTTGTATTCTTTCATTAAAGCATTTCTATATAAAATGACTACACTTGATGCAATCCTTTCATTAAACAAGACTTAATATTTTGCTACAGTTGTCCTTTAATACACATTAAAACTTCCAGCATTACCCATGGCAATGTGAGATGCCAGGGCATGTCAGTGCCACTGTGTGTGCACAGTGTTCACAAAAGGTATTTCTATATTATAATGTATATTTCTAAAAACATGTGGAAGTTGAGCTCCATACACCTGGTGCTGTACCAAGAGGGAACTTTCTCATGAGGCCATGTGACCCGGTCCTTGTTGCTTTTGACCCAGTAATTTCCCGGGAAGCTGGGAGCATCTATTGATGTCATTCACATGGTCATCATCATACATCTCTAGGAGAGCTGCCTGATTGGTTAAAGGGACACGGAACTTTTTTTTTTTTTTTTCATTTGTGCTTCTAATATAGAAGCACAAGTGAAAAGTTAGTTGTCCCTAGTATGAGGATAAGCTGGTGTGTACTTTTAATAGTACATGCCAGTTTATTCTCTGAACGACAGCTGCCATGCTTCCATAGGAAGCCGTCTGGTCGGTGACTGTCTCTCGCTGCTAGCGACGGGCTCTCTCTGTCAGAGCGGGGTGAGCCCCCGCTCTGTTTGGCTGCATGAATGTTGAGGTTATTTAGCATGCGACAACCAGGAACTGCTGTGTCTCGCATTTGAGACACAGCAGTTAGTAAACCCGCGTGTATCTATTAAGATACACGTTGGGTTTACTTAAATGTCCCGGGACATGTTTTGTTTAACCCTGGCTTCCTTCAAGGAAGCCAGTGTTAAACAACGTTTAATGTTCCTTTAATGTTTCGTCTGTTGTATTTTTGGAAGACATTCATAGAGGACTTTGCTTGTAAATATTATATATAGCACTGATAAATATATATAAAATATAGTAATT
The DNA here is from genome assembly GCA_036172795.1 of Pelodytes ibericus. NCBI lineage: Eukaryota > Metazoa > Chordata > Amphibia > Anura > Pelodytidae > Pelodytes > Pelodytes ibericus. The sequence continues at coordinate 22,822,815 of CM069863.1, read as the reverse complement.
CAAGCTTTTTATCAAACTTAATTTGACAGGCAAAGACTGTCTGATACACTAGGCCATAATGGGGACCAAGTCTGTGTATGTATCCTTATGCGAAGTGATATATTTAATTTCTGACATCTGAACACACTTATAAATTATCCTGGAACTTACAGATTTTATCTTTATGAGAAGAGCCCCAAGTGTTTTATTTAACAGGTGTAGCAGACATTGAACGCTTGGTGTCCTGAGGCTCTGACCAAAGTACACAGCACACCCGAAGCAAAATGGCATTCCTTTTCAATCAGCGCTGATTTCGGCTTGCTGGCACAAGAGCTGGAATTGTATGGCTCCCGCAAGCCTGCCTGATGGAGCAGAGATGTCACTTATCATCAAGCTCTCTATGTGGACATGTGTTTGATGCTGGTTTTCATCTGGATCCAGAAGCAAGATGGAGTCTTGCATCAAAACAAATTAGAAGAAATTACTACAAGAAAAAATAGAGAGATATAAAATACATCAACAAGGATATAATAGGGAGCAGCATAGTTACCAACAGTGCCGGATTTCACAGGGCAGTCCTGTGTTTGTGTTTCCCATAAAATTTGGGACTGTCCCATTATGAATGCATATGTATATAGTTGGCTGGAGACTGGGATGAAAAAAAAAACTGCATTTTAAAGTGTTTCAAAAAAGTAAAACACATGCTATGATGACTATATTTGCATTGTGTGCTTACATACACCAATCAGCCATAAAATTATGGCAAAATACTGGCATACTGAGGGACAAAATACTGGCATATTCAGTGGCAAAATACTGGCATACTGAATGGCTAAATACTGGCATATTGAGTGGCAAAATACTGGCATACTTAATGGCAAAATAATACTGGCATATTAAGTGGCTAAATACTGGAATATTGAATGGCAAAATACTGGCATTGTGAGTGACAAAATATTGGCATATTGAATGGCAAAGTACTGACATATTGAGTGACAAAATACTGGCATATTGAATGGCTAAATAATACTGGCATATTGAGTGGCTAAATAATACAGGAAAATATTAAATGACAAAATACTGGCATATTAAATGTCAAAGTTCTTGCATATTGAATGGCAAAATACTGGCATATATTAAATGGCAAAATACTGGCATATTGAATGGCAAAATACTGGAATATATTAAATAGCAGAATAATACTGACATATTATTGGGCAAATTGGCTGTGGCTTATTAATGACAAAATAATACTGGCATATTATTGGGCAAATTGGCTGTGGCATATTAATGTCAACATAATACTGGCATATTTTTGGCCAAATTGGCTGTGGCATATTTTTGGCCAAATTGTCTGTGGCATATTAAATGGCAAAATAAAACTGGCATATTATTAGGCAAATTGTCTGGCTTATTAACGGCAAAATAATACTGGCATATTATTGGGCAAATTTGGGTTTATGAATGACAACATAATACTGGCACATTATTTGGCAAATTGGCTGTGCCATATTTATGGGCAAACACTGGCATATTAATGGGAAAACTGAGAGAGAGAGAGAGAGAGAGAGAGAGAGAGAGAGAGAGAGAGAGAGAGAGAGAGAGAGATATAGAGAGAGATGTCTGTGTGCTTAAATATGTATTGTTTTAGAATTGTACAATTTTCACCTCGTGGGGCTCCTGTGTGTCACATAATTAATGGTGGACCCATGTGTGGCATTACTAAGGAATCTGTTTGGCATGGTATTTCAGGAAATCCAGGGGGGTGAAGCCATGAGTTACCCCACCGGGTGACACCAACCCTAGTGACGCCTCTGAATGGGGAGTATTTAATGGAGGTGATGGAGGCATGTAATGGAGGTGATGGTGGTTTGTAATGGAGGTGATGGGGGCATGTAATGGAGGTGATGGGGGCATGTAATGGAGGTGATGGGGGCATGTAATTGGGGGTATGTAATGGAGGTGATGGGGGCATGTAATGGAGGTGATGGTGGTTTGTAATGGAGGTGATGGTAGTTTGTAATGGAGGTGATGGGGGCATGTAATGGAGGTGATGGGGGCATGTAATGGAGGGGATGGGGGCATGTAATGGAGTTGATGGGGGCATGTAATGGAGGTGATGGGGGCATGTAATGGGGGTATGTAATGGAGGTGATGGGGGTATGTAATGGAGGTGATGGGGGCATGTAATGGGGGTGATGGGGCATGTATATTTGAAGTGCTATAGGTACCTGTCTCTGGGTATTTCATGCACTGACCACTATAATGTTCTTGGAACTGTCCCATCATGCTTTACAAACTGTCACACCATCATACTATTTCCAACAAGTGTCTTGCGAGAAAAATAAAAACAAACATTTGTCATCATGATAAATAAATATTACAATGAGTCACAGAAACATCTCAAGCAGTGACACATGAATTATGTGGATATATACCTGTTATTTATATAAATTCATAAATACCATTCCAGTTTTTATTGTGCTGCACGTAATCCATAAAAGAAGTGATGCAGAACTGAAACACAGTGGGGGTCACGTATAACACCCCCCCCCCCCCACTGCAAAATATAAATAGGCACAATCGCTGTTTGTTATGTATAGCTGCGATTGTGCCTTTTTATTAATACCGACACTGTGTAGTGTGGGAGAGGGACCTCTGCCAAACATCGGCGCGCAGGTGTAAGTCCTGGATGTGCAGTGCGGCTGTCTGATGGGGCATGTCCTGGATGTGCAATGCCAGTGATGGAGCATATCTGGGGTGCAGGGGTAAGTCCTTGATGTGCAATGTGGGTTATGGGGCATGTCCTGGGGTGCTGGGGTAAGTCCTGGGTGTGCAATGCAGGTGATGGGCATATCCTGGAATGCTGGGGCAAGTCCTGGATTTGCAACGTGAGTGATAGGGCATGTCCTGGGGTCAGTCCTTAGTGTACAATGTGGTGATGTGCGCTGCACACCTAGCACGGAGCATCCGCGCTGTTTATTTCTGGGGTTTGTGAACAGAGAGGACACAAACCCTGGAAATACATCTGGGAGACAGACGGCAGCTGCGAATTCGGCAATAGAGTCACTCACTCTGTTGCCAATACATCCAGGACGAAAAAAGTATACAAAAATTCGGATACTTTTAGTGCTGGTCGAATTGGCAACAGAGTGAGTGACTTTGTTGCTGAATTCACAGCTGCTGTAGGCCCCTCGGATGTATCTCGTGTATTTCCGGGGGTTTGTGTGCTGGCGGTTCACAGCACATACACACCCGGAAATACATGAGATACATCGTGCCCCTGAGTGAAAGGCGTGCTCCAGGCTGGCAGCATGCCTATCACTCAGGGGCATGATACGCCCCTGGTGCTTGGGCAAGTCCTGGGTGTATGTGGATGCATATACAAACAGGATCCAATTAATTTATCGTGGTAGGTCCTATGAGATCTCCACCCTAATTAATTAATTGGATTGTGTGTGTGTGTAAATCCATCCTACATACTGCCGGGCAGCACTTTGCATGCTCTTTCTGCAGCATGTGGTACAAATATGTGTCCCTGGAAACATGGCAGATGTTGGCAACTATGGAATATCCAATCAGAGGATTGTTCTATATAATTCTAATGTTTGTGGCTTTTGTTTTCCCTGTCGCTATAGGATGCAGCCATGCAGAAGGACTCTCAGGAGAAACAGGCAGTGCCAGCTGTTATCTCAACCCGACAGGGAATGTGCAGGTATACTGGAGAGGAAACTGTATTGGGTACCATATATTTTACAGTATTTAAAGTGGGCAGTACGAGAAAAAGAAGAGACTGACATTACCCTTTGTTGCACCCCAGATGGCATTTTACTGGTAGGCCGGTAACATTTTTTTGGGAGGGCTGGCAAGGGAGGCTATGGCAGTAGTAAGATTCAGCAAGTTCACACCGGTTTGGGTGAACCTGTTAAAATTTTACAAGTTTGCCACACCAAAGTCTCTGATTTTGACAAGGAGCTTTCCTGCGTCTGGGACATTGTCCCGGAATCAGAGGTTTAGGCTCTTTCGCGGCGCGTGGGACACAGACTTGAGACCCCGAAGCGCTCAGTGCAATCCCAGTGCAATGACGTGTGCACCGTTCAACAGCTACACGAGGAAGCAGCAGGCTGAGGAGCTTTCCCAGGTTAGCAAAATGGTTATGCATTTACTGCATATTGGCTTCATTTACAAAGGTTATGCATTCACTGCTGCAGATTGGCTTCTTGTGACAAGGTCCTGCATTCACTGCTGCAGATTGGCTTCATATACAAAGGTTATGCATTTACTGTGTTAGATTGGTTCCACATACAAAGTTTATGCATGTATTGCTGCCGATTGGCTCCATATAAAAAGGTTATGCATTCCCTGCTGCAGATTGGCTTCATATACAAAGGTAATGAATTCACTGCTGCAGATTGGCTTCATATACAAAGGTAATGAATTCACTGCTGCAGATTGTTTTCCTATACAAAGGTTATGCATTTACTGCTTTAGACTGGCTCCACATACAAAGGTTATGCATGTACTGCTGCAGATTGGCGCTATATAAAAAAAGTTATGCATTTACTGCTGCATATTGGCTTCATATACAAAGGTCATGCATTCACTGCTGCAGATTGGCTTCCTATACAAAGGTTATTCATTTACTGCTTTAGATTAGCTCCACATACACAGGTTATGCATGTACTGCTGCAGATTGGCTCCATATAAAAAGGTTATGCATTTACTGCTGCAGATTGGCTCCATACTCAAAGGTTATGCATTTACTGCTACAGATTGGCTTCACATACAAAGAGGATCAGTTGTTAAAAAAAATGTAATCCCACTACAGGGCAGAAGGGCAATTGCCCCCCCTGGCTGCCCGCTAACATGACTTAGCGCTGCACCACTTTTCATTTCTAAATGCCCATTAACTCTTGACTGTTTAACTCTTGAATGTTTTTCTCTCTGATCACCACAGCTTCCCTTGTCCCTTGAAGATTGTTGAAGTTAATGATTTGGGACACTTCATCCGGGTATTCAATTCTTCTGCCCGTGAGCAGGTTGACTTAAGTGGATACATCCTTTGGCAACTTGAGGGAAACCATCCAGTCTCCATGTATCGGTTTCCTTTAAATGTTTTCCTCCCAGCCTTACAGTACATAACGGTAAGAGGGAGCCGGGGAAACTTGAGATTAGTAGCTTCACCGAGGTTATGCCTTTCCTGTCCACTCCCTGTCTAGATGCTAGTGAGACAATGCTTACTGCACAGAGAAGAGACTTAACTTTCAAGAGTATAAACAATGACTAGGTGACGGAGAAGATCCTTTAAAGACCAGCAACATTCTATGTCCTTATAACAATCTGGTCCTTAGAGGGACTCTGGCTATTGACTGAAAGGTGGCATAAAATATATACTCAGCTCACCTGCAAGCCTCACCGGCGAGGCTATTCACTAAAAAGTGAGTTGAGGTGAGAAGAGTTATACATTGTGCAAGGACAATCCTGGTGAGTTTGCTTAGCGGGGGAAATCTCACCATGTTTGTCCCTGCACTATGTATAGATAAATTATATAATATCACCAAAACTCACATCATCTTACCCCAGCTTTTAGTGAATAGCCCTAATTATGGTATTATATTTACTGCCCATTTCATACATGTATTTCCTTTTTTATATTAGTAATACTTTTATTTTAGAAGTGTTTCTTGTGTTTCTCCTACAAACCTCTATTTTATTTATTTGAGGTTTTGTTTACCTTTTATTAATATTTTATATTATATAATAAGTTGTATATACGATTTATACTTACTTTGTAAATAATTCTGATACATTCTATAATCTGTTAAACAATTTGATAAATGACACATTGACACAATGTCATATTTACAAGTTAAGTTTATAACCTAATAAATACAAATAAAGAAATATTGTATAGAAAATAAAAGTATGTAAAATATATTTGTGGGCGCAAATGGAAAGCATCTAATAAGCATCTTCTCTTTGACATTTTTAATACTGATCAAATAATCTCAATACAAATATGCAATTGTAAACCTATGGCTGTACATCGATTTTTAGGTTTGGTCCTCTGTGGCAAGGATTTCCCATAATCCTCCAACTGACTTGGCATGGAAAGGAGGGGCATATTTCACGAGCGACCCACAATGCATCGCAGTTCTAGCATGCCCAAGTGGTCAGGTATAGTGTATATCACAAAAAAAGTGTGAGGCAAGATACGTGGGGGAAAAACATATTAAAAACATAAAAAGGGTTTTACTTGTTAACTTACCTGTGTAGCCTATAATAAAAAGTTGGAATTCATAGTCTTCAAACTGAATATTAACCCCTTAATGACGTTAGGATGTACTATGCCGTCCTGACTTTAAGTGCCTTAAAGTCGTTAGGACGGCATAGTACGTCCTGTATTAAACAGCTCATCGCGGCTCCCCGCGATGAACTGTTTTCGGATCCCGCTGCAGGCACTTACAGCAGGATCCCACCTGTCAGATGAGGCCACTTTGAGTGACCTCAGTCTGACAGGGGAAATATAGCCGGTGCTCAAAGCGAGCACCGGCTACATTTATCCAAATTAAGGAAGTTCGGGCACGCCTCCGTGACGTCACACATGACGTCCGGAGGTCTCGTGATTTTTTTGCAGGGACCCCCAGGGTCTATTAAGACCCTGATGGGGTCTCTGCCAAAGTGTTCCAGGCTAGGAACCAATCGTGACGTTTTGCTGCTTGCGTCGTTTGGGACGCAAGCACCTTGCGTCACGAAGGGGTTAAAGGGGCTTTGTCATCTAAATTTTGTTTATACTGTGAAGGCAGAAAATATAAATTGATGAAAAATAATCTATCCATTGTGTTAGCAGAGTTACAAGCAAACTCATAGATTATGAGAAAATATGTTTTCAATGTGTCTGTAATGTCTTCCTGTTCATGATTCTGTCTGTGGCTTGAAATGTAAATAAACTACTTTTCAATGAGTAATATGTAACTTGCATATGACAAGATGATGTCATAAACAGGAGACCCCACATTTAAAGGAAAAATGCTGGAAAATAATGAAGTTATGTTTAATTGATTGATTGTGTTAGGTGTAGGGATTTCTTACAGAAATGCTTTAACCCCTTTGTGACGCATGGTGCTTGTGTCCCAGGCGACGCAAGCACCAGAACGTCACGATTTGTTCCTGGCCACAGATCTCAAGGTGATCGGTAGCCAGGAACACTATAGCTTTGAGCACCGGCTACATTTCCCCTGTCAGACTGAGGCAACTCAAAGTGGCCTCATCTGACAGGTAGGATCCCGCTGCAAGTCCCTGCAGCAGTATACAAGCACAGTTGATCGGGGGGGGGGGGGGGGGGGGGGGAGCCGCGATGAGCTGTTTAACGCTGGACATACTATGCCGTACTGGCGTCTTTTAGGCACTGAAATCAGGACGGCATAGTACGCCCTAGCGACGGGAAGGGGTTAATGAAAGAATAAAGTTAAAGTCCCACTGAGCTCTTGTGTAGCACTAGTGTAGCACTAACAGGGCAGGCATGTTGTTTAGAATCTTGGGTCAGATAAAGGAAGATCTCATCCATCTGACCCAAGATGTCCGCTCCCTGATAATGCTATACAAGCAGATCGGGCTCAATAAGGTACTTTATTTGTAATTTTTCGTTACAGCATGTATATTTCAATTTTCTACATTTGATGCAATCTTTCAACTAAACATAACAGAATTTGTTGTCCTTTAAAACATACATTTCACTTAATGTATTATGTTTTACAATTTTTCTAACACATCTAGAAAGATTTAGGTTGGCAGACTCCCTTTAAAGTTACTAGTTCAGGCTTAACTGATTATTTCCTGATTCTTTTATGCCACCTGCTGGAGAAATGGAAAATTGCAAAGTCTATTCAACCTGTGAGACATACAGAATTAATGGTTAACATCACTGCTCCCTCTAAGCACTTTTTTTTTTTTTTGCGTGGAGGCTGCTGGTCAATGTATACCATGCCCTACGCCTTATATGCTCTGTTATCATCATTCTAGGGTCACTGAACATTTGATTTGTGTTAGAAGTACAAAAAAAAAAATGGCATAATGTCCATATATATATGATCAAAGCTATTTGTGAGACAAAGTCAGACTCAGGTGCCGAATTGACTTAGTCTCAAAAGGATCATTTCGCCTCCCATTAATTTCAATGGGGAAGATTCGAACCTGGGTTGTTTTTTCCCCCTTCTAACTCTAGTGCCAAATTTGACTTCAAAATTCTCAAAATCAAAGTCTCAAAATTAAAGTTGTTGAACTTAAATATGTATGCCAAAGATTGCGTTCAAGTTGTGGTCCTTTAATTATGGGGTGTTAAGAACTTCGTTACCAGATATATTCCCTGTATACGTTATATAACTTTATATTCATGACTGCTTTCAGCCTGTGGCTACATACACTGCGGTAGACTCAATCCATCCGCCCAGCCCAAAATGCCAGAGTGCGTCAGTGCATAAAGCAAGCATACGAAGACGCGTGGCAGGAGGTCACCACTCTAACACGATGCTCCCAAAAACTGTAACACCCAGGTAACAATCTCCTTATTTCAGGAATTCATGTTCATATTGATCTAAATGCAGACAACACAGGAAAAAGGGGGGGGGGGGGGCAACTTTGGGGGATTGTATTTTACACATACACTATTTTATCTAATAAATGTTGTATTTTTTTTCATGTGTGACTTAATATGCATTTAGCGGTCAGTTTTCTCACTCCTGAATACTGCTATCCTGCCGAACTCTACCTTCTGTTGTAAAATGTGAGACAGGGGTAGAGCTCAGCACACAGCGGCACATTTGGGAGGTCTTTTAACACCGGATTCTCTTGCCATCTCACCACAGTTGACTATTTAATTAATAATTGACAATAGATTGTGATTCCAGCAAAAAAAAAAAAAATGCCCAGTAGTTGCAACATTCATTTTTTCACAATTACACTTATATTTAATCAATCCATATTCGATTCAATGCAGTTTCCACTGTTTGTCAGCAACACCGGATATAAACTGCAGGAGTTTGTATACCACGTCCTACAGAGCCAGTGTGAAGCAGAAACTGCCAGTGACCCCCAGAACTCCTCCAGGTACCAGACAGATATATTCAGTGGTATATTTAGGTTTTGTGCTGTCCTATGCCTGAAAATCTCACCCCCATCTTTTACTGTCCAGGCAACACCTCTTCCCATTTAGGATCCACCCTTTACTTTTTAGGCTCCACCCATTCCTCTTTAGGTGCAACCTCTGTCCCCAAACATCTTGCTGGTGCCATCTCTGTCCCCAAACATTTTACCAGTACCCTATTTGTCCCCGTACAGTTTGTCAGTGTCATCTTTGCCACCAAACAGCGTCAGTTACATATGTATCCCCATACAGCTTGCTAATATCATCTTTGTCTTAAAAAAAACTTGTCTGTGCCATCTTACTTGCATGCACAGTTACACCGACACGTACACACACATACAAGCATAAAAACACACAAGCCCGCATTTTTTTTTATTTTTAAGAAATGCAATTTTTTTTTAAATTACCTGCTCTCCCTCACTGCTGTTTTACTCCAGTGTTGACCGCGCAGTGGCTGGCACAACTTCATGGGAATTGGGATTCCCTGCTGTATGGGACATCCACCTCCTTTCCAGTAGCCAGTGAGCACCCCCCAAGTTGAAATGTCAGGGGGCTGCCCCTGAGTACCAGATGGTCGTGCATGCTCTGGTATTTAACTACAATTCCCATGATGCTCAGCCAACAATATAAATTGATCATGAGAATTACCTTCAACAAAAAAGTTAGTGGGTGTAGAGTTGTGCATGTAGTGTATGTAGTTAGTGTGTAGTGCACTGGTGCCTCTTTCGGAAGTCCATCATAACAGGATTAACGGATGCTTTAAATGTCAGTGAATGTGGGTAAACCTATTTATTTTCGTCTTCCTCCCTGCAGTACGGACACATCCACCATCAAAATTTGTTACCAGTTATCCGGTAAGTAGTGGTGATTAACACCTTCATCTGGCTGGATATAGAGGAGTCAAGTTAGAATTTTTTGGTAATATATCTTAAGACTTGTTATTCTGTGGGGTTGGCATAACCCCTCTGCTGCCCTACATTAACCCAGGCCCCACGTCCATGTAGCTGGGCATACGTGGTTTGACTGATGAGAAGGGAAAGTTGATAGACATGGGATTCATGATCTGTTCATCCTATCTGGGTAAAATCCCCAGCTATGGCACATATTTGAGATGGTCCTCAGAGCAAAGTGAATGTGCTCTACCAGCGGTGACACTGGTCATTCTAACAATGATGTAATCTCTGCTCATTTGTTTATTATTACACATGATTTATTAGGATTTGGTTACATCTTTCAGTAATATTACTAATTCCTTCCCCCCCCTTCCTTTTCCTTCCAGTTTAGTTTGAATGTTAACAGTCCATTGGTGAGACTCATGGCACAGACATCCGCTCGTTCCAAGTATGGCTTTAAATTCCTCAGCTACGTCCCTTTCACCTGTGATATCCTGCGAATATAGCCACAGAGTGATCTACATGCCTCTTCCCGATACGTACACTTTGGCTACTTCTACTCTCATCTACCCACAGTCTAGCACAGTGATGGGAATCCTATGGCACTGGTGAGGCTCTGACGTGGCATTTAATATCATCATATATGGAAGGAAGAAGAGCATATGGAACAATGAGGTGAAGCCATTAAAGTAAAGGAAACAAAAGAAGATACAAGGGGGAGCTACACAGAAGAGAGTCCATGATGATATAGGAGAAGGCGATAAGATGGCACTGTGAGATTGTTAAATTGACTTTCTGCAGAATATTGAGCACACTAGCTCAAAAACCTTCGCCATCACTGGTCTAGCATGTTTCCCCTTCTACCAGTGGTCTCACCCATAGATAACCACACTCTGTCCCTTATACAAGCTCCCATGGGTAACCTCTAGGTACATACCTGTTCAGCCAAAGGCTGGCTTGGTGCCTCACTCATGTACTTCCAAAACATGTCCTGCATCAGTTATGGCTAACCTTGACTAAAGGCTGCACTGAGAATCACAGGTTATTTTGTTTCCAAAAATCTGCAGCGCCAAGGTTAGCCATCACTGTCCTATAGAAATCTTGCGGTTCCTGAATTAGCATTCTTAAATTAGTAGAAACATGCGTTTTAAATGTGTCTGTGGAGTATCCTGTTTATGACATCATCGCTGTGTATGCAAATTACATATTTCCAACTGAAAACCAGTTCATTTGCATATCGAGCCACAGATGATGTCATAAGCAGGAGACTCCATGAATACATTAAAAAAAAACAACAATCAAATTGTTCTCCTAATTTAGGAATGCTTGCCGTTTTGTTTACAACAAGTCATACTGAATAATTATGCACAGTATTATTTGTTGAGGTTTGTGCCAAATGTACAAATAATTATACTTCACAAATTTTTTTTTTTTACTCACTTTTAATAAAATAATAAATTAGAAAAATTGCAACTTTTCTTTAAACAGATTAGATTTTTCTGCAGTACAAAAATATGATTGTCATAGAAGCAGAATTAACTATTTTACCATGGGAAATGTCCATAAAAAGGAGGAAATACACACAATTTAATGTAAATCTTCATTTACAGACAAAAACACAGCAGAGAATCATACGGCACTCTTATCTGGCAGAGATTAAATTTATCCCCCCCAAAAAAACAAAAAAACTCATAGCATTTGGAAATAAATATTTAACGGAAGAAAATAGGTTTGGTCACTGAAAGGTGAGATGACCTCAACCAACTCAACTGTACATTGTGCAGAGACCATCTGAGCGTCTCTTGCTAGAAAAGCTCAGCTGACCATGGATAATGGATAGTTGAGTCACACATTAACCCCATCCCGCCTGATGGTGCTTTGGCCAATAGTACGTCTTTTTGCACCTGGCCCCGATCACACAGTGGACACTCGGTTCGGACAACGCCGGTATAAAAGGGTAAGGCTGACACCTTAGGCATGTGATCAGTCACCAGGACCAAAGTGTAGGACCAAAGTGATTAATTCATCAAACATGAGTGGGGGGGGGGGGGGGGGGGGGTGGACAACAACTAGGAGATTGTTTGGTCCATCTTAAATATAGTTTGGTCATGCCTTGGCAACAAGACGTAGCGACTTCTCCTACTCAGACCCCACTAATCTAATTTCAAGGTTCCACTTTGATGAACAGTTCAGTGGTCACTGGGCCCCTATTATTGAAATCTCCATTCAGTGACTTGGGTTTCGACGTGAGAATAAATAAAAAAAACAGCGGAGGTCCAATGTTAAAATGTACCAGCCTATAAATAAACCTCTGCACATGATTCTCCATAGAGGATTTTTCTTTTAGAACATCCTAACAACAAAAAAAAGTAATTGCCACAAATGAGTCAAATATAGATAAAATCAAACAAAACCTAGCTGGGTTATTCTGGATAAAACCAAACATTATTCTTGAATAAAAAGGACCAAAATCTGGGAGTATAAATAACTCAACAGGACTCACATTAGAATTAAAAATGTCTGCCCCAGACAGAATGAATCCACCACCAAACCTGTAAAAACATTTCTTACTTTAGGTGTGTATTACTGAATTTACTGAATTTAAAGCTAATAAAACTAAGAACTAATCTTTTTGTTGGCACCAACCACTAATGTTGGATTTCCCTGTTTTAAACAGACAATGGCCAATAATTAAAAGGTGAATAAAAAGTCTGGTTCTTTAAAAGAACCACACGTTATCCGTTGCTTGAGTATGTGGGCAGCTGTGTATATGCCACATTTTCCAAATGTATCTAATCGTTGGGAGACTTGAAACTGCACTGAGAACTGAATCCAGCTCAGCTACTTTGATCTTAAGTTTGAAGTTCCCTTCTTAATTTCCTGCAGTTCTTTCTTTCAAGTTCTCTCTTCTCCTCCCTGTGTCAGTGACAAATGTGGACATGTGGTCAATGGTTTGGAAGATCTGTGGAATGCTCATCATGATCACTTGGATAAGGGGATTGTTGGGTAGGTCCAGGCTTTACGTGTTGGGTCTTTTATTTCCCGTCAGGAGTGTGGGTCGGTTTGGTAGTCTATGGAGGATTTCCTTGGCTGCTACCGATCGGGTTATCTGTGGTGGAGAAGGCGTCTCAGGTGTTTTTGTAGACGAGCGAATAACAGGCTGGTGGAAGTGGATTTGTTTTGGAAACGGCAACCTTAAAAGACATATTTGAATTCAGTGGACAACCTAAAAAAAGACCTACAGTTGGTACTATACCATGTAATGCTTACCTTGACAGAATAAATCAGTGGTACCCAAAGCAGTCCTTATAGCCCACCCAACAGTCCAGCATTTAGAGATGACCCAATTGAGTTTCAATAAGGACATGTTCTTGGTAACTGAGGACTGGTTTGTGAATCAATGTTTTAGATTAACAACTGTAACAGGGAGGTGTTTAAAGTTTAACTTAATCCTTTAGTGACTTCTAGAACACTTATGGACAGTGGTTTTTTTTTTACACTTCTGTGGTGTTTGTGTTTAGCTGTAATTTTCCTCTCACTTCCGGTAGCCACACATATTATTTGAGTTTTTTATAAAAAGTGTTTTCTTTAGATACCATTATTTTCATCATGTTCCCATGCACCTCCATGGAACCCTACTGATTGGCTCTCAAGATGTAGGAGGAAGGTACACAGCCAGGAACAAGGTACATTTTGAAAATGCTGCTCTGTATTATACTTTTAGACAATAGTTTAAAATGAGAAAAAGTACTGTCTGGGTGGCAACCCTAACATGAACACCAGCATTAGTAGCAACTACCTGGTCAGCCGAGGATAGCTGCAGTTCACTCAGGATGCCAAGTTAATGAGTCTCATGCTACATACCTGGCACTATTAGATCTGGTTTGTGCACCACCAGTACTAGGCCCCATGTCGAGGTCACTGCTTCTAGATTCATGCGGCTTCAAGGCAAATAGAATCCTGGGGTTCTTCCCTTCACTCTCCACAAGAGGAAAGGCCTCATCTCCCATACACGCATCTGTAGCCACCTGCCCTGGCCCTCTCGCCCCACCCTGGTTGGCTCCTCTGAGAATGCGCCGAACTCTTATGTCTGCTCCTTTGTTGGGTCTGTAATTCACACTTCCCGAGGCAGGTGGAGACGGTGTCATTGGAGGAGATGGTACACATTTAACATCTGTTGAAGTCATTTCTCCAGAATACAGTGAGCCTGTTTGGACAACAGTGAGTACATTAGAATGGAGATTAACATACAAACTAATCATACTCCACCAATACAGAAATTAATCATACAGATGTGAACTGTAATAGAGCAGGAACGATTACCTGGAGCCATTAGTAAGTGCTTTCAACCAGCATCAGGCCCCAAAAATACAAAAGGGTCACATCCCACAGTATGATGTGCAAGTTGTGTTGTGAGATGCCCGCTATTAAGCTTTCGTCTCTGCAAATTTAGAACCCTTGGTCTTGCTGGAGCACCGAGCTTGCACCCACTGGTATCTACAGAGCACCCAGATTGAACACACAGGACATTCCCTGGCCAGCACCCAGATTGTACACCCAGGACATGCCCTGGCCAGCACCCATACTGCACATCCAGGTCATGCCCCAGCCACAACCCAGACTGTACACAGGACATACCCCAGACCCCAGATTGCACACCAAGCTCATATAAAAATATTACCGCATATTTTCTTCCCCATATGACTAGGAAAAATGGGAGTTGTAGTCCACGACCAACACATGGCACAGCACCTGCTATTAATTAATCCCATGAGGCTCAGCCATACCTATTTCTTCCATGATGCTGGCTGAACATCATGGAAAGTGATTATGCTGCACATATTAGCTGTGTACTACAATTCTCATGATGCTCAGCCAGACAGGTGTCCACTATGATGCTGGCTGAGCATCATTGGAAGATTAGTCCACAGAAGAGATTTATTTTTTAAATTTAAAAATAAAAAATGCTAATATTAGCCTCCCTTCTATGAGCTTACCTTTCTGGCTGGGAAGCGGGGGGTTGGAGGCTCATCTAGTCCCTGGTGGGTTGGGCTGGCAGGGTGTGGAGGGAGTGGTTTGTCTCTCCCTTGCAGAGACCTGCTCTATCCACGCAGGCTCTCTGCATTCAGGGCTGGGATATGATCATTCATATCCCCATACTCCATTGTAATTGGCCCTGTGATGATTGGCAGCAGCAGGTCTCTGCCGAAAGAGGCAAAGACTGGTGGCTTCTTGGAGGCCAATGACCGAGCGTGTGCGGCTCTGATAGAAATACATTTTTTATTTTTACTTGCTGGCACAGGGTGCCGGTAGACAGGTGACTCCTCTGGCGCACCCTGGATGCTGTGCCCTGTGCGGTACCACAGGTCCCAAACCCCCAAAACCAGGCCTTGAGTCCGATTAATTAATGAATGCAATGCCTTTTACTTGGTTCAAGGCTTACAGTGTGAAAGAGTTGGTGGGTAGTGTGATGCATTGCGGCATGGCCTAGGTAATGTGATAAACGAGGTGAGGAGTCAAAATGGCATTGGGCAAAATGATTGCATTTTAATATAGATTTAACGCTTGCAAAGTGACAGCTTAGATATATCTGATAACATGTAAATGTTTAAATGGACTGTATCCCCCAAACATTTCTTATACTGTGATTGTAGAAAATACAAAATGATTGAAAATGATCTATACATTGTGCTCGCAAAACTGCAAGCAAATGTCTTCATTAGGAGAACAATAGGTTATAAATGTTTCTGTGGAGTCTCCAGTTTATGACCTCATCTGAGGCCCAATATGCAAATTTCCCACTCAAAACCAATTAATTTGCATATTAAGCCACAGGTGATGTCATAAGCAGGAGACTCCACAGACACATTTAAAACACATTTCTTCTTATGTAGACATTTGCTCACAATTCTGCTAACTCAATGTATAGATCATTTTCAATCATTTGTGTTTTCTACAATCACAGTATAAACCATGTTTGGGGGATACAGTCCATTTAAATTTTGTGTTTGCTCCTCAAATGGAGGTGTATTCACAAATTACATATATGTAGTGACTCAGATACTTGTGGGTATACAATCGGGCTCCTGACAACAATACAGACAATGTTACCTAGATTCACAGATCGGCAAGACAATTGTTGGCTGTAAAGGTCTTTCAAAGTCCATAGAGCCATCTAAAAGCAGAACATTTATTATATGTTTGGAAACAACAATAATATGTATGGCCAGCACTCACCTGTTGGTGACCTGGGAGATGGGCTTGAAATATCTGGAGTCACCCTTACAAGACATGTTAAGTCCCAGGGCTCTTTAAGCTCTTCCTCCTCATCACTGGCAGAGCACGCTTCGTCCTCTTCATCGCTGTGGTTGATTGTCAGCACTTGTGGTGCGTGATCTGCTTGAATTCTTTGCAAAGCCCTGTAAAATGGCAAGGGGAATCGACCTCAACAAACCCAGACCTGTACTCTTAATCACTAGCAATGTGAAGCATAAAGAATGACTTTCTCCTCTGATCTAGGATGTCAACATGCTGAGTCTACAATGCAAATAATACATATTTTGAGAAAGTTACACTTGCTTCCTAATTTTCTAGCTCAGTGGTTCCCAACCCAATCCTCAACTTGGATTACCCAGTTGTGTCTAAAAAAGGTTTTGGTTTTTTAAAAAACACCTTAGACACAACGGGGTAATCCCTAAATCCTGGATTGCTCGGAGGGGGGGGGGGGGGGGGGCTTGAGGACTGGATTGGGAGCCAGTGCTTTTTAAACCTGTCCTCAAGAACACCCAACGGTACAGGATTTATGGATTACCCACTTGTGCTTAAATAAAAATATGTAGAATAACTGGTGTGGGTCCCTAAGCATTAGAAACCACACAAGGTGTTCTACATAGTCTTATTAAACACAACTGGTTAATCCTTAAATCCTGGATCATCGGGTTTAAGAAGCTCTGATCTAGAGTACAAGCTTGTGACCAGGTCTTCTACTACCTCATATACTGGTCTTTCCGTTTATAGTCTGCAACTCCCCTTTGGTCCTACTTGTTTCCTCACACTCCCTTACACGTGGTGCTTCTCTCTCCAGGATCTCAGCTCTGCAAACACATCATCCCGATCTTTGTCCAATGTCACCTCGGTATCATTCAGGTGCTCTGATTTGTGTCCAAACTGCCCAAGTGAAATCTTTGGTACCATCTATTTATAGAAGAAAAAAAGTTTAATCAGGCAGAAACAAGACAGACAAGAAAACAAAAACCAGGGAAGAAACACATTGGGGTTATGTTTAAAAGAATTTAGTTTTGGCGCCCCCCCAGTGGTGGGTTCAGAGTTTGTGCTGTCCTAGGGCTGACTAAACTCGTGTACCTCCAACCCTCATTTGTTGCACCTCTTCACATAACCTTTAACACTACACTAGCCACGTTCCAGGATTTAGGGATTACCCAGTTGTGTTTAAATAATATGTAGAACACCTGGTATGGTTCCTAAGTGTTAGGGAACCACACCAGGGGTTTTACATATTCTGATTAAAATACAACTGGGTAATCCCTAAATCCTGGCCTGTTGGGGGGTCTTGAAGACCGGTTTGAGAAGCACTGATCTAGCGAGGCAGCCTGGATGTGTGTGCAGGCATCGCAAGGCAGTGAGGGTGGGAGACGGTTTTCTTAGTCTGCTGCTGCCCCCTCTCCAGTCTGCCCCCTTAGACCTAGGTAGAAATACAACATTGGGCACACCCCATACATTTAAAAAAAAAAAAAAAACCCCAATAACATTCTATTTAAAATCAATTGATAAAAAGTGCCTGAAAAGGGGTGGACAACATTCAGCAAATCCATTTTGGCAAAGGCACTATGACCCGCACTTATTCAAAAATACACATGTACAAGTGCCATTAAAAACATATGAAACAGAGATTGTATTGTATCAATCCTACACGCTGCTTCCAGAAAGAATGCTTCAGTGTGATTCTATAGCCCCAGACCTCATTCCCTAAACAGACACAGAAGGAGTATTAGTAATGTAACCTTATTACAACTAATCTGTCCTTTCGACAGTAAAAGAAAAAATGATAGAATTCTCTGAAATGTGAAATAAAAACCATTGTGCGTCTGTAATCCAAGATAGGAAAGGGATCCATCTTGTGGTTAAAATGGGCCTCTCCATCTAGTTGCTTTTTCAAATGTCTATACTACCTAGATATTCTGGGTTTAACCAGTAAATGTATTCACTAGGCTGACCCATTTTCTGCAAGCTGGTGTATAAATCATGTTTTTGTGGAATATTAAAGGGACACTACCACTTACATAAGATGAAACTAGATTACCTGGCATTTAAAACAATAAGACATATACCACAGGTTTGTTTTTTTCTATATTTGAATTAATTGCATATAAAAAGTAAAAATAAAAATAGGTGTCCGTCTCCAGCATCCATTTTGAGAATTTTACTCATGATGCAACATTCTCCAAAATCTTCCAGCATGTCTCACTTTACAACTGTGGCCAGAACCTGCATGATGATGTCATAAGATACACCCTGCCTCTATTACCGGGTACTGTGTATCATAGTGGGCAGGACTAGGTGGCTATGTACAATTGTTTTACCTGCCTTCCAACACAAAGAGAAGATTAACCTGCTCATACAGGATCATAACTCTGCCCCCTTGTGATGTAATAGTTACATTACCCTCCCATTCAATGCTCCCAATTCTGACTTATCGACTGCATTCTGTGTCCTCAGCCCCAAAGTGAGATACTAGTGCTGTAAAGTCACTGGGGGGTGGCACCCAAAAACACTATATTTCACACCAAAAAAAAAAAAAAAAAAAAAAAACTTTTCTTTTTTTGGTGGGAGTGTCCTTTTAAAAGTTTGTGTTTGCCTAGCCTCATCTGGCCGCAGTTAAATGTTTTATGTACATTTGAAGTAACTTACCCCCAACTTTTCCTTCCGTTCCCGTAGTGCCTTTATGGGATTTCCACAGATTACTCTGCCGGCCCCTATGCCAGTACAAACACATATTTCAGGTCAATATTAGTTTCCCATTTAAGAATTAGAAGTTATGCATCATGAAATAAGTTTTTTTTTAATGAAAACAGATTGGTTTTTCAGCTACAGGTTAAAGGTTATGTATAGGAACAACAAAAACACTCAAAAAAGGCTTATTTGAAACAATGATCGATCAAAAGACACAAACAACATATTTCACTTGCATGTGATGAAGTGGTGAGTACAAGATGGTATAAGTCTTGATTTTTGAGAGTTGATTTTAGTAGAATGCCTGAAGCTAGCCCCTATTGAATTCAGTTCAATATAATTAATGTGCTGAAGGCCGGGAATAGCAGAAATGTTACCTTTAGACACATGACGGTGTAATAAAAGCAGACAAGAGGACCTACTCCATTGCAATCTTTTTCGGGAGTTTGTTCATGCAAATTGTCCAAGATGAGCCCCCACTAGCTCATGAGAAAATGAAGTTGATCTGCATTAAATGCATGGGCTGTGCATGTGTCTTTCTTATGGCTTCTAGTGGTTAATGAACCAGGTTATAAATTCAGAAGTTCAGAGCATGAGTTCTCAGTCTTTGGTTGGTGGACTATTGCTAGATGTTCAACCTGGACTTTTTGGTCCTCAGATCTTCAGAATGGTCCACAGCTTTTCTAATGTGGCCCACCAGCTATCAAAATGATCTCTACAATGTCTCTTGGACAGGTATTTAACTCTGGTAACCAAATTCCACCATATTCCATTCATCATGTGATGTTTATTACCACAATGCAACAGGTACACCACATTTTACGAGAGAGAGGAGAGAGAGGAGAGAAGAGAGAGCTACAGCTGCACTTTACCATGAGTCAAGTCACTGGCTTCGTTCTCTGCTGTACATTCCTCAGTAGGTTCACTCAGTAGACTTCCTCCTGGTCTCTGGAGGCTGGTGACTGGCCTCCCTGCAGTTGTTGGTCTTGGTGCTGAAGATGGTCTTCTAAGAACAGCTGGCTGTGCAGTGCTGGGCCTCATGTTGGTCTTTCTCACTGGCCCTTAAACCACAAGATGAGGATGATAACCAGACCAGCACAGGAGTTTTTTTTATAGATTTTATTTATTTTTTAAATATTGTTACATATTTTTTAAAAACATTAGACAATTAAAAAAAGGTGTTATTTATGAAAGCCAATTATTGGGCAAAAAAGTGGAGTCGTCATCCTTGGAAACCAATTGAATGTTCCTGCTGATTAGACCGCTTTTAGAACCTTTACCCAGAATGTCTAGAAATAAGCCCCATAGTTATTAAGTGAGCTATAGACCGATCAGCCATAACATAATGACCACCTGCCTAATATTGTGTAGTTCCTCGTTTGACACCAAAACTGCCCGGAGCCATCGAGGCATGGACGCCACTAGACCTCTGAAGGTGTGCTGTGGTATCTGGCACCAAGACGTTAGCAGCAGATCCTTTAAGTCCTGTAAGTTGCGAGGTGGGGCCTCCATGGATCGGACTTGTTTGTTCAGCACATCCCACAGATGCTCGATTGGACTGAGATCTGGGGAATTTGAAGGCTAACTCATGGGGTGTTTCAAACCATTACTAAACCATTTTTGTTTTGTGGCATGGCGATTTATCCTGCTTAAAGATGCCGATGCCATAAGGGAATACTGTTTCCATGAAAGGGTGTACATGGTCTGTAACAATGTTTAGGTAGGTGGTACGTGTCAAAGTTACATCCACAAAATGGAAGGACCCAAGGTTTCCCAGCAGAACATTACCCAAAGCATCACACTGCCTCCGTCAGCTTCTGTAAGTGGTCATAACGTTATGTGGTAAGTGGCTGTTTGCTATAACAGGGCACAATACAGGGAGTGCAGAATTATTAGGCAAATGAGTATTTTGACCACATCATCCTCTTTATGCATGTTGTCTTACTCCAAGCTGTATAGGCTCCAAAGCCTACTACCAATTAAGCATATTAGGTGATGTGCATCTCTGTAATGAGAAGGGGTGTGGTCTAATGACATCAACACCCTATATCAGGTGTGCATAATTATTAGGCAACTTCCTTTCCTTTGGCAAAATGGGTCAAAAGAAGGACTTGACAGGCTCAGAAAAGTCAAAAATAGTGAGATATCTTGCAGAAGGATGCAGCACTCTTAAAATTGCAAAGCTTCTGAAGCGTGATCATCGAACAATCAAGCGTTTCATTCAAAATAGTCAACAAGGTCGCAAGAAGCGTGTGGAACAACCATGGCGCAAAATAACTGCCCATGAACTGAGAAAAGTTAAGCGTGCAGCTGCCACGATGCCACTTGCCACCAGTTTGGCCAAATTTCAGAGCTGCAACATCACTGGAGTGCCCAAAAGCACAAGGTGTGCAATACTCAGAGACATGGCCAAGGTAAGAAAGGCTGAAAGACGACCACCACTGAACAAGACACACAAGCTGAAACGTCAAGACTGGGCCAAGAAATATCTCAAGACTGATTTTTCTAAGGTTTTATGGACTGATGAAATGAGAGTGAGTCTTGATGGGCCAGATGGATGGGCCCGTGGCTGGATTGGTAAAGGGCAGAGAGCTCCAGTCTGACTCAGACGCCAGCAAGGTGGAGGTGGAGTACTGGTTTGGGCTGGTATCATCAAAGATGAGCTTGTGGGGCCTTTTCGGGTTGAGGATGGAGTCAAGCTCAACTCCCAGTCCTACTGCCAGTTCCTGGAAGACACCTTCTTCAAGCAGTGGTACAGGAAGAAGTCTGCATCCTTCAAGAAAAACATGATTTTCATGCAGGACAATGCTCCATCACACGCGTCCAAGTACTCCACAGCGTGGCTGGCAAGAAAGGGTATAAAAGAAGAAAATCTAATGACATGGCCTCCTTGTTCACCTGATCTGAACCCCATTGAGAACCTGTGGTCCATCATCAAATGTGAGATTTACAAGGAGGGAAAACAGTACACCTCTCTGAACAGTGTCTGGGAGGCTGTGGTTGCTGCTGCACGCAATGTTGATGGTGAACAGATCAAAACACTGACAGAATCCATGGATGGCAGGCTTTTGAGTGTCCTTGCAAAGAAAGGTGGCTATATTGGTCACTGATTTGTTTTTGTTTTGTTTTTGAATGTCAGAAATGTATATTTGTGAATGTTGAGATGTTATATTGGTTTCACTGGTAAAAATAAATAATTGAAATGGGTATATTTGTTTTTTGTTAAGTTGCCTAATAATTATGCACAGTAATAGTCACCTGCACACACAGATATCCCCCTAAAATAGCTAAAACTAAAAACAAACTAAAAACTACTTCCAAAAATATTCAGCTTTGATATTAATGAGTTTTTTGGGTTCATTGAGAACATGGTTGTTGTTCAATAATAAAATTAATCCTCAAAAATACAACTTGCCTAATAATTCTGCACTCCCTGTAGTGTGGCATTGGATTTTGTAATATAAAATGTACACACACTATAATTTTATGGCAGAAATAGTAAGGTAGCTCACTGTCCATGCATACTGGTCAGCTATTTTTAATAAAAACTTGTGATTCAACACTGCCGGACAATCTGTATCATTGTCTTTATAATATCTCAGTACTCATTTTACACTGCACTTTGCTCATCCTCTATAATAAAGTAGAAGTGTCTCTGCCGTTGGGACTTGGAGCGCAGAGACCGAGCAAATTCTCCTGCGCAATCGCAGGAGAATTTACTCATTGCGCATGCGCACAAAGTTACAGCTGATCACTCAGCTGTAACTTTGTAAAGACTGCGCATGCGCGAGCAACACTACCCACCTCCCGCCCCCTTCCCACCACGCTAAGGTGGTAAGAAACACGGGGACGGGGACGGGGGACATAAGGGGGCAACATAGGGGCAAGCAGGAGGATCACAACTCCCATCAAGATGAGGCAGCCCTCAAGGCTCCCCCCCTCACCAGGGTGCTTGCCCCTATGTTGCCCCCTTATGTCCCCCCCCCCCCGTCCACATATGTTCTAGCGCCCGTTAATTTAACGGGTTTAATGTCTAGTCTCTAATAAACGTGTTAAGTAATGGTCTTCGCGAAGGCGGATGGCAGAACAAGTCACAGATGATAGACGTAAGATCTTTAGTTACATGTTAGCTGGATGCTGCAGCATTAGCACCCTAGCTGCCAGAATACATTTCCTCTCACTACTCACCTGCTCCTGCATCCCGTGGACTTGCAGTCTGGTCTTTAATGTAGTCCTTTACCATGTGCCAGTCATGGCTGGGTGTGTTTGTGGTATCTGTGTTAAGATGGTCAGCAGGGACATCATCCAGAATGTGCAGATGGGGGATTATATTCCTCACCACACTTCGATAATTGTAATCTGAAGACTAAAAAAGGCAAAAAAAAATGAAGATGAAAAATAAAAAGACAGACTTAGCCAATGCATTCCCCAGACTCCCTGGTGTCCTCCGATGCTGCCCCATACTTCCATCAATGCTCATAGCCCTGACCCCCTATAAAACATAGGGCTAGGAGCCAGTCCCATTATATGATCTTCCCCCATCAAAAACGAGCCCCAAAATGTATAGAATATAGCGTCTGAGCGCCGATTGGGTGGCTCTCAGCTCCATTAATCATGGCTGATGATTTGGGGTTCATTTAAATGGATTTCAGCCCATACAGAGTAGGTTGAATCCATAGGATTCTCAGGGCCGAGTTCTCTGAACCTGATATGGCTGAATATTGGCAGAAACTGCCTATTTTGGAATATTCCCCATTTCAGGCCAAATCAGTCCTAGTAATATTTTAGATGTTTTTTTCAGTGAACAGTCACTAGCAGCAGAATTTCCCAAACAACCCAAATACCACTATTTTCTCAAATAGTAATTCTAAAACGAATCGTTCCATAACATAACCTGTTACCTTATATATATAAAAGGCATTACAGTGCCCCCTGGTGGTGTGTCAGGAATACACACACAGAATGCGTGGTTATCTGTAGGGGCTGCAGAGGTACAGCTGTCAGAATCCTAAGCATCCCAAGGATCTCTGGAGTACAGACATCTGTGCTTACAATAGTACGGATTTCTCTTCTACTCCCTCACAGATGAATCATTGAAGCTGCCAGGGTGTGACATCATATCCTGTAGCAGTCAGTTATTCAAAGTATAGGTAAGTGAGGATGCAGGAGGGAAAAAAAGGGAAAAGAAGAGATCTGTGATAGACTGCCAGATCTTTTTTTTTTTGTTACAAAAAAACCTGATCTCTATGGAGAGACGGGAGAGACTATGATGCTAGGTCATCTTCTACAGGTTGACTAATTCGGAGATAAAAGTCGATTAAACAGAACCCATCATTTTCTTATCTAGGAACAACAGAAATATTGCATACCCCATGATCATCACTGGCACAGAGAATGTCTGGCTGCAATGATGTTTAAAGGGTTAAGACTTATCTCTACATTTTTTCCTCTAACTGGAGTCTAAACGTTTGAACTCCTCAGGATTTCGGGTTGTTGTTGGGGGGGGGGGGGGGAAAGAAGGGAGTCAGGTTGTGCTGGGCATGAGATCATTCAAAGGAATGATATCACACGAGGATGAAATCAGATCATAATGCGGAGCCAAATGCAGACAGACGGATGGATAACCTTGTTAGATGGCCTGTCTAGGGAGAGAGGAAGCACACCACAGGGAGGCTAGACACCATACTCAGCAAGGCCTTAATTATAACGATACAGTCATTTGAGTGCTAGTGAATGCTTTATAGTTCTGGCTACTTAACCTGCGTGATGCCAGAATGATCTGCAAGCACATTCCTTATAGATTGTGTTTGTAGGTAGAGTGCAGGGGTTAAAATGAACCTTTAGAGTGAGGGTTACACATACCAGTATCCTAGGGTGACCACATACAGTGATATCTATGAAAAATGCCGGGAGTATTTTTTTTTTTTTAAGTGTGCCTCTATAATAATAAAAAAAGCAGCATTGTGGTCACCCTATTAAAACAGTCTAGGAGGTTGCCGTTTACATAGAATGTATGTATTGGAAGGCAGTAGGACAGGGACTGTTGCCAGGTAATATAATCACAAGGGAGTCACCTCTGTAGCTTCAGAACTAGGCCGGACACAGATGGGGTTGCCCTCCAGGGTGAGAGTGGTTAGGTTCATGCATAGTGCCAGGTACTGCAGCTCACTAATGTGTTCCAGGTTGTTGCCCTCTAGATCCAGGATCTCCAGATGCTCTAGCATGCTAACCTGGCTGAGGTCACTCACATCGTTGTATGCTAGGTACAGCTCCTGTGGGGGGCAAGATCATAAGACAAGCAAAGACAATCCTAAAATTACACACATTCTAGAACAGAATCACATAAGAAATGCTTATTCCATATCATTGAATCATTGCTCCCCAGGTAAACCCCTTCTTAGGTCCTTAACCTGGTATTATATCCCAAACTGCCCCATGCCCCTCCTGTGCATGTTTATTACCATGGAGACACTTATATTACTTCAAAGCTTCTTCCAAAAAGCTATCTTTTCAGCGCTCATATCTATGAACTTCCAATCAGCCATTAGCCACAATCACCATCCTTGATCTACCCTTTCTCCCAACCTGTATCCCTTACAGTCTAACTCAGTGATGGCCAATGCTGGTACTGTTGTTAGTATGCAAAGGTGGAGTCCATAGGACTCTAGGAGGAAATATAGAGACATAGTGGTTTGGAAACTACAAATCCCAGGAATTATATATATATATATTTATTTGATAGATAATCATGAGTTATGTTGTTTGCAAACATTTGCAGCGCCAAGGTTAGCTAACTCTTTCCCAAGCTATAAGTGAAACGGTCACTCCAACCTCAAACTTTATCTTCTCCCAGTGGCCAAAACCACAAATCCACCTGTATCATTGCTGACATCTACTTCAAAAGTAAAAATCACTATCCTTTGCTTCTGTAATAGCCTTGGAACCATGCAAAAATCCACAAAGATAGCACAGAGAATAATGGTGTGTGTTGTCCACCTACTGATGCCATAATGTAAGGTTTTAGAGAATAAAAGGGTGTAAAACAACTGTTTACCTTTAAGGAGCACAAAGAGGAGATGCCATCAAGATCAGTCAGACCGCACCGAGACATCCATAAAACCTCCAAATTTGATAGTGAAGTACCAAGATCTCTGCAACGAAAAATAATGCATTTTATGGTCACCGTGAACATAATCAAAGTGATCTTAGAGTAGTGCGTAAAGAGAACTCTGTATTTTTGGTTAAGAATAGTTGCGTTAGGTCCTTTTGATACGATGCTCACCACCGCGCCTCATGATAATGCGTATTTACTCATATTCAAAAAAGGAATTCATAAATCACCACAAGCTGATTATCTGAATGGAATTAGGATCATGTGTTCAGAGCAGGGGTAAAAGGTTACGGTGGACTGTGTAGATATCTGAGAATTCTGACATCGGAGGAGAGTGATGGAAAGGTTCAGAGAGCATTGTGATGTGGAATCCAGAAGTACACTATGTTTCTTATAGACGTTTTTTTTTAATTTCCACAGAAATATCCTCCAAAAATCGAAAGAAGGGATCCCACCCATGTTCTCAAATAACTACCAAATCGATCTTAGGCGACAGTTCAGTCGAATAACAAAACAAGAAAAAATATATATATGGGAACTTATCCTATATCCTGAATCTTGAGGAGGACATGAAAGGATTGCATATGTTTGTAGGCTGCCATCTTTGTTTGGGGCATGGTGTCTAACTGGGGCCCGCCACCTATTTTTAAACTCCAATCCCGACAATTCTGAAGACTGACTGAATCTTTCTCTTTAAAGGAGAGGAATTTATCTAAAATACAATATACAGGGTAGCGCTGCTATTCATACAGCCCTGTATTGTCTATTTTACATAACAGTCACCGTACCATGGGCCGATCATTCGATCTTTCCTTTTATTCACACCAAGTAACTTTTCCTTACTCTTGCAGACTACAGATCCCATTATTCTTAGCAAGCCCTTCTGTCATAGTCCCCAGTATGTTACCTGCTGACATAAGTCGAGTGCAACTTTTCATTGGTAAAAAACATTGAGAATCTACCCTTGTGTGCATGCTGCAGAATCCAGGTATGCTTGGCAGTCAGGCCCTACACTAGAGTATTGCCTGTACCGACCCTGCATGAGTGTATGACATTGTGTGTGACTGTGGGTATACAATTCTCATGATGCCCATCAAGCACCTTTATTGTCATTACTGGAAAGTGGGTGCCTAATGTGTGCAATGGGAATTCCTAACCATGTTATACGTTTAATTGAGCATCCCAACAGTGATCTGTGCGTTTTATTGTGATGCTTGGCAGGTTTTGTGTGTGTGCATTATTTGGGGGCAGATGTTCTCTGGCTCTGAACACTGATTACATTGGTCAAGCCCGGGTTATCCATTTTTCCTGAGGCCTGTGGTGGGCATTGCTCATATCAACTCTATCAATCCCAGCAGGTTACTGTGCAACTCTCCTTACCTTACGGACAAGATCAAACTGTTGTTGAGCTTCAGTTGCTTCAGGTTGGGCATGTAATTACCTGGGACAGTCAGAAAGAAAACAAACATCTATTTTTTTCCTTAAATATTCTGATTGCCTAAGTTAGATAAGCTGTAACTTCAGTTTTAAGTCTATTTTGGCTCACAAAGGAAAAAAAGTTTCATGTTAATCCCAGGATGTGATGTATTATTAATTGACTTTCTAAGCTCACATAGAGCTACACTTATCCACAGTAGGCGCATTTTGTCTCACGTTATTTCAGAAGGTCCGGCTGCGGTATATCTAGTTCTAGCAATTAAATTAAGCACAAGAAGGGCCTTTTGAAAATGCAAAAGCATTTTTCCGTTTTTAAAGAGCCACTTAACTTTTTGGTTTCAAATATGGAAAGACAATTGAAAAAAACTCTAGTGGCCGTAGCATAGGGATAGCACAATGAAATAACATCGGTTCTGCCTGCAGTCAATAGAGGAGACCCCAACTAGCCTTGAGAGGAAGAGTGGAGATCAAATCAAGCATCTCTAAAAGATACCGGTTCGGCTTAATCCGGACCAGTGGGGTATGATTTTCATGCTTTGCTTCTTGTTTGCTTTTATTTTAACTATAAACGAAGCAAATGTTTGGAAAAAATTCCTTTAGGGACACGTTAATGAAAAAAATAAATAAATAAATAAATAAAAAAAAAAAATTTCTCCAATGACAAAAAAATAAATAAAATATATCTTTATATGTATATAATAAATAATAATAAATAGAATACTCGAAAAAGCAGACAAATGTGGGTCTTTATAAACTGTATGTTTGAAGTCATTAATTATCTTATGGAGTAAGGGCATTTTACAAAAGGTGAGCCTGACCCTCACCTAAAAAGTATCCCTCACCAAAATTCCCCAGTGTGTGTTCTCTGGTATCCACGCACATCTGGAGCGTCTTTACTTCTCTCAGATCCTCCACTCCGGTGAGAGCTCGCTGCCAACAAGAACCAGAAGAACATTTCAATATATTGGTTCTATACAGTGATGCATTTACTGGTTTAAAACAGGAAGTCGGACTGTAATGCAAGTTAGTTTTTGTTTTGTAACATCCCCTGTATGTTGGGTAATGGTAATATCCCCAGGATGTACTTGGAAGTGATAGACTGGTTCAGTGTATACAGATGCTCCATCCACTTCCTTGAAGTCCATGCCACAGGAAGTGGAAAATATATTTTATATATTTATAGGATTCCTTAACTAAATGTATAGCTGACTTTCGGTTTACAGGTTGATTATCCCTGATCAGAAATTCTGGGGACAAGAAGTATTTTTTTTTATAACAGATATCTGCCTTTGGCACAGTTGACCACCACCTACTTCTTAAAAACTATCCTTAACCCTATCCTCAACCCGCATAGGTCATAGTGTCACTCTCGTGGATCAAGTTGTATCTATCTATCTGAGTGCTTCTTCACTATGATGCTTGCTCTAGAGGCTTTGTCACCAGTTTTGTAAGGGTCAGTCCTTGGCCCTTTATTTTTTTCCCTGTACACCTCCTTTCTAGGAAAAAACTTTTCAGCTCCTTTGGCTTCCAAAAACACCTGTATGCGGATGACACCCATATCTTCCTCTTCTCCCCTGACCTGTAATGTCACATTTCATGGACTGTCTCGGCCATCACCACCAAATACAGCTGCCAGGCTTATCTTTCTCCCGCATCGCTCTGTTCCTTCTTCTGCTCTCTACAATGTCCTCCAACGACTTCCTGTCTGCTCTAGGATACAGTTTAAAATTTTATCTGTAACCTACAAATCCCTCCACTCCTCGTCACCTCCCTACATTGCCTCCCTCATTAACCAATACTACCCTGCATGAACTCTGCACACCTCCAAATGTACTCGGGCTCTCCCTCAACCTCATTACCTGTTCCCACTCATGCCTGCAAGATTTTACCCACTGTCTCTGGAACTTCCGCAGAGCTGTCTCCCTCTTTCTCAAACTTCAAAAAGTTTAAGGAAGCTTACTACTCATGCAACTAGAATACCCGTTAATTAACCTCTAGCCAATCCCACCCAGCGCTCACGGCCCTCAAACACGTTAAGGAACCGGAAGCTTCCAAGAAGAGACTGCCAGGATCCAAGTGCACTCACTTGTCTCTGGCCAAAACCACCTAGCTCCAACCGTCCCTAACATTGCTACTACCACCACCTTCCCTTTGACCTCTTCACTCCCTTATGTGTTTTATGTCCCCCACGCCCTCTAGATTGTTAGCTCTGTGAGCAAGGTTTTCTAATTCATGTTTTTCTTCGTCTAACTTAGTATGTTGTCCACTTGTGGTGAGAATCAGAACAAGAGAATTTGGATAAGGTTCTACATGATAGAGTTCCTTGAATTTTGATAGGTGACTAGAGGAATAACTGGAGATCAATTGTGAAATAGCAGACGGTTTTATGCCAGTAGCAACATTTTAGAGGCCAGGGGTCTGAGAGATTCATCAAGCTCTTTTACAGGTTACTTAACTTTGTAGCTGTGATCATGAGGGAAGCTTACCAGCTTAGTTGTTGACAGGTACTCATCCATAAGGACATCATCATCTTCTTGGTTTAGTGGATTCGGGTTAAGCAATCCCTGCCATCCAAAATCTGTGACTCTGACTCTTGAAGTGCCGGGACGCACATCTGAGGCCTTGTCGATGTGAAACATTGCTGAAAACAGAGAAATTCAGTCAAGAGCAATTGAATTTATGGACCCGTTAGTAGATATTGCATATTATAATATTTTTGGACAAACCAGGGGTGACAAATATTAGTCGATTTTAAAGAACCAAACAGATCTATTCAGGTGCCAGTCAGGTTATATTTTTTTTTTTTAGGAACCAGGAAAAGGGAGCTATGGCTGCCGGGATTAGTCAAACTCTGGGACAGACTAGTCAGGTCAATGACCAATTAAATAATGTAATGGCCATGGAAATATGGTAGTGCACTTCTTCCCGATCACTGCTCTCGGAGAGAGGCGTGCGTGTGTGTTTACTGTCCGCATTAAAGACAATAACTTTTGGTTTGCTCTTGTAAAATCCCTTCTGTCACTTTCCGCGCTGTGTGTGATGTCTACATTTTTCAATAAAGGTCCTTGAATCAGGTACCCATTCTGTGTTCATCCAGCTACTAGAATGGCGATTCCTTGGACTTTTCCCTCTTTGTCTCACGCTACTGTGCTCTAGGTTTGGCTTCTCCTATACAATCTACAAATAGAAACTTCCCTGAATCTTACTTCTCGGCTAAGCATTCTGCTCTCCTTATATGTTGGACAAGTTTTATTATAGGATAGTGAATTGTTACAGTCACTTTATGTGTACAACTCACCTGGAGAATTAAGTGACACGCTCTACATCATCATCATGGAATCCATGTCTATGTGACAGTCTGGTGTAAGAGAGCACTAAGCAAAACCAGAGAGATTGGACTCTCAGGGGTCTTTTCACTGAAATATGAGTTGAGGTGAGATAAGCATTTAATCTGCATTCATTGTGCAGGGACAAACCTGGTAAATCAAAGGAAACTCATCAGGTTTTTACCTGCACAATGTACAGATAAAACGGTGTCCTTAAAAGTTTTAGTGAATAGACCTCTTAGTATTGTTTTAGCTGGAGTCCAACTTTTAGAGCATTTAATATAGATAGCTGGGGGCTTTCAATGGCTCCTAAAAAACAAACAAGAAAACAGAAAAAAAACTAATTGAGTCTATACTAAAGAAAAAATGTTCTTATGGTTATGTCAGTAGCTCCGACTGCATTAATTAATTAATTGTATTTATATGTTAATTGTAGTTTCTCAACTTACCCGTATTACACAGGAAGGTCACATTCCTGTTGGAAGTCTTCCTGTCCTGAAACAAAAACACAAAGAGACAACATTAAAATAGAAAACTAACTTCAATAAGTTGTTAGAAACCTCAACTGTATTGTGGAAAAAACTGGACTCGTCAGCCACAACTTTTTTGGATGAAAAGTTAACTTAAACAAAATAAATAGAAACAATCCATAAAACTATTTATTTAGACAAAAGAAGTGTGAGGCACATTTCACTTAGAACTTGGGTTGCCACCTGGCCCGTATTTTACCGGCAGGTACTAGAATAGACTGAAATAGCTTACCCTCCTTCTCGGGAGGGGCATTGACCATAATGTAGCATATCATAATAGTCCCACCCATAAGGGCAGTCCAGACCCGATATGCATGGCAGGCCTCCAATGGTCGAGGAATAAAGCAACCACAGATATATGTTTCGGCATATCATAGGCCTCGTCAGTGTGGTATAGCTGGACTCTCTGTAAGTGCAGAGAGCCACTGACCCACGTCTGGGCCTATCTTGATAAATTGTTGGGAGTGAGAGTCACATCTCACGAGAACGGACAGCACTGAAATAGTCTGTCCTATAGGATGGTTTACATTGCAATAAGTAATAAGAGCACGCCAGAAAAATATTATGTACATGGCAGCCTTGTCTGCATTACGTAATCGGACACCTCAGCTCCTACATGAAGTCAGTTTATTAAACTAGAGGATTACTCACCTAACTTAAAGCAGTGACGCTTTTCTTTCTGCAGCAGATCCGTTCCTGCTTATTTATTGATTTGCCTTTATCCGCAGTCCCTATTAACTGTACTTTGATGATTTAAGAGCAATGACATCATTTGTAAATGCATTAAATGGGAAGATCCCAGCAAAGCATTTGGCCAGTCAACAAATGTTGGCAAAGAAGAACAGTACAGCAAGTTGGACATCAGTTCAGTACATTGCAAGCACTTATCCTATGTTTTACTCCTGGACCTTGTACATATGCAAATAAGTGTATTGTTGTGGGATAGCCTGCTTCACCCTAGAGATTCAAATAGATAAACATAACACAGGTATACTAAACATACCTCTGACATCCTCATAAAGAGCCTGTGGAGGGAGTTTTGTCTCCGTGGGCCTGTTAAGCACTAAGAAGATCTGAAATACACTTAGAAATCCCTTAGTACTTTCAGAAGAGCTTTCTGGGTGTATTACATTAAAAGCAAATGGATACATAAATCAATGCAATAAAGCTAACCATGTTCCTTTTTAGAGGCTGTATGTTTTGTGTACAAAGATAACGCTCTATAATGGAAACAACTATTCACTCTCCACTCAAGTTAAATCATTTCTGAGCCAGACTGAGGCTTACCCAACGCGTTTGTCCACACAGAATTCACCAACAATATCAGGAGGCCTTTCAAATCTCAGGGCCTAATGAGAGGACTGCCTAGGGTGCGCAAGTACCCTTGATTTGCAAATTAACTGATTTTCAATGAGAAATATGTAATTTGGATATCAGGCTACAGATTAGGTTATAAACAGCAGACACATTTAAACCCATTACTCTCATTGCTGACCATTTTTTATTCTCTATATTCACAGTAAAAAACATATCTAAGCCATTTAAGTCAAATTCAATATAAAGAAATTGAAGGACAAAAAAAAAACAAAAAAAAACCCACAACCCTAAACCTAAATAAATCACGAAAGTTACATTTAAACACTGGTTAGAGATGAAAACATATTGGAGATTTGGCTACATGCTCAGCCCAGCACTGTGTCAAAGTATTCCAATTTTGATATGGTCCTAACGTAAGTATCTACTTACGAGGGACCAAAAGGTCTTCCTATTTCACACAAACGGAGACACTCCGTTACAATTTATAAATCTTTATTCACTTTAGGGATTTTTAAGCAAACAAAGTAGAGTAGAGAGGTGGACCAAAGTTTGAATTCCACTATGTCAATTCTTCTTTTTTATGAATAAAGCCATAACTATTGTTGAATGCATCTACAATGATATTCAGCCAGCCGTATTGCACACTAACTGCAGGTCCCATGATATACAGCTAGCCATTACTGGCTAAACACCCTGTAAAATGCAGTTGAATTGTAGACTGAGATAGTAGAGGCCAATCTTTAAAACACCCCCGTAAACAAAGTTCCCATAATGCTCAGCATCACGGAAGCTGCCCCTACCACCACGGTCTTGTTTCTTTCCTATTAAATGGGTAACTAACATTTTCCTCCCACCAGGGAACCTCTACCCTATGCCAACAGGGAGGAGGTAAGAAAGTATTTCGAATGGTAGAGGGGAAGGAGGGAATCTCCTCTGTCTGTCTGGGGAAAAAAAAATTAAAATCCTGCGGACGCCACTGCCCACAGTTTACCACTAATACGACAAACTCTAGGTGGCTTTTGATCATGTTCAACAGAGAGAGTGGCCGAGAATAACAGCTGAATCAGACTGACATCGTACAGAAAAACTAGCAGCACATGGGCTTATGTGCCATAAGGCCGGAAATGGGTTAGTTATGCCGTATGTTAGTCGGATTCCGCTGGTTTTTTTTCCAGCCACTCTCTCTCTCTCTGTTGAAAATGATAACGTTTCTAGACTGCATTTCTTTATATTTACTAAATGAACAGTATTAATTTACTGCGGCCAATAAGCTATATGTACTTCCATTGCTGTAAGCAGAAAAAAAAAAATTGATGTGGCTTGTGATCTAAAGATCTTTTCATGCAGATCCACTTTAATTCAAGTCTCGGGTCATCTGGAGGGTTAATTGTGCTCATGTGACATCATATATCTACTCAGAGCTAATTTCAGATTAGAAGAAAACCATGACATCATTTGATAGTGATCAGCTGAGCACAAGTAGGACATACAGAGGACAAAGGGAATGCCAGGAGCAACCAGTGACCAGTCAGAACCCCCCCCCCCCCTCCTCACCCCAAATAGAGGAATAATTTAAACTAAAATGGCTGAAATTCAGGTTTTACTCTACCACAGATTAGCAAGATTTGGAGTAAGAGAGAGCATCAACATTTGGGGCCATGGTCTATACCATTTAACTAGAAAGGATAGACAATAAAAAAAAATGTAATATTTAAACATTATAATCTTTTTTCCAGAACTTCTTAAAAATCCCAGGAGCCAAGGCTCCTAAATCTCTGCTGCTCGCTCCTCTTGTAACCTTTATATACACTGTATGGACAAAAGTATTAGGACACCTGACCCTTTAACCAACAGGGACTTTTATGACATTGCATTTGAAATACATAGAACTTAATATGTAGCTGGGCCCCTATTTGCAACTATAACAGCTTCCATTCTTCTAGGAAAGCTTGCCATGAGATTTTGGAGTGTTTCTGTGGGGATTATTGCCCATTCATCCAGTAGAGCATTTGTGAGGTCTGGCACTGATGTTGGATGAGAAGTCCTGGCTCTCAGTTTCCATTCCAGTTCATCCCAAAGGTGTTTGATGGGGTTGAGATCAGGGTTATGTGTGGGCCAGTCAAGTTCTTTTTCACACCAAACTCATCCAACCATGTCTTTATGGACCGTGCTTTGTGCACTGGGGTAGAGTCATGCTGGAATAGAAGAGGGCCACCCCCCAGAGGTCTAACTTTGAACCACAGGGAAAACAAGACGGAGTAGGGGCGCATGTACCGGGAAGAGAAACAAAAAAACAACAATAATGCAACACAGTTTAAATATAATTGGATGTATAGTAAATCTCTACAGGGGTGCACTCACAAACGGATATTGAAATCAGGCTCATCAGAATATGTAGTCAGTCGGTTTTAATCATTTCCATAAAAATATAAAGCACTTAAAGTGCAACTTGCGTGAAAAAAGTCCCGAGAGGTAATACTTCTTTCCTGCTGCCACCAGGATAAGACACTCAGGCTCTTTTCTTTTGAAGAAATAAACAGCTGGATCCACTTCTCAACGCGTTTCGCCGGCTCTGCTGTCGGCTTCCTCAGGAGATTGATGCTTTGTGCAAACTTGCAAATAAAGTGCACTTTATTTGCAAGTTTGCACAAAGCATCAATCTCCTGAGGAAGCCGACAGCAGAGCCGGCGAAACGCGTTGAGAAGTGGATCCAGCTGTTTATTTCTTCAAAAGAAAAGAGCCTGAGTGTCTTATCCTGGTGGCAGCAGGAAAGAAGTATTACCTCTCGGGACTTTTTTCACGCAAGTTGCACTTTAAGTGCTTTATATTTTTATGGAAATGATTAAAACCGACTGACTACATATTCTGATGAGCCTGATTTCAATATCCGTTTGTGAGTGCACCCCTGTAGAGATTTACTATACATCCAATTATATTTAAACTGTGTTGCACTATTGTTGTTTTTTTGTTTCTCTTCCCGGTACATGCGCCCCTACTCCGTCTTGTTTTTCTATTGTCAAGTGCCCGAGGAGCACTTTTACGGGTGCTGCAGTGCCAGAGGAGGAGTATAATTTAATTACCATTTCACTTTATTCACTATTTTGTTCACTGTTTATATTTGGGTTAAGTGTCACACTTTCTTTCTTCATTTTGAACCACAGGGCCCAGATGTGAAAACTGCCTTGGGGCCCCTGTCCTAACCACACGATACCACCAGTGCCATCCTCTCCTACTTTCCACAGCGGCAACCCGAATCACTTGTCCAGGTGCCAGCTCTATTCCTGCATGACTTATTTTTTTTTTTTTATAGTGGCAGCTTTGACCACACATCACTGGTCAGTGCCACGCTTGCAACACTCTGGACATAAACAAACATTCTTAGAAATATCTAGCAAGAAAACAAGATTAAAAGCAACAGATTTTTACTCCATATTTTATAATGCAGTTTTATCTTGCATTATAAAAAGGTCCACAACAGGGTCCCAAATTAAGAAACTACCTGGAGTAGCAATCAAGCCAATTCAGTCCAGTCCGTCATTCTTTGTGACATCAGCCATATAAAAAACAAAAGCATTTAACACCCTTGTGAGGCATGATGCTTGTTTCCCTGAAGACACAATCCCCAAAACACCATTTTTTTTGTTCCTGGCCTGATCAAAAAGGTGATCAGTGGATCCCTGACAATTTTTTTTTTAAATATAATTTTTTTTTACAAGACCTCCCGACATCACTTGTGGCACAATTAGTAAAATGTAACCAGGTCTAGCTTCAAGCGTAGGGTTGCCACCTGGCAGGTCCGGTAAAAAATTGGCTTCAGGCCAATGTTAAGTCTATGGAGATAGTACCAAGGCCGGTATTTTTTTGAAGAAAAGGTGGCAACCCTATTCAAGCGTAGGCTACATTTTTCCTGTCAGTCTTCGGCCACTCTGCATTACAGAGGTTCACAACAGTCCATCACAGAGGTTCCCAATGATGTGTAGTGTGCAAGGGCATCACACAGGTTCCCAATAGCGCTGCAGTGCGCGTGTGCATCACACAGGATCCCAATAGAACGTGTGCATCACACAGGTTCCCAATAGCGCTGCAGTGCGCGAGTGCATCACACAGGATCCCAATAGCGCGAGTGCATCACACAGGTTCCCAATAGCGCTGCATTGCGCGAGTGCATCACACAGGTTCCCAATAGCGCTGCATTGCGCGAGTGCATCACACAGGTTCCCAATAGCGCTGCATTGCGCGAGTGCATCACACAGGTTCCCAATAGCGCTGCATTGCGCGAGTGCATCACACAGGTTCACAATAGTGCGCAGTGTGGTACAGCAGTAAAACCAGACCGATAGTAAAATCCCGGGTGTGGGAAAAAAATATTTTAAATAAATAAATCACATACTGGTAAACACTATATTTAAGACTCACTTTTCTTTTTCAACTATCAGTACGAGGGCATGACATATTCAGAAAATAATAATCACAAATCAGATACTTGCACAGCATTATCTCAGCAAAAAAAAATATATAAAACACACCCCCAAAGAAAACAACAAAAAAAACACTTTACATAAGACTAACTGCTGTGCTTTACATTTTTTTTTAAATGTATTCTTTGGAATGCACCAGCATTTACCAAGTCTCTGTACAACAGAAAAGGGTTACAAACAAATACAGGCATTACGTGTATTATAATACACAAACAGAAAAACAAGATTATGTGCCTAGTGAGCTTACAGTCAGTGGAGAATTTTATTAAAAACAAAAAATAACAACATTATAGAATTTGTCATTTCAGTATTATCACCCCCTCTCACATATGTTGCCTACTTGGCCCCCTCCCCAATGTGTCTTACCTGGTTGTAAAGAAGGATCGCACAGGCACTTTTTGGGCCCTGTGTGTAAAACTACAAGGCCATGCTGCATTACAAGGCCCTGTTGCTAGAGGCTACTGTTACATAGCAACGGGCAAATAAAAAGCTTTAATTAGCATAACTAAATATTCATACCCTAAGGTAATTGGAGACCTGGTTGCTGAATGGGTTGGAATTAAGGACTAAGGCACAGCAGGGAATATTAACCCTTTCATCACAGAAGCATGGCAGAAACAAAAGTAAGTAGCTGTGTTTTTTTTCAAACACATTATGGAGCTAGCCAGTGATCATTAGCACTTGTAAACATTGTATTTACATTGAATTTAGACAATACAAAAAAGTATTATCTATACATTTGCAAGCCAATGCCTAAATTAAGGGAAAAAATGTGTTTTAAACGTGGAGTCTCCTGTCTATGACATCACCTGTGGCCCAATATGCAAATGAACTGATTTTCAATGGGGAAGATGTAATTTGCATATTAAGTGATGTCATAAACTGAAGACTCCACAGACACTCAATGTATAGATCATTTCTCTACATTCACAGTAAAAACAAAGTTTATTTGATCTAGTCCCTTTAATATAGATGGGGCAAGGGTCCCTGGGAGGAAAAGATTTGTAGCAAGTGTGAGATCAGACAGAGCATCAGCGCATGTTTTTTATCTGGCATGCATAGGGTTGCCACCTTTTCTTCAAAAAAATACCGGCCTTGGTACTGTCTCCATAGACTTAACATTGGCCTGATTCCAATTTTTTACCGGCCTGCCAGGTGGCAACCCCAGGCATGCACATATAGAGAAATGCACCAGCTAATTGATCATTTATTCCCGTAGACATAGATTGTTAATAAAGGAGTCAGTGATTGTAATTTATTGTATAAAAAAGTTAAAGGATCTTAACATGTATAGCTTGAAGGAAACACAAGAGAGGGAGATATGATAGAAATATTTAAATACATAAAGGGAATTAACACAGTAAAGAAGGAGAGGATATTTAAAAGAATAAAAACTACCACAACAAGAGGACATAGTCTTAAATCAGAGGGGAAAAGGTTTAAAAGTAACATTGGGAAGTATTACTTTACTAAGAGGGTAGTGGATGCATGGAATAGACTTCCGGCAGAAGTGCTCGAGGTTAATACAGTGAAGGAGTTTAAACATGCATGGGAGAGGCATAAGGATATCTTAGATATTATTGGCCACGGACCAATAAAGGTATTTAAAAAGTGGGCAGACTAAATGAGCTAAATGGTTCTTATCTGCCGACACATTCCATATTAGGGTAAGACGTTTAAACTCCTGATTTTGTGATTATTTATAAAATATCTTAGTTGGTTATACTTTATGAATAGTTAAAAAAATAAACCTTAAATAAAACTACAAGCCTTTCTCCAAATAAATTTGTAGTTATGTTTTTATTTATCGATTTTATGAATATCAGTATGGCATAATGCATGCTGCCCAAATGTATCAAATTAATGATGCATCTAGGAGTGTTTGATCTGCACATTGTACAGGTGTGATTAGCAGAAAATATGGGAAAACCTTGGGATCTCTACACGTTTTCTTATATTTTTTGATGGGGCAGGGTGGTTGTACTAACAAAAATCTGGTGGGCAGTGCTTGGGAGGTCAAGTTTCCGCAAAAGGGCAGTGGCTCTGTGACTCAGTTTAAAAGCGCTACTGCACATGCGTACAATGGTGTGCATGTGCACTACGCATTCTCAGGTGTCACAAACACCAGAGAATGTGATCTCACCGCAGGACTGTAGTCCCCAAACCCACCAAACTCAACCTCTCAACGAAAAAGCAAGACAGAGCCTCAAATCCGGTACTGTTCCTTTTTGGGAGACATGCTTAAACATGATGTCATAGACAGGAGACACATTTAAAAGTTTTTCTCTTTTTTTTGCAATTACAGATGATTTGGGTTCCTATATTCACAATATAAACATGGTTTAGTGTGCTTTTTTGAAGTAGTCCGGCTTCAGCTTGTCAGTACTAGCTCAATCCATGTTTTATATCTGATATGGAAGAGATCCCTTCTTTGTATAATATTATCCTAATAACATAGTTGACAACATTGGCCATGTTTCCAGGGACACATATTTGTTCCACATGCTGCAGAAAAACCATGCAAAGTGCAGCCCGGCAGTATGTAGGATGGATATACGTACAGACAAAATACAATTAATTAATCAGGGTGGAGATCTCATTAGACCTACCATGATTAATTGATTGGCTTGTGCGTATTTGCATCCTACATACTGCCGGGCTGCACTTTGCATGCTCTTTCTGCAGCATGTGGAACACATATGTGTCCCTGGAAACATGGCCGATGTTGGCAACAATGTAGTAACCTGTCATGTAATATTACACCAACCATTCACTGAAACTCCAAATACTTGGGATTTGTTTATTCATATGTTAGACCCATTACATAGTCTAGCAGCTCACACAAATGTGGGTTGTCTCAGTTCCATGGAGCATACCTACCTATGCTAGTGATGGCTTGCATTTGGCACCCCAGCTGCTCTGGACTAGATTTCCCGTGTTACTTAGCAATCCAGCTGTGGCAAAGCATCATGGGAAATGTATTCCTCTACAGATGGAGTGCAAAAGGTTAGTCTTCAAAGGACTACAGTCACAATTGCTAAACCATTACACACACACTGCAGTTCTCCCCATGCTGCAGTACAAGCCCACTGTGAAAACAACACCAGCCTATTGACGGGGCGGGGCTTTCCCCCTACATGCCCTTCCCCTTTGACCAATTACAGGCGCCGAAAACCTGACGATGGCCTCCCCTGAGAGGCGTGGCTTCCAGAAGCTCCCTGGGCGTGGGCTGCACACATTGTTCCAGAGCTGAGAGCCCTCAATACAGCAGCTGCATAGACAGCAACGCCCAGATCATCCATTCATCCGCACACTGCAGCCCCCCCATGATACATGGGGTCCAAATCATAAGGGGAGCATAGCAAATCTGTTGCCCTGCTGAAACTTTTCCTGCTCCCATGCATCACTGATCCATCATCTCCATTGCTAAGGGCTGCATTTTCATTTCATGTGGATTGTTTGTACCCACAAGCCAGTGGTAAGTCCCTCTTAAAAAAATCTTTGTGGGTTTTTTTAAAGTGTCTTTAACCTGTTGATTCCTTACCTCTCCAAAAGGTTGCTCAGTTTGTAACTCAAGTGCAATGCAGTATAGTGCTGATTTTAGCAGATCATATTTGCCTGGTTTCTCCTTTTTATTTAAAAACTCCCATATATTGGTGTCCTGCGGTGCTGAGCACATGTCTTTTTTTATTTTTTTATGCTATAACACAAATAACATGGACTTGGTGATTTTTAGTTATTTTTTTTGCAGGCGTGAGTGTAGCAGTGAGCTCATGCAGTCCTGGTGTGACCCTTTATAGATGATTTCTATTGACCAGAGAAAAATGAGGGTTTTCTCTGGGGATTGGCCACTGGGCTTCTGTTTTTTTGCTCCTATGCATTTCCTATATAGCTGAGGGGGTAATGTCCTGCGCTAACCCTAACCTATATTGCCTATAAGTCTCCCTACATGTTAAGATACCCATCGCTACCAGTATTCTCTAGCTCGGATGATGGGAGTTGTAGTCTAAAATAACAGGCGGTAGATAACCTGTGGCTTAAGAGTAATACGAGCATTTAACTGTATGCCCTGCAATTTGTGATTTATTTAGGAGAAATGTCTTTGTTTATGCATGGCCTTTCCAATACAGCACTTAACAAATATTCGTGATTTGCAGAATTCTATGTTTTTCATTATGTAGTGTTGTTATTTGCAGACATATCCTGATGTGGTCCGAAATTTTGGTTTGTAGTGCACCATTAGAACATTTTTGAACTTTTTCTCCTCTAAGACCTGTGCAGGAAGGCAGGGGTCTGATGCAGAACCTCCTGGGATTTTCATCACTTATCCTGTTTTCTGATATGATTGACAGCTGACTCATCTGATGCTCTCTCCAAGACCAGAGGCATTAGAGATGTTTACAATTCTTCCTTTACAGTTATGTGTGTAATAGCTTTTCAGAGCTATTTAAAAGAAGAATTTGCTCCCTGACATTATATAATGGCCTGGGTCTTGATAGCATGGCTAGTTCCTTAAAAATATATTTTTTGATGTATTTGCAATTCTTTTATCTTGAGCTGCCTGAATAAGTTTACGGAGGAATAAAGGGACACTTCAGGCATTAATTTTCATGCACCTGGTAGTGTTCAAGCTGTAAATGGTACAGGTATTTATCTTTTTTTTTTTTTTTTTTTGCTAGCAGAATTTTTTTTTTTTTCAAACTTTCTTGGTCTAGCCCTCTTGTGTAAACAAAAGCAAATGTAAACATTTCATGGGGGTCTGTGCCAATGATCCAGCTCCTCTTGTATTGAGCCTGTAATTCAGTAGCTAGTAGCTTCCTGCCTGTTTTTGACCACAACAATTGGTGGGGCAGGATAGTTGAGAATTGTCAGTAGTGATTTCTTGCACATGTGCATTTGTTTTTTTTTTTGTTTTTTTTGGGGGGGATAAGAAGGGCTTTCTTTTAGATGCCATTTTTTTTGATCATGCGGTTTACTGTAAGAAATGGTGCAAAATTGAAAAAAAACACTTTTTTTTTCTGACTTTCACTTTAATATTTTATTCCTCTACAAACACAAATAAGAAAAACTGCTGAATAGATTCAATTATTTGTCTTGAATTTAGAAATGTAGTCAATGTTTTCATATTCTGTTTTTTTTTTTTTTTTATGAAAGTTGTAGGCCAATTACTAAAAGTAGTGTTTTTTGTTTTTCATCACCATTTTCTCCTGCAGTGAACTTTTGACCACAACCAAAACCTTAAACTATCTCTAACCCTAAAGTAGGCCTAACCCTAGATCTATAGCAAATACATTTTTTTTTTTTTTTTTAGTGCAGTGTTGCTGATTACCTCTAGAGTAATGTGATGTAATCACAAAGTGATGGAAGTGATCAGTTCAGACGCTTTTGCCCACAACAGCTATGCACCAAACATCGCTTTGTGGAGCTATCCCGGGTCAGTTGGATTCCAAATGTCAACAGTGAGGCATTACAGCAACGCTGCCTCAGTGGCGGAAGTGGTCATTGATCGCTTTCACCGCTCGTTTTAACAGAGGATCTTAACTATTCTATAGCTTTTGCGGGTCATGTCCCAAGACCTGCTAAATAAAAGCTTTGCCCACACAAGGGATCACAGTGATAATGCAGGCAAATGAGGATTTAATTACTTCAAAAATGTGCATTTGCTTGCAATTCTACTAATTGTACAGATAGGTTTTTGATTCTCTGATTTTGGGTGACACCTTTTAGAAAAGATTACTAGGAATGACAATATTCATATAAATAGAGAGAGATCCATCTATCTAGCTATATCTTGGAAGAAAGCTGAGTGAAATGGGATATGATATAACTATATACATATTTAAAGTCATTCTGCTAACGGAGGAGAGTATATTTAAAAGGGGAAGAAAATAACGTATATACTAGAGTATAAGCTGACTCGAATATAAGCCGAGGCACCTAATTTTACCACAAAGAACTGGGAAAAAATATTGACTCGAGTATAAGCCTAGGGTGGGAAATGAGGCAGGATATTGCCCCCAATATGCCATGTAATATGCCAGGATTTTGCCCCGAATATGCCATTTTAATATGCCAGGATTTTGCACCCAATATGCCATGTAATATGCCAGGATATTGCCCCCAATATGCCAGGATATTGCCCGCAATATGCCATGTAATATGCCAGGATATTGCCCCTTAGTATGCTCGTTATGCCACCCTCCTCCCCCCCCCTTCCCCAGACCCCAGTACTTACCTCGTTCCTGCTCCGTCTCCCGGTGCTCTGAAGGTGCGTGGCTGTGAGGGAAGCGTTGTGCGCTCCCCTCCAGCCGCGCGGTCAACAAAGTGTGTTTTTTTTTTAAACAAACTGTATTGTTCCGCGCGGCTGGAGGGGAGCTCACAACGCTTCCATCACAGCCACGCACCTTCAGAGCACCGGGGGACAGAGCAGGAACGAGGTAAGTTTTAGATTTTTTTTTTCCCCAGACACCGACTCGAGTATAAGCCGAGGGGGGCATTTTTCAGCACAAAAAATGTGCTGAAAAACTCGGCTTATACTCGGGTATATACGGTAACCAGCAATTTGTGGGGTAGTCTTCAATTAGAGGCTTAAAAATAACACCAGAAAATACTTTTTTTTTTTGAGAGGGTAGTGGATGTATGGGATTGCCTTCCAGCAGAAGTGGTAGAGGTTAATACAATGAA
Source organism: Pelodytes ibericus (assembly GCA_036172795.1). Classification (NCBI taxonomy): domain Eukaryota; kingdom Metazoa; phylum Chordata; class Amphibia; order Anura; family Pelodytidae; genus Pelodytes; species Pelodytes ibericus. The sequence goes on along the minus strand of CM069863.1, from coordinate 22,778,948 downwards.
GCGGTTTAAGCTTGCATGGAATAAGTATAGAGCTATCGGGGACAAAATATTGGGCCAATGTTTACAAAGCAGGTAGAAATGTGTGAACTATTCTTTGTTCTCGTTAGGTGGTTGTTGGAAGCCTCAAATCACTGTAGGCGCCTCATTTATTATAAAAACATTCCATCACCTAAACATTGTGGTGTAAATGTAAAGATTAAAAACAAACTGTCTATACACTTGTGTGGCCTGTGCAAGCCATGTTTTAAATCTGCTGTTTTCGCCTCTGTTTATGATCTCACCTTGTGACAAAGCAACATAGGGTCGGATTTATCAAGGCAAAAAAAAGGGGCTATTTAAAAAAAAAAAAAAGTGCTACATTTGGAGCAAACTACTACATTGTTTTCCATGGTTATTATATTACTACTATTTTAGCTTTTTTTTTCACTCGCAAATAAGAATTTATTTTTCACAAAATATTTGCAAAATTCTTTAAAATGCGCAAATCTAATCGCAATTTTTTAGTGCAAACGGAAAAATGCACACTAATTAAAGATAAACGGAAGAGGCGCAAATTGCTCCCTACTCATAATTTACCTACTTTCCCCCCCCCCCCCACTGCACTTGTTTAGTACATGACCCACATATATATCCAGAGAGATATAGATATAGATATATATCTCTCTATCTATCGCTTGCATTTGGTCTGTGGTCTAAATGATAATGAAATTGACGTTCTTGTATATAAAAATAAAATAAATTATACCAAAATAAGCATTTGGCACAGGAGCACTGTTATGGAACATTTAGATTTGAAATCCCCATTCACATGTATGCAGTTTTGAGCAGCTGTAACTGTAGACGTGCAAAAGACTTGATTGACTGTTACAGAGGGGATACAATCTAAAGTGGGTAATTACTCTATGGTTAAAATACACATGTTTACACTGCATATGTTATGCTCTTCTATTGCCTCCGATCATGATAAGCTTGCACAAGGAATTTTTGAACATAAAGTTAGTTTTAAAAAGAAAAAAATCCTTATTTTTTTCCTAAGCATTCTCGTATTCACTTACTGTATTAAATGGATGCCATCACCTGAACATTGTTTGTCGTTTGAATTTAATGATTAAACATGTTGTAAAAATGATCAATAATTTGTGTTAGCAAATTTTCAAGGAAATGCACAAATTAAAGGGATGGTCTAGTCCCCAAACTCACTTTGGTGCAAGATGAAGATTCCTGCTTGTATAGTGCACAGGCATTTTTTTTTTTTAGTGTGATTTGATTCGGGCATACTGCATATTCCCTTTTTTAATATTTGGCTCAAGGCCTTCGCCAGGTGCATTAGCACTAAATATATAGACCCTGAGCATTTAAAGTTGTTTTCATTTAGTCACTTCCTGTGCTGCTGGAATCAAATACATTGTGTGGTCTGTAATAGACTTGCTCTTGTACACAGTAAAATCTCTTAACAGTGCAACACATTGTCTGATGACATCACTAGAGAGACAGGAAGTTTCATTCTTATTGGTTCCTGCAGCAAAGAAAAGGAAATTGACTGAAGTATTCTATATTTTAAGCAATGCAAAAATGTGAGACATGCATTTTCAAAGTACTTTTAAAGCGCATTTATATGCATTTAATATTTAGGAGATGAATTTTGGCCACCAATCACCTTTTAAGAGGAAAATGTGCAGAACTGCATCTTTGTCACCTGTTTATCACATTATGTGTGACTTGATACTGAAATAATTTAATTTGCTTATCAAACTACAAGATGTGTCTGAAAATACATTTCATTTTAATTTACCCATATCATTGTAATTTCAGCTTACACAATGCGTAGATCAATTTTCTTATCATTTTTCTTTAGGTAACATTGTCCCTTTAAACTTTACTGCTTCTACTGAAAGTCATTCTGACTATTGTTCAGGTACTACTATGTCTCTACTGCCAATAACTCTACTATATGTCATACACATAGGCCAAGAAAAAAGTACGGTATTTTAAATGTGTCTGTGACTTCACCTGTTTATGATCTCACCATGTGGCTTAAAATGCAAATGACACATTTCCCAGTAGAGTAGTTCACTTACTTTCAACGAAGTGGTGTCATAAGTGACAACATGAAGGGGGCAGCCATTTTTATTATGTATTAACGATGATAATCTGTTCCCGTGAAGTGTTGGGGGAGTTATTACCCTTTTGAAGTTTATAGTACACTACTTTGTTTGAACCATGGTGCATTTTATCTCTTTCCAGCTACATGTTAAATTCTACTCTGGCTGTGGTCACAGTTTGCTATACCTGTCAATCTTTCCAGTTGTCAATTTAATAAGTCATTGAAACATAGCTTCCTAATGCACACTAAAAAAAGAAACAATATGGTGTCTACTCGAAAACTCCCGATCTGGCCTGAAATGGGGCCAGGTGGGAGATTATAGCTGAATTGTGGATAAATAAATTATTATTATTATTATTTATTTTTTTTTCGTTCCGATCTTCGGCCATATTGGTTCAGGAAACCTTGTTCTGGGGTGTCCACAGGATTCCCCTTGCTCAAAAATGTTCTAGAAGCCCTCCAAATGGACCCAATGTTGGTTTCAATAGCCAGATTTAAGGAATTTTCTTTTAGCCAGCTGCATCAAAAAGTGTAGAAGAACAAAATAAATCATTGAAATACAAAAAATAGTATAAGCAATTAAAAAAAATAGTTGACTTACATTAATAAATAATGTATTAATGAATTTTATTTTTACTTTGGCTGGCTATTTCCGCTATAATTTATTTAATTCCAATCCCCCAGCCACCCACCTGGGAAAGGGGAGGTGCCCGAGAAGACCCTCTTTAATCTTCACCATACAGCTTCTTTAGACATTGATGATTCAATGATCATGAAAGGGACATTTCGAGCATGTTGTGGAGTTGTAGATGTTTGCATACAGGGAATCCTTGAAATATGTTGCACAGCTGGATTGGGTTCTCTCTTGTTGGGGGGTGGGGCATAAGAAGTTGTCTGCAGTGATTTGGGGATCAGGACAGTTGTGTATCTAATATAGAAGCACCAATGACATTTTAGTTGTTCCTAGTGTGAGGATAAACTGACTTGTACTTTTGATAGTACACGCCATTTCATCCTCGGACCGACATCTGCCATGATTCCATAGGAAGCAGGCAGCCGTCTGGTCGGCAAACTGCTCAATCTGCTGGCGCAGAGCGAGACCCCCATTTATGCATGAGGTCAGCAGGGGTGACTTAGTCAAGGCCCCCCTGCAAAAAATGAGTGTGCGACAACCAGGAATTGCTGTGTCTCGCATTTGAGACACAGCAGATAGTAAACCCGCGTGTATCTATTAAGATACATGTTGGGTTTACTCCAAACTATTGGGACAAGGTGCAATGTTCCTTTAACATGCATTTATTTGTCTAGTTTATCTTTTCAGACTGGAGTGATAATTTCCCATTTAATTGACCTGTACCTGTACATTTGATTTTTACCTGTATTTTGTTGATACAATAGAAGCAGGAAGTGTTTTTAAAATAGTTTTTTTGACATTACTCTTTCCCAATAATCATTCCCTCTAAGAATTTTGTAATGTTTTCTCTTTTGGGGGGAATCAAGTTACAAACACATCTGTTAACAGTGGGTTTTCCCTGGATTTTAGTACAGTTGAAGAGAGAATACCTTTCCTGCCCTTAACAACTATCAGTAAGACAGAAGCCCCTTCTGTGTTTTAAAAAAAATATTTTTTTGTAAAGTGGTTTTCTTTTGCCGTCAGGGAAAGAGACAATCTGATGCCATTATATATCACGTGTGTGTATGTATAGACGCTCTTTACACTGCAGACTACTGCACTAGTTGTGCTCCAAGTAGTTTTTATTTGTTGGAAACAGAGTAACAAGAAAATGCATGTAAAATGTCTTTGAGAAAGGTGATGCATCTGGATAGGCATGGGGGTGGTAAGGATAACCATACCCCAATTCACCTCCCCGGGCAAATGTTAGAAGGTATGGTTAACAGATACATGAATAAAAATGAAATACCATCACAAAAAAGACAGGTTTCCTTTAGGAAGTAGTCGCAATGGCTCTTGTGTTATGTGACTTTTTGTTGCTTTTATACTTTTTAGGTAAAAAAAAAAAAAACACCAATATTTAGATATAAACAAGTCTTCTACATATCACTTCTTAAAAAAATAAATAAATAAAAATTCAGGTAGTATCCACAATACCCTAGGGCAGGGCTCGACAAACCCCAGGCGCCAGGTCGCCATGGCGACCAGGAAATTAGACCTGGCGCCTGGGTGCTGTCAGCCTCCTGGTCCCCTTGCCGCTGCCATCCGATTTTTCCGCAGCGCGAGGGGGTAAAGTCTGTGCCGATGGCCGATGGCACAGACTGCAAGCTCCGCCCCCTCGCGCAACGCGTGTCTGAGTGCCGGGTGTCGTCACGTGACATCCTGGCCCTCAGCACGCCGACCAACGGAGTTAAGCTGCAGCGTGAATGTCCCCCTCCCCTGCAGTGAGGTAAAGCAGCTGGGAGGGGGACACATCAAGAAGAAACCCCCAAGAAAAGACTGTGTTAGGTGGGTGTGTGTTTGTATGTATTGTAAAGTAGGTGTGTGTGAGGGGTTTGTATATATGGGTGTGTGAGGTGTTTATATATATATGGGTGTGTGAGGTGTTTATATATATATATGGGTGTGTGAGGTGTTTGTATATATGTGTGTGTGAGGTGTTTGTATATATGTGTGTGTGAGGTGTTTGTATATATGTGTATATGTAAAGTATGTGTGTTTGTATATATGTGTGTGTGTGAGGTGTTTGTATATATGTGTATATGTAAAGTATGTGTGTTTGTATATATGTGTGTGTGAGGTGTTTGTATATATGTGTGTGTGAGGTGTTTGTATATATGTGTGTGTGAGGTGTTTGTATATATGTGTGTGTGAGTTGTTTGTATATATGTGTGTGTGTGAGGTGTTTGTATATATGTGTGTGAGGTGTTTGTATATATGTGTGTGTGAGGTGTTTGTATATATGTGTGTGTGAGGTGTTTGTATATATGTGTGTGTGAGTTGTTTGTATATATGTGTGTGTGAGGTGTTTGTGAATATATGTGTGTGTGAGGTGTTTGTGTATATATGTGTGTGTGAGGTGTTTGTGTATATATGTGTATATGTAAAGTATGTGTGTTTGTATATATGTGAAGTAGGCGTGTGTGTTTATGAATTGTGTTTATGTTTGCGTGATTGTCTGGCTCCTAAAAAAAATGTCTGGCTCCTAAAATCAAAATAAATTTGTCAAGCCCTGCCTTAGGGCAGGGCTTGACAGTCCTAAAACTGCTACTGCTGGCTCCTAGCTTTTTTTTTTTTTGGTTGCTGTACACAGAACTCTAGGGATGTTCAAAATCCGCAGCTCCTAAAAATAGCCAGGCTGGCTCCTAACGTGTACATACATTTGTCAAGCCCTGCCATAGCGCAGGGTCCATCCCAAGTTGTTTTGGAAGTGTGCTGCATTATCAGAAATGCATGTGCGTCTTAATTTACAGTAATGGTGAATTATAGCCACTGAAGATGCTTGCTTACTTAGCAGTAATACATGGCACTCCAAAAGTTTTAAATGATCTGCATTCAAACCAAAGTATACATTTTATAGGGATAATGATAATATGAGCTGGTGGGCCGCCCCTTGCTGTCACTTGTGTGGTATCCCTTTGTGCTGCGGTGGGGTGTAATTCACATGCACCTTTCCAACGGTAGAAGCATTAATTATAAAAATAATCTCAGAGACAGAAGAGACCTAATAATAGTGTAGTGTATTGTAAAATGGAGGAACAGGGATACTTACATTCTTTAGAGCAGTAATGGCGAATCTATGGCAGAGGTGCTATAAATGGCACTTGGAGACCTTGTGAGGTGGCACTCGGCATGTGCCGGCAGTATATGACGGGTACAGTTTAAGGATTGTGCATATGGCATGGCCTTATGTAGGCATTTTAAATAGAAATGTTTTTCTCAGTATACCTCGATTAGGTAGTGGACATGTTTAGAATGCTGGGATCTTCCTTCATCCAACCTAAGATGCAGGAACGTCCGACCCAAGATTTTAAACCTGTGTCCCCCCATGGTAGTTATGCAGAGTAAAGAGGGCTCAGTAAGATACTTTTTTTGTTGTTAAAGTATTTCTACTTAAAAATGAAAAACACCCAATCTACATAAACATTCTCTACAAGCAGTGTCGGTAAAGTACTTAACTTGGTGTATACGTATTGTGAGTTGAACTAAACCTTTCCTGTGAATGTTTATCCAGTCTTAAATTACCACTTGAACTTTGAGTTTTCTAAGGAAAATACAATATATGCAATAATAAGTGAAAAAACTGCTGTGATTCTATAAGGGATCCTTTGTAGGTATTCTGCATCATGATGGAGGGGCGGGGGGGCTCTACAAGCCCCATTTGCCCTGCACTTATTGTTTTGGTATTCTTGTTGGACAGTACTGGCCAACTTTTTATTTTTATTTTGAGTGTCACGTGCCATGTAGAGGATTAGCCTGGCCAGACTGAAATAACAAATTTAATGAGCTAATCGGCTCTATGCTTTTAATATTTTAGCTTGGATAAGGTACCACACAAAAAGCTGGAGGCCCAGCCCCCCTGGTTCTAGAGTTGAACATCAATGAAAAGCTATAGATCTTTGGGAGTGGAAGGGGAGCAATTTTTTATTCCTACAATTGTATGTGCCTTCATTTGCATCACTTTTGACCCCTGTGGACATGATGCCTGGTTTTGTTCCAGACTTTGTTAATGGAGCAGTTAATTCTTTAAATGCATTTTGAATGGCTGCATGAATCAACAATCATATTCATGAAAAATTGCCAGATTGTTTGACTACTTATGGTCTAAGACATGGTTATAACGGCCCATCTAATTGCCTCCCATGCCATTAGACAGGGTGCTACACAAGGGCCTACTGCCTGATATCATAGGGACTACATTAGAAGCTCATTCCTTTATGCTCCCAAAGCATTTAGACGCATGCTGCGTGCCCTGGCCGACCGAAAACATGCAGCTAATGTTTCTCCAAATGGCGCTGCACAGACCGACTCCGCAAAAAGGCAGAGCATGACCTGCCTCCCTTCCACTTTTTTCCCTCCCCCTCTTTTTAAGGGGACTCTAAACTTTACTTTGCACTTCGAAACACAAGTAAAAGGTTTGTTGTCGCTAGTGTGAGGGTAAACTGGCATGTAGTTTTGGTACGTGCCAGTTTATTCTGTGACCATTGATTGGCGACTGGCTCTTCTGCTAGCACAGAGAAAAGCCCACGTTTTTTGCATGGGATCAGGGTCTCCCTTAAAGAGGGAGACCCTTGATCAGAAGGAGTAGGGCGAACCCCCGCTCTGATTGGCACGCAGCCACTGCCAGTGTGCGCACTGCCAGTGTGCGCACCCAGCCACTGCCAGTGTGCGCACCTAGCCACTGCCACTCCAGACCAGCACAACATTTTTTTTAACCCTTGCTTCCTTCAAGGAAACAAGGGTTTAAAAACAGTTTAGTTGTCCTTTTTAAGCTTTTTTGTGGTTGCTTTTTGCATTTTAATTTAAACAAAATTCCCCTTCCCAGTAAATGACATATATGAGTTATAGGGCTATGGATTGAACAGCATGGAGACGTGAATTGATTGCCAATATAGTTTGGAATGGAGTGTTCTTTTAATCAAAGCGTGCAATTGTATTTTTCTGGGGGAAAACCCAGCCATGCTTTTTGTAAGGACTTTTATAAATTCTATGTGTGCTTTTTACCTTGCCAATGTGGTTCATTAAAAAACCTCAATTGTGCTAGTGAGCACAAGAGAGGAGCAGCCACCTGGACCAGGGATGCTACTTTTATATGTCATAGATGTACGCAAGGGGCGTGGCCAATTTTTTTAAAAAGACATATTACGTTCTGCTTCAGAAGGAAAAAATGTAGCCTCAGGAGAAAGCCAGATGTTCTTTTAAACGTATAGTTTTGTATGAGTACGCTAAATTCTAGTCACACATAACAAAAAAAAATCCTAAGAAAACTTTTGTCCTAAATAATGCGTAATTATATACAGTGCTGAAGGGCCAAACTGGTGGCTAAGCATGGTATGGTCCTATGTGACTAAATCTCCAAAAGGTGTTTAGTAGCTTTTGTGGCTTTTGTATATTTTGGGAGGTGTAGATCTTTTTTTAAAAGGATATGCTTAAATGAAAGGATACAAATAAAGTACCATATTCTCTGCGTGTACAGCTGTATCAGGGGGAAGCCTGCTCTTTCGTTATCTGAGCCCCGTACGGTACTTTTATTCCTTTACTTTGAATAGACATTGCTAATTAAAATGTCTATACTTGATGCAATCTTTCAGTTTGACATGCATTCATTTTTTTCCACGGTTTTTTGAGCCTCCTCCAAGATGGCGGCTGCTGCTGCAATGGATACACGTTTTATCCTTCAAACCTCAGTTCATGACTGGTCACCCCCCGCCCACCCGCCCCCAATATGCGTTTGGCATAAAGATAAACCCTAACCTAACGTAGAGCGTATAAGTTGCCTACAAAGTGATAAGATGTTACTTTCTTTTTACAGTGTGGCTTTCAAAGTCACTAAATGGGGAAACATTTAGAAATGGGCAGTTACTTTATGCACGTTACATGTCCAAACTCTTTTGACATCAAGTTAAAGGAAGCCGCCAGAGGAAGTCCTTGCTTAGCTATGCACTGTAAATACATGTTTACAAGTGTCCGAAATGATTTGGTGAGGGCTGATCACTTAAAGCAGGGGGGGGTCTCCAAAACTTTCAGTATCGGGGCCACATCGTGCATTTTACACATTTATTACAAGCAACGTTTTACATGTAATAAAAAGAATCCTCCTGCACCCAGATGGAACTCACAGGACTAATCCTAGCACTCGGGACTTGCCCCCAGACTTGTGGGGGCAAGGACTAAAAGTACTCACCCTAGGTACCAGCACTCAGGACTTGCTCCAGCATCTTCCTCCTGCTGCTGCTGCCGCCATTGCACGGAGTGTCACTTGACACATGGTGCTCCAGCTAAATCGGTGTCCCGCGACAGGGCGGGGGCACAGGCTGCTTCCCCTTGGACCGCGTGGCTCACCTACACACACAAATGTTTTAATTGTTTTGCGTGGAATGAGTATCTGCACACTTGAATTAATTGCTTGCATTCTACTTGTCTGTTCACGTTTAGTGGGTTAGTTCAACGTTTCATGTCACTGACTTAGCTATTATCTATGCAGTGTGCTGGGTCAAACCTGGCAAGCTTATCTTGCTTAGGTTTGCCACCTCAACCAAGGCAGCATGTATCGGCTCTGGTTGCCAGCTGTCTCACTGCAACTGCATTGAGTGATTAGGGTTGCCACCTAGCCAGTATTTTACAGCAGACCGGTAAACGGCTTGACCTCAATGTTCAGTCTATGGAGGTAGTAGCATGGCCGGTATTTGTTTTGAAGAAAAGGTTGCAACCTTCTCTTTTTAAAATATAACCAGTAGAGGGGAAACCTAGCTAGGTTTGATATCAAAATTAGGGTCTTTCTTTGCAACAGGGAAGAGTGAGGGATACTTTGGATGGAAGCGGCAAGCAGCTGCTCTGATTGGCTGAACAGATCAGCTCTGCCTCAGCTGAGAGGCAGATCTGAATACAAAGACAGATGCCAGGTTTACAGTGAACAAGTAACATTGTGTTTTGAACATTTGCATCTAGCAAAGAAAGAACCCCCCGCAAACTTGTGACCGCACTGTACTGTTAACCTTACTCAGGGTTGAAAGGGTTAAGGCAGCAAATCTCGGGAAGTGCAAAGTGTCCTACGGGAATAGTGGGAGGGACTGGGAGGAAGGAATGGGCTTCCCTATTACACTTCCCATCACACACTTTGGAAATACCGGTACACAGATATTCATATATAACTTCTGAATCTGCTACAAACACACTCCATGTATAATAAGTAACGTGCAATGTGTATTAGGCAGAAAACCTTTCTCGATAGGGTTATTTTTATGGATCCGGATGCCTCTGTACATCTTGTCAAGATTGTAATTACCCTTTTAAAGGTATACAGCAACCTAAATTGTCCATAATATAGATGTAAGGAAGAAAAAAACCCAAATCAAAACATGAGTTATACATTCTGTTAGCAGAATTGCAAACAAGTGCCTGAATTAGGAGAAAGAATGTGTGTTAAACGTGTCGGTGGTGTCATGTGAGGGTTGATATTCATATTGGACATTTCCCATTGAAAAGTAGTTAATTTAACCCCTTGGCGTCATGCCTGTGATGCCTTTTTTCTCTCTGCCTAAATGCCCCTCTCAAAGACATCGAGCTTTGACAGGCATACGATCACTGCGATTCGTTATCTCAGCGGTCTAATGCCCCCAAAGCGCTCAGAGCAGACTCCCGGAAGTCTGCCTCATTTTGAGGCAGAGTCTTCTTTCGGGAGCCCACTTGTGTGATCGCTACGCTGTATTGATTACATTTATTTGATGAGATCATAAAGCCATCAGTGCGATCTTATTACTATTGGATAAGTTATATTTATATTTATGTCCTTTTTAGCAGAACGGTTAAAACCTTTTGTCTCTTACTATATTTGCATTCTAGTTGAACAGTATAAACCAGCAAAAAAGGTGCAAAATGAGGATTATGTCTTGATTACCTTGTTTATGCCTATTTTGTTGCTGGGAAGCTCTGCTGCCTGTGGATTGTGCTGTCCGTTTTCAATCTGAGTTGGATGAATTGGGTCCGGAATTCAGTTAAACTGTAATTGGTTCTTACCACTTTCAGACTAATACGGCAAATGATTTCACAGCTGTTGTCTTGTTACATTACGAAACGTTAATGAAGAGGCCACGGGAAGGATAAATGGTATGACTTGGAGAATTCCAGGAATATAGCATTAGAGAACCCAAAAAGGGTATGTAAACTGGAATAAAAAAAACAAAAAACATATCTCTAAAACACCTTATGCATTGGTTGATATCATGATTGCATTTGGCGATCAATGTTTACTCTTGTTGATGTCAATATTACACGGTAGAAGTTGCATAGAAGTAAAAAAAAATAATACAAAGATGGAGGGGGCTATATAGACGTGTGAGCATCTGTACCCTCCATCATGGCAGAAGGAAGGAAATCTTGCAGCAGCTGGAAGTTTAATTCAATTCACTATGTTTCTTGATCTACATGTTTTGCCTCCAAACCTATAGATCAAAGGTAGATACACTTACCTGAATCCGAACTTGTCATCCACTATTTTCTGTGGTCGACCCATTCATTTTAAATATTTTATGTTTTTAAATTTGCAAAGTGTTTATACATTGTGTCCCTGTAATGTTTTTTTTTTTTTGTTCTCTCTATTTTCCGTAAAAACAAAGTTTAAGTGTAATGATACAGGTTGAGTATCCCTTATCAAGAAATCAGTTATCCAAACATTTTTGGGGATTTTGACTCTGGTTGCATATTCCACACACCTGTCAGAATGCAAGTGCACAATAGTTTATTCAGTGTTTATGCTACTATTTGGCGTATATATTTTGCCCTGAGATCTAGCAAAATCATAGTAGGCAGGTACCCAGAGCATCATCGCTTGGAAATTATCTTTTTAACTGTTGTGATTTTTTTTTTCTCCCATAGACGAAAGAGGAGGGGACTGGGCCCTGTTAACATCTTTAAATAATTCTAGTGAGTTAGAAGGCCACCCTTAGAAGGTCATTCTTCTTTCCCAGGTATTAAAGGCTGTATTTAATCATTCGCTTTTGTAGTTTGTATTCCGACGTATCACGGCTATGTGTATATTGTATTTATATGTTTGGATGACGGGATTGTTATGGCTAACTTTCCGTGGGTGTGTATACATATATTCAATTGATACACACGATTTTCAAAAGATTGCTGCCCAGAGATGAGAAACTTTTTTGGCTATCTTATAGTCTTTGTAGTTTCAGAGAAGGGTGCTGTGTTTAGGGTTGTCGATAATCTTTGAGAGTAGCAAATGTACATTCCTTAGTTGAAAATGGTTCCCATATTTTGAGGTTGAGTTCCGGCCGAGCCAATCGGTGTTGTGGCTTGCATGTGTGTCTGTCGTAGTCTTATCCGACCCTGATACAGGGTGACACTCGTTTTTACAAGAAATACATTCTAGTTTATCCTCATACTGGGCCCACTAGACTTTTCACTTGTGTTTCTATGTTAGAACCACAAGTAGTGAAATAAAGTCTAGTGACTCTCTAGTGTTTGATTAATTGGGGCATTGCTTATTTTTTATTCATTGCTGACACAGAGAGAGGGATATTGTGCTCTAAACCTATGATCATTACTCTAGATCAGTGGTTCCCAAACCAGCCCTCATGCCCCGTTAACAGTCCAGGATTTAGGTATTACAAAGTTGTTACAAAACCCCCCCATCAAGGTTAGTTTGAGCACAAGTGGATAATCCCTAAATCCTGGATTGTTAGGGGGTGTTAGAGCTGGTTTTAGAACTACTACTACTCTGTGCAAGAAGAATAATTGCTACGTCTGTAGACCTCGGGGTTACCAACTGCGACCTCCCATAATTCCCTACCATGTGTGGGGTTATGGGATTTGTAGTTCAGCAGCTGGTCCCATTTACATCTAGGGACCACATGGGCGAAACATACTGTCGCTCTGGTATTTGTGATGCACGCTTGGTGTGAAAACCCATAAGTGAACACTCTGGAACAAGAAGTTACTAGATATGGTAATGAGTGGTGGTCCAAACCACAAATCACTTGTGATTATGTGCCATAGCTTGCTCTTTTTATTCAGCACCATGAGGTATTAGAAGGAACATGCCATTATTTAACTAAAGTATTCTTCTTTTTTGTTGTTGTAGGGAACATTCAGGAGACCTCAACGGATCCCTGGGACGGGTAAGTACACAGGCATGCTTAGCAATCACACGACCTTCACGTTGGATCATCTCCATTGCTTTTCTTTGAACCACAATCCTGGTTGCAATATTTTTGACTGCCACAGTTGTGTATATTTATGGGAAAGATCCCATTCATCATCTTAAATAGCTTGATGAATAGAATTTATATACAATAATATGGGAGACACACTGTTTTGAAATGATGAGTGGCCCACTGGTAACCAATTCCCCTAACTGGGTACCAAAAATGGGAAAAAAATTATATATTAAAGTAGTGCGTACTCTACAATAATTATTTTAAAAAAAATATATTTATTTGTGGTCAAAGGATCTTTTTTTTTTCCCGCGAATAATTTTTTAATATGCAAAAGAGGGGTGCACCAACATCACAAAATCAGGGTATATCCCATAGAACAAAATAGATCCTGCTGGTTGTAAGGAACTATGGGTGGTTCTGGTAACTACAAAAAAATGGAACACTTCAAAAAAAGGCAGTGTAGACATGTGGTGAGGAAAATCCACAAGAAAAAATATATACAAGAGTATACACAATATACAGTGGTGTCCAGTACTCTTGCAAATGCACAAGAAAAACATGTTATTATTTTGCAGGAGTTCTAGGTATGGCACTGAACCCAGAGGCTTAAAGTATTTAAATGGAAAAAGAGAGAGTGCTCATTGTTGGTACAAAAAAATAAATCGCAAGTCTGTATACAAAAAAGGACATTGATCACACAGGCAAATGGTGCTTTTTAGGAAAAGATGCTGACTGCTGGTATTCACAAAACAAATTACAGTGCTACGCACAAAACACATTACAGTCCAATGTACATAAAGCAAAGATCTCCCGAGAGCTGGATCAATTAGCAGGAGTTTGTATGCAAAATGGTGCTGGACACAAAAAAAAAAAAAAAGCAAATGTCACCCCCTGTCTTGTATTTTAATGTAAAAAGCAAGTTGGAAGGACATGTGTTTTTTTTTTTTTTATAATAGTACCTATGACATGGGCTCGACAAACCCCTGCCAAGCGATCAGGAAATCAGACCTGGCGCCCGGGCATCATGTGCCCTGCTTGGCGCAGTCACCGCTGGGATCAGCACGAGGGAGTGGGTGCACTGGCTGAACGTACTTCCTGCTCTGCCCCCTTGCGCACCATGATATAATGCCCGAAAGCAGGGCTAGAATTAACGATGGTCTGTGCCGTTGTAAGAGGCACAGACAAACATGGATTGGAAATGCCCCCTTCCCTGCAATGAGATATAGCAGCAGGGAGGGGAGACATATTGGACTGACTGTTTTTGAGAAGTAATTATTGGATTTTGTATATTTTTGGTGTTTTATCTACTACTATTTGAGAAACTTTCCCTGACCAATAAACTGTCCATTTAATATGGTTTCCTCTATATATGGTTCTTTTGTGATTAGATATCCAGCCTGTATATTCCATACTTTATGTGTACAGTAGGAGCAAAGGATTAGAGAATTTTTAATGGTTGGTTTACATGCTTGTGGGTGTGACCCTTCTGATGAGCTCTCCGATTGTCTCACAGACTGATCTTGCACCGATGGTGCTCCAAACCTCTAAATAACAATAGCAAATCTTAATTTTCTGGATCCACATCTGTCTAGTTCAGTCATTTTTAATGGTCTTCTTTTCATCCAGCTTCCTAGTACATAGCACCACACCCCTCTAATTCCCTTCTCAGAAAGGGTTTCTTTTTGAGTGCGTGTGTACAATTGCAGGGTGAGTGCTCGGAGTGGGTTACTAAAACAACGGAGTATCACTTTGTATAGGAGTCTAAAGATGGCGATTCTTCTACAATGAAGCCATCATGGGTAATATCACTGCATGATGGTTTTACAATGGAAAAACAGATAAGGGGTATGGAAAATAATGTCTATTTTATTTGTCATGACATTACAAAACAAATGTAACCGGTGCTCTCTCTAACTATATGATTATTTTGCAAAGCAAGTTATCACAGTTCAGAAAAGGGCGAAAACGTGTAATGATAATTTTGGTGGATATTCTTTTAGTCGTGAAGGTATAGAACAGGGAGTGTTATATGTATCATTGGTGGCAAAATATTAACTCAGGACTTGATTTAAAAAAACAAAAAAAAACAAACAAACAAACAAAAAAAAAACAGCAGCCAGGGGCTCTAGCTCCCTAACTTGATTGTTTGACATAGTACCATAGAGCCAGCTACTATTGGATTATAGTCCAGAGATGTTCCTATGAGTATTGGTCCACCGATGTTCAACCAATCTTGTTAACCTTTAACTTTTCTTATGGTGGTAATATTTAGGTGCCTGTAGGCGTAGATCTATGGCAGATACCAGGGTAGTGATTAATGCATTTTAGGTTAAAGGTATCGGATACCTGGTTGAGCCTTCTCCTGCGACCCGTAAGGCTACAAAGATACATAACATAAAAAAAGGTGTCCTAATGAAACAGATGGCATTAATTCCCAGTCTGTGGAGTGTGAGTATCCGAAGCAGTGTGTCTGAAAAGTCTTTATTGTGGCAGAGACAGGCTCACAATTAAACGCCGGGCCAAGTCGCTAAAAGGAAACGTCGAATTCTGGTTGATAGAGGATCTATAATGCCTAAGCGTTTGAAGAGCCAATAGGGCTCAAAATACTGTGGGGGAAGGATAATGTGTCGAGTTGAAAGAGGGGCATGATGTCAAATGGTTTGGAACCCCTGCTTTAGACGGACTCTTAAGCACATTGTTGAGCCTTTTTGTTGTTTGGTTCCCTTATTTGATAACTTGTATACTGTGTTATATTCTTAGTCTAGCGTATTGACCCTGGCCTAAGATTGAGACACTAGATTTCTGCATTTAAAGGAACTCCTTCCATCTAAACATTGCTTCTACTTTTAATGTAGAGAATCAAAGATGGTCTAACTCTATACCTTGTGTTGGCAAAAGTATAAGCAAATGCATAGATTGACGAGGAAATTTAGCTTTTAATGTGGTGTCGCTTGTTTATGACCTCTTTATGACTACTTTGCCATTCTCATACCAAGCCACAGGTGAAGTCATGATGCCTTTTGGTTTGATAATGCTTGCCATTCTGCTAACGGGATATAGATAATTTTTGATAATTTCTTGTACTGTGTATTCACAGTTCAAGCAATATTTAGGCTACTTTGCCCTTTTTTTTGCTCGTTGCTCTGGGTTAGCTTTATTTTTTCATTGTGGTTCTATTATACCGTGATGCTGATAAAGGTCTTTCTGTCAAAGGAACATGAATCTAATGGTTGACATTCTATACCTCTAATGACTTCATTGTACTTCAAAACTGCATCTTCATTGTTCTGGGACTGGGGGTGATGTCAGAGTTATTGCTGTCCTCTGTGTTCATCTTTCATAATCAGCCATTTTGATAATGGTACTCCTATAAATTATAGATGCTGCATGGCTACAGTTAATGAGTACAACACTATTGTATACAAATATATTTTGATGCTCCGGATATGTTGGTAGAGAATTACTAAACATATATCTACACTGCTGATGAAACGCCAGCTGACCTGCAAACACCGGTACACACGGTACCTGCCAGGCACCCCCATAAAATGTGTGTGCACACAGTAGGCAGCCACATCCCAGTGATGTAAAGCCTTGTAAATCCCAGCTGTTGTGAACTACAGTTCCCATGAAGCCCACCCAGGCATTTGACTGGCTGAGCATATATAGCTATATACCACTAAATACCATTAAAGGGCATTTAAAGCAGGGGTTGTACAAATCTAAACTTACACAGGCACAGTGACGCAGAGGGCTGTGTGGAATGTCCTATGTCGGCATTCTGCGACAAAACATAGCAAAGGAGCTGTGCACTGGATCTCTGCACGTGTAAATTCAGATGCATACTAAGAGGAAACCTGCAGGGGGCCAATATCCAGGCGCCAGATCCCATTTCCTAGTTGCCATGGCGATCTGGTGCCAGGTCTTGTTGAGACCAGATATAGGGAGACCAATAGTTGCTTTTGACCTCCTGTTTCCACTTTTATACATTCCAACTTGTTAAACCCTTGCTTCCTTAAAGGAAGCAAGGGTTAAATATAACATGTTTCACACTTTGAAAGTAAACCTGACGTGTATCTTAATGATTTACTATATGCTGTGTCTCACATGCGAGACACAGCAGTTCCCGGTTGTCACGTGCTGACAAACGTCATCATGTGTACAGCCAATCAGAGCGGGGTCTCAACCCCGCGCTGCAAGCGCAGAGGTAGACCCCTGTTTTTGCATGGGATCAGTGGGGGGGACCTAGTTAAGGTCCCCCTGCTGATCCCATGCAAAAATGAGGGAGAGCCAGTCGCCGACCAGACGGGTGCCTGCTTCGTATGGAAGCATGGTAGCTGTCGGTCAGAGGATAAACTGGCGTGTACCATCAAAAGTCTGTCTGGTGCCCAAAATGCATCTTCCAAATGTTAATGCATGTTAATGTGCCTTCAAAGTACTTTAAAATGCACGTTTTATATTTTGCATTGCTTAAAATATAAAATACTTACAGCTAGATGAAATTGTGAAATTACAGCAGTTTGCAAGAAGCCAGGGCTGCCCACAGTAGCTGAGTAAAAGTAATTTTCTTTTTTTGCTGTAGAAACCAATGAGAATAATTAATTTCCTTGAAATGAATGGACTTTCCTGTCTCTCCAGTGATGTCATCAGACAATGTGTTGCACCGTTAAGAGATTCTACTTTGTACAAGAGCAAATCTATTACAGTCCACACATTGTATTCTATTTCAGCAGCACAGCAAGTGACTAAATGAAACAAAACTTTATATGCTCAGTGTCTGCAGTAAATATGCTGAGTAATCACTGGGGGATGACTTGAGTCCAACATTAAAAATGAGATTTATGCAGAATGCCTGCATCACATCACACTGGGGAAAAAAAGCCTGTGCACTATACAAGCAGTAATCTTCAACTGAGTTTGGGGACTAGACTGGCCCTTTAAAGGAAAGTGGTTAATTTAATTGCTAAACCTTGACACCCTTGAATGTGTTTTGCATAAAGTGAAGTAAAAATTCACATGTTTATCTATCTCACATGCAACCATCCATTTGCTCTTGGACAGTCTGCCTGTGTTTTTAGAAAGACATGAGGATGTCAAATGTTTTTTTTTTTTTTTTTACCCTTCTTTCTCTGACACGGCTAATGGAATCAATAAGCTCTCTCAGTAGGCCCAGCAATTTAATAGCTAGACGCCTGTTATTTTTAGTTTAAGTGGCCCTATTTTCCCTGTCTCTTCTAATTGAAAATGCTTCGATCTGTTCGGCAGAAATCAGAGTACAGAGGAGGGCACTGGTAAACCTAGAGTCTGACATACAATACGCCCTCAGTGGCAGCTCCTACTGACCTTGGATAAGTCGGTGTATCTTGCTGCGCACTGGGCCATCAAATGGGACATGGTATATATAGGTGCCAGCTAAGGAACATGTTTTAGCTTAAAGATACTGTCAATTACATTTTTTTTTTGTAGTTTGAACGTAGAGAGTAAACAAAATCTGTGCATAATGTATAGATTAAGAGAAAAGGGCAAATGAGCAACTTTCAATGGAACATGTATAATTTGCATACCAGAACATCTGATGTCATAAACAAGGAACCTCAGATACCGATTTAATAAAACCTTTTTCTCATAAGCTGTGCATTATGTTTGCAATTTTGCTAACGTTTGTGGTTTCTACACAGTACGAACAATGTTTAAAGACAAACTAAACCGTACAAGTCCGTTTTAACCCAGCCGAAGGTCTTTTCTATCTGATTAATTGAATGATGCTTTACTTGTGCACCATTGAAACGTTATTCCCTCTGTAGGCTTTACACGTGCAAAGACAGTGGTGGCCATTTCACAGTGTGTTTGTTCTGTGGCAGCAGAGAGGGCCAGTCCAGCGACTTTTTTTTCCCATGGGTGTCTGTGAGCGCATAGGTCTCGGCACTCGCTATCAATAATGGCACAGGTGATGAGGATCTCCTCCCATCTGAAGATTTTGTTTGGCATGTCAATCGGTGCAGCCTTCTCTCCCAAATAATCATTAAGAGCTTTTTTGTAGTCGCTGGGGTTCTGGTGATTTTTAAACATTGTTTCGAGAAGGGGGGTTAGTTTGTTTTTAATATCTGGAAAGCTACCCGTTGGACTGCCTTTGACATAACAAAAGTAGTGTTTTATATATTTTTTTTTCTTCTTTTTATTCATCAAAAAGTATAAAAAACATACAAAACGTACAAAAGGGGGTGCTTCGATTATACACGTGTATAAATATTACTATGCATTTTTTTGTGTGTCTACCTATTTTCTCCACCTTTGTGTATCCTCCTTAGACAAACGCATAACGAACATATAATAACAAACCGTTTGTTTTTTAATAACTGGAAAGCTACCCATTTGGCTGCCCTTGACATAACAAAAGTAGTGTTTATTTGCTGTTACAGGGGACGTATAATAAGCAGGGGGACGTATAAGCATGTCTGTCTTTTTGTGCCAATAATGAGGTGATATTCATAACATGATTGCTTACTTTTTGTGGTCTCAGAATTCCCCCATCATTGTAACATTTCCTTTTTTCTTCAGCATCCACAAGACAAGAGCTGAACAATAGAAGTATTGTGTGTGTTTTCATTCCCTTGCCACACACCAGGAATGTAAAACTTGTAGGAACAAAATGGGATAGCCATCGGAAATTTGGGATCTGTTTCTTTGAAGGAAAAGCACTCCTTTAACCCTTTCTAATCTTGCGTGGATACTAGAACACCGCTAAGCATGTGACCTGTTCCTTATCTGCTTCCAAGAAGTTAGGGTGATTTAGGTCATAGATCTGTGTATTTATCTAAATGGGGCAGTTGAGTTTCAAGGAGGTAGAAGGAAAGGGTTTTTAACGGTAATTAAGGTTGGTGTAAAATGTATTTAGATATGGAATACAGATACAATCCCATCAGTAAATACGGTATTGTCCTGATTTTATTTTTTAGGCCCCAGCCCAATAGTTTGATGCCATTTTATGTGCAAATGAACTGCTTTGCAAAAGGGAAATGTGTAGTTTGCATATTAAGTCACAGTGATGTCATAAGCAGGAGACCCCACAGACCTCTTTAAAACATAATTTCTCTCTTAGCAGAATTGCAAGCAAATGCATATATTAACACAATGTATAGATCATTTTTGATCTTTTTTTTTTAATCTCTGCATTCACAGTATAAACCATATTTTGGTGACTGAGTCCCTTTAACCCCCTTAACAACACATGGGAATTTCGTACCTCAGGAAAAAAAAAAAAAAAGCCAAACAGCGTTTTTCGGTCACAAAGTGATCGGGAGCCAGAGACATAGTGGCAGACCCTCTTATCAGGGTATTAACAGATCCTGTGGCATCTGGATGCAAAGCAACTGACAATATTCTATACCGTCCTACCAATGTTTGAGCCCTGTTATTAACCCCTTCCCGCTTGTAGGACGTTCCATGCCGTCCTACTTTTTTAGTGCCTAGAGGCTAGTAGGACAGCATAGGCCGTCCTGCATGTAACAGCTCATCGTGGCTCCCCGCTATGAGCTGTACTAAGGATCCCGCTGCAGGGACTTGCAGCAGGATCCCCAGTGTTAGATAAGGCCACTTTTGAGTTAAGGACCAAAGCACCATCCGACGTGAAGGGGTTAAAGGAACATTGAACCTTGGTTAGCCCCTGCTTCCTTGAAAAGCCAATCAGAGCGGGGGGCGGCCCACTCTGACTGCTGAATGCGCGGGTCCCCCCTCCTGATCCCATGCAAAAACGAGGGTCTATCTCTGGTTGCCGACCAGACGGCTGCCTGTGTCCTATTGAAGCATGACAGCTGTCAGTCAGAGGATAAACTGGCGTGTACTATCAAAAGCACTCGCAAGTTTATCCTCACATTAGGAACAACTAACAGGAGCTAGATAGGAGATATATATATATATAATTTTATTTTTTATTTTTTTAGCAGCATCCTTGTGTTCATAGTCACCCATGCAGATCTGTAGTCAAGGAAATTCGAAAAGAAAAAATTCCTGAGACTTTACAGTCTTCAATTAACTAAACAGATAGCGGGCCTGCGTTCCTGAGTGTGGTGTAATATATGCCGTTAGCAGGAGAGGAAGCTTCTGGGCCAGCTTCCTTCTTAGAGAATGTTTATAAGGAAATGACCTTTTATTAAAGGTCGGACTCAGGTCTGCCGGGACTGTTAGTGAGGCACAGGAAGACTTTAATCACAAATGTAAACTCCAGTGTAATGATTTCCAGTTACTATGAAGACTGTCAGGGGTCTGTAGGCATATATGTAAAAAGCTTTATAGGACTTTTCTGCTACAACCAACAGTTCTAAATACAGTGTTAACTGGATCCTTTGCGTACAAATACTATTTATCAAGCCTTGCCTTTTTAGCATAAGCAGACCAATATAGAAGCCAGCAGTAGGGATTTTCAGAGCCAGGAGTCCTGGTATTTACACCAGTCTGTCAAGTGTCACTAATTTGCATTTCCTGTCCCTTTTTTACCTAAATCTTTGTCCCTCTTTGCGACCGTTTTTTTTTCTGGTAGGAGTTCTTTAGTGTGAAATATTAAAACACAAGGCCCCACGGCAATAAAACTCTCAATAGCACGTTTTTAAAAACAAACTGCAGTAAACGGGAGTATAATTATTGCCATAATTGATGAACCTCCATCTGTAGGTTACAATGTTACATGGGGGGGGGGGGGGGTTGTGTGTGTTTCTCCTGCTCCTATTTACACCGCCTCTCCCGCAGTCACTCCCCTAAAATCAAAGTGTCCCTCTTTTGGCTGTTTGAAGTGTTTTGGAAATGATGTCTGAGCGTTTGTTTTCACGAAAATAAACAAAACTTTTGTAAGTTTTCCATTTTTTTAATAAAGTAAATTACCCACACAATCCAAAGTGTTATCATACTCACATTAAACTAAAGTTGTCATGTCTACTTAAAAACACATCACAAATATGGAGATTTAGTCCTATTATATGGCCATGTTACTACTTCCAGTATTGGTGGCTCCTAACATACTTTTGCTTATTTGGAGCTTAATCTCATCAATTATATTACTTACTTGCAGGGCCAGCCCAAGGCTTTGTGCTGCCTGGGGCGAAAAACAAAATGCTAATGGTAAAACATTATTATGATAATAGACTGTGCAATAGGCAGAGGCAGTGTCAGAGGAGTTAACCCCTTGGGTGGCTAGGCAGAGGCAGTGTCAGAGGCGTTAACCCCTTGGGTGGCTAGACAGATACAGGCAGTATCAGAGTCTGTCACTCACACATACACACACACACACACACTCACACGGACATACAGACACACTCACACTGACGTACACACACACACACACACACAAACACTCTCACTCACACTGACTAGGGTTGCCACCTGGCCGGTATTTTACTAGCAGTCTATGGAGACAGTACCAAGGCCAGTATTTTTCTAAAGAAAAGGTGGCAACCCTAACACTGGCATTCACACACACTCACTCTAACACACACACACACACACACACACACACACACACACACACACACTGTCTAACTGTTTAACTTACCTGGTCCAGGCATCTCTGTGCTTTGAGCTCCTCCTGTGAAGGAGGGGCTGAGCCAATCAAGTGACACTTCTTCAAGGAGAGTTGAAAGGTCTCATCTGATTGGCTGAGACCTCCTTCTATCAAGCTCCCCTGGGACACAGGAAACAAAAGAAAGAAAAAGACTGCTGCATGGAGCAGCAAAGTGCTGCCTCTGCCAGGGTGCCACCTGGGGCAGCTGCCCCACTCTGCCCCCATTAAAGGGTCGGCAATGCAGATACCCCGGGATGGAGCAGGGCCTGCAGTGGGTGGGGTCAGGGCTGGACCACGACATTGTGCTACCGGGGTCCAATGATAAAATTATTGCCCCTTCCAACAAAACAATGCCAAAATCGACTGGGCGGGGAACGTGACCTAGAGTGGATGAGCTGCAGCTCCCCTGGGACACAGGTAGTAACAGCAGCTGTCAGGGGCTCAATTCTAACGCATTTAAGCTATATTTACCTAATACATAATCATACTGGCTGGTAAACAGGAACCATGTGAAAATCAAGAGTATAGAGTGCAGTGTAAGAATGCTGAGTTCATTGCCATTTATTTACCAAGCAGGCTAAGCCAGATAGAGAGTAATATAGTGGTAGTATCAAGCACTAAAGAAGTATAACGGTCAAAGAGAGCAATATAAGATTGACTGAAATCAAAGTGCTTCACCTCCCAGAAACTGATTTATGGGATGTAACAAACAGGAACCGAAACCCAGGATTCTCCATAATCCTCTGATAAGTCGTAGGTCCAGCTATGACATAGTGGCCAACAGTCTCGAGTTTGCCTGGACAGCCCCGTAATATTGTCTATGCACAGGATACATTGCAGCATTAAGTTTAAACTCTGTCTAGCAGACACATAAAGACTAAACGTGATCTGTTATCAATGTGTGGGGGGTCACATGGGGGGCGGCAACATTGTGTAAGCCTGCCCCCTTTTCAAAGGTGATGTAATATATGAAGAATATGTTTAAAGGGGCAGATCCTGCACATTGATAAGCTCTGTCTCATGTACAACAGTGATCTGTCTGATCAGTTATTTCAGGAATGAGGAATCTTAATGATGGTGCATTCACTGATCTAATGAGGTCACACCAGGGGGCAACAATTATCCTTAAACATGACTACCCTCTTTGTCCCCAAATAGCTTGGCAGGGCCAAAATCTGTCCCCAAACAGCTTATCATACATACTCCGCCAGCACCCACTCAATTACAGACTCATTTAGTCAGCACACACTAACATTAAGCCAGCACAGGCGACAGACACACACAGCCAACACACACTAACACTCAACCAGAACACTCACAGGCACAAACTCCCAACTCACTACTCACAGGGTCTAAAAGTGCTCTTACAGACACTGTTGTCATGTCTTATCTGCTGCCTGTTGGCTCTTTCTACGTGCGCCAGATGCTGACAGTGGGGGTGGAGCCTTCTGATGTGCACACCAAGAATGAAAAGAAAAAAAAGAATCGCTCTTAACCTGCCGACGTTGGTATGACAGGGAGAGTAACGGCTGCGTTAAGCTCCCATGTCAGATCAAAGACAATTAGATGAGTTAGGCAGCCACGAGAGGCATTAGACGATTGCCTAACTTGCCTCTGATGCCAGCAATAGGTTGACATTACACAACTGGTTCAGCGTCAATAGCTGGTAGGTTATATGTATTCTCTCTTAGTCCCCCTACCTGGGCATCCAGGATTGCACTTGGCAGAGCACACACATTGCTTGCCTGCCCTCCTCTCTGTCTTTCCTATTTCAAGTCAGATTATGTAGGGGGCACATGGCCTTCTCTGCAACTTCCCTAGTGAAGCACTGTTGGGAATTGTGATTTTAGTTGGGCGGGGCACAAGAGGGTGGAACACAACATGGGGGGAGGCACTATTTGACCCTTTAATGTTATTGGATTTCCTTTTCCATGTGATCTAGATGATACTTTCCTTTGGTTTGTCTTGACAGCTAGAGTCTGTACATATTGCGACTTGTATGTGACAGTCACCCAACAGAATGTATATTATGTATCAACAAAGTACCGTATTTTCCGGCGTATAAGACGACTGGGCGTATAAGACGACTGGGCGTATAAGACAACCCCCCAACTAAGTCGTCTTATAAGCCGTAAAAAGTCGCATCTATTTTTTAACTTTTGAGGTTAAAATATAGAGTTTGCAACCCTCCTTCCCCCTTCCCCAATCCCCAGTACTTACCTACTTTCTGCACTGTCTCCCGCTGTTAAGCTGGTCCGTGGCTGTGAGGGAAGCGTTGTGAGCTCCCCTCCAGCCGCACAGTCAATAAAGGTTGTTAAAAAAAAAAAGTTTAAACAAACTTTATTGAAGCTGCGCGGCTGGAGGGGAGCTCACAACGCTTCCCTCACAGCCACGGACCGGCTTAACAGCGCGAGCGGAGACAGAGCAGAAAATAGGTAAGTAAATCCCAGTACCCGGCGTAAAAGACGACCCCCAAACTTTTGAGAAGATTTTCAGGGGTTAAAAAGTCGTCTTATACACCGGAAAATACGGTACTTTTTTTTAATTAATTTGTTTTACTGTGTTGAGATTTTGCTGAGAACTTTTTTCCCATCACCAGGCTTCCAATAAAAGTGGTTCTCAAATCAGAAGCTAAAGCTTGAATTTCAGAACACAAAAATCTTTATTTATATACTAATAGTGTAAGGGTTCTACCCTGGGTCTTCTCCTACGAATAAAGCCTCTGATGTTGCGCCACAATTTCCCCCAGCAGACACACAATCCCCCCCCCAGCAGCCACCAGCATTCTGCTGATCATAGTGTTCGTCTACGACTTCTGCGTCTGGAGAGTGCACCGAATCAATTTCTTTGCTTTCATCTTCTTCACTCATCTTTGAAAAAATTTGCTGATTAGAAAGTCACTAGTAATATCTGCTTCAGATGCCTCAACATACGCAAGTGAGGGAAATGTGTTAGTTGCTGCTTTATATAGAGTACACATTACATTGAGGTCAAGTGGGTGTGGCCCATATTACATTATGAGGTCAAATGGGTGTGGCCCATATTACATTATGAGGTCAAATGGGTGTGACCCATATTACATTATGAGGTCAAATGGGTGTGGCCCATATTACATTATGAGGTCAAATGGGTGTGGCCCATATTACATTATGAGGTCACATGGGTGTGGCCCATATTACATTATGAGGTCAAATGGGTGTGGCCCATATTACATTATGAGGTCACATGGGTGTGGCCCATATTACATTATGAGGTCAAATGGGTGTGGCCCATATTGCCTTATGAGGTCCAGTGGGTGTGGCCCATATTACCGTATGAGGTAAAATGGATGTGTCCCATCTATAAGCGTGTGGCATACTTTGGGTGGTGGTGAATACACTGTTGGGTGGTTTATAGGTTGTTGTGTGGAATATAGACATTTGGGTTGTGTATACACGGTTGGGTGGTTTATAGGTTGTTGTGTGGGATATAGACCTTTGGGTGGTGGTGTATACACTGTTGGGTGGTACCTTGCGTTTATAAACCTTGACAATGGACTCTGTTACCTAAACACTGCTTATACTGTAGCGAGTAAAAAATGGTTGAAAACAATCTATACATTTTCAGAATTGCAGCAAATGCATAAATCAGAGGGGAAAAAAGTATCTTAATATGCAAATGACCTGGGAAAGGTTTAATTTGCATATCAAACCACTGTTGATGTCATAAACCAGACACCGCAGACACATTTAAGACACATTTTTTTCTCCTAATTTCCGCATTTACTTGTAGTTTTGCTACAATCCTCTATTTTATTCTCCATATGCACCGTAAAAATCACTGATTAGTTGGCAGAGTCCCTTTAATATGGAGCATACTATATGTTTAACCATCTATATTACAGTGGATTAGGTTTGGAGGCAGTGGACAGTTGTCTGCATTAATCCCTCCCTTCTCGCCTGTACTGCTGGGGAAAAGGTCAGTTTCTCATACGTATCGTTATCCTCATCCTCGTTGGACTCCTGCCCTGCAGAGTTGAATGAATCGATCATCTCGCATGCGTCATCTCCGGAACTTGGAGAGGAGACGTCAGGAGGCGTTTGTTTCCTCAGAAAACTGATATTGGTGAAGTCGCCATCATTCTCCCGTCTTGGTTCCAGGTATGGAAGGTTTGTGCGGCAGGCCGTGAAGGGCTTGTACCCATGTCTTTGGTGCTTAGCTGGGTTCTCTTCTTCCAACTGCGGGTTGTCCTCACACGCTCCATGCAGCAATGCTTCTGTCGTTTGGAGCCCACCCATGTCTGTGGAACTAACTGGAAGATAAAAAGCAAAACATATATTCTTACTACTAAGCCAGAATTATTAAATGATTGAAAGCAGCCAGTGCAAAGAGAAATGAATATCAGAAGTTACTCTGAGTGTGCTCACAAGAGTACAATACTGTACATGCACACAGATTGCACTGGTGTAATTAGAAGTGTAAAGGACCGTACCAGCCTATGAAGTCAATTTATAGAGCAACCAGGGGGCATTTGATCCCCTACACTACTTGCCGACCCTCCTCTGTAGTGGAGGAGTTTAATCTGCTAACAAAAATTGTTCCAACATTACACGTACAATCAATTTAGTCTTATCCAATCTGGCATGGCCCCACCCCTTTGTGGCTCCACCCCTCATGGCCCCACCCCTTTGTGGCTCTGCCCACACATATGGCCATTATAGACCTTTGGGAGGTGGTGAATACATTGTTGGGTGGTTTATAAGTTGTTGTGTGGGATATAGACCTTTGGGTGGTGGTGTATACACTGTTGGGTGGTACCTTGCATTGATAAACCTTGACAATGGACTCTGTTACCTAAACACTGCTTATACTGTACCGAGTAAAAAATGGTTGAATATAATCTATACGTTTTCAGAATTGCAGCAAATGCATAAATCAGAGGGAAAAAAAGTATCTTAATATGCAAATGACCTGGGAAAGGTTTAATTTGCATATCAAACTACAGTTGATGTCATAAACCAGACACATTTAAGACACATTTTTTCTCCTAATTTCCGCATTTACTTGTAGTTTTGCTACAATTCTCTATTTTATTCTCTATATGCACCGTAAAAATCACTGATTAGTTGGCAGAGTCCCTTTAATATGGAGCATACCATATGTTTAACCATCTATGATACAGTGGACAGGATTAGGTTTTGAGGCAGTGGACAGTTGTCTGCATTAATCCCTCCCTTCTCGCCTGTACTGCTGGGAAAAAGGTCGGTTTCTCATATGTATCGTTATCCTCATCCTCGTTGGACTCCTGCCCTGCAGAGTTGAATGAATTGATCATCTCGCATGTGTCATCTCCTGATCTTGGAGAGGAGACGTCAGGAGGCCTTTGTTTCCCCAGAAAACTGGTAAAGTCGCCACCATTCTCCTGTCTTGGTTCCAGGTATGGAAGGTTTGTGCGGCAGGCCGTGAAGGGCTTGTACCCATGACTTTGGTGCTTATAGAAACATAGAATGTGTCGGCAGATAAGAACCATTCGGTCCATCTAGTCTGCCCAATTTTTTGAGTACTTTTATTAGTCTCCCGGTCTTATAGCTAGGATAGCCTTGTGTCTATCCCACGCATGCTTAAAATCCTTGATTGTATTAACCTCTACCACTGCTGCTGGCAGGCTATTCCATACATCCACTACCCTGTCAGTAAAGTAATACTTCCTGATATTACTTTTAAATCGTTTCCCCTCTAATTTAAGAAGCATTTCCTGCTATTCTATTGCATTGCCTACCTACCTTCAAGTCCTCTGAAATTATTACTCCTAAATCCCTTTCCTCAGATTAGCTGGGTTCCCTTCTTCCGACTGCGGGTTGTCCTCACACACGCTCCATGCGGTAATACTGTAGTTTGGAGACTCTCAGGCAGAGGTCATCCATCTTCTCTACGGTCCTTTGAACAGGGCTCAAATAGTTTTTGTCCTGTTCAGTCTCTGCGTGAGCATAGGTATGGTCTCTGGTGCAGTTGTAAACCCCGGGCAGTTTCATAGCTGCTTTAGGAGTTATTCTCTTGTGGGAATACCAAGTCAATATACGCTTGATGAGTTGCACCATGTTCTTCCGATCATAGTGTTCGTCTGTGTCTGCGCAGACCGACCTGGGAGAGGGCACCGATTCAATTTGGTCCAAGGATTTCAACACGTACTCCCTCCTCTCTAACGGTTTGACTTTGGCCTGCATTTGGTACTCGTCCACCGTCTTGAGTTCCCATTTTGTCCCTCCCGGCGATTCTGCTTTCATTTAAAAAAATAATGGGGCCTTACTGGCTGCGTTGAAGAGATAGCTGCTGGGCAAACCTTGGGTCTCGCAGATGTAACGTATCTGGTCATACTGGCTGCTCCCCGGGTAGAGAGGACAACCAAGATGGAGCTCGGCATTGATGCAGCCAAGAGACCACATGTCTAGTTTCTCACAAAAGGGCAATCCCAGAAGGATCCCGGGTGCCCTGTAGTACCGAGACTGAATGTACGGCTCTTTCACGTACTGCACCTCGCTAAAAATACTGGAAAAGCCAAAATCAATCACTTTGACCTTGAATGGGTACCTTTTATGGTCCACTACCATGATGTTTTCGGGCTTCAAGTCTGTATGGATGATGGAGAGCTCTTTGAGACCTGAGTGGTGATGGTCTGAATATGTCTCACCGGAATAGGCTCAAACCTAATTTCCTTCTGGTACTCAGCGATTTTTCTGCAGGAGCTCGAAGACCAGGTACCACTTGGACTCATCATAAAAATGCTCGAACTTTATGAAGTGGAACTCGTCTGCATTCACCTGCCGGAGGGCGTTCAGTAACTATGATCTCGTTTTCGGTGTTGTATTTCTGGTCATGTCATTGTGGAGAATTTTAATGGCCACCAGCTCAACGGATCCTCTCTTCCTACCTTTCACAACTTCTCCAAAAGTCCCTCTTCCAAGCACCTTGATGACCTTGTAGCAGTCGTTGGAGATCGCAGTTGGGCCATGTGGGAATCCAGGCTGAACCCTAACGGATAGGAAAGGCCCCTTAACTATGCCACACATAGGGCCCAGCAAATATGCCACACATGGGACCGCCATTATTATGCGAAACACAGAAGCCTCACAAGGTGACAATTGTACAATTCTAAAACCATACATATCTATACACACAGACATCTCTCTATAACTAGTTGCATTTACACTTATTTGAATTTTTTAATATTATATTCAACTATTTTCAAATGTAATTGAAATTTATTTATTGAAAAGTTATTGAAAAATTGCATTCCTATTTTTTTTATTCCCTTCCTCTTCACCCACATTGCACCTAAAGGACTTAACACAGCAACATACAGTACCCACAGAACTTGGCTTGTACTCATATTGCACCTACACGATTTGGCATGCCACAGTGTCACTTTGCCCCACAGAACTAGACCGTGTCACTTTCCTCATAGTACATGTTATTGTCACCCACAGACCATGCCACAGCCTCACTTTGCCAATTAAAATAAACCAATTTTCCCATTAATATGCCAGTGTTTGCCCTTAAATATGGCACAGCCAATTTGCCAAATAATATTCCAGTATTTTTTTTGCTATTAATATGCCAGACAATCTGTCCAATAATATGCAAGTATTATTTTGCCATTAATAAGCCAGACAATTTGCCTAATAATATGCCAGTATTATTTTGCCATTTAATATGCACCAGCCAATTTGCCCAATAATCCAGTATTATTCTGCCATTTAATATATGCCAGTATTTTGCCATTTAATATATTCCAGTATTATTTTTCCTCTCAATATGCCAGCATTTAACCCCTCAATATACCATAACATGACATATACACGCACACTCACTCACACTGACATACACACCCTTTCACTCACACTGACATACACACCCTTTCACTCACACTGACATACACATACTTTCACTCACACACACACACTCACACTGACATACACACACACTCACTCACTCACTCACACATTTACTCACTCACACTGGCATACACACACTTTCACTCACACTGGCATACACACACTCACTCACTCACTCACACTGGCATACACACAGCACTGTCTGTTTATCTTACCTGCTCAGCGCTGCAGGCATCTCTGTGCTTTGAGCTCCTCGTGTGAAGGAAGGACTTAGCCAATCACGGGAGACTTCTGAACTCTCAGCCAAACAGAAGAGTTGAGAGGTCTCACCTGATTGGCTGAGACCTCCTTCAATCAAGCTCCACCAGAAAAAAAGTGCCGCCTGGGGCAGCTGCCCCATTATAGGGCTGGCCCTGCTTACTTGAGACATTCTGGCAATTTGTAGGTTTCTCCTTTTGGATTTTGTATGCGGTCAGGTAAAAAATGTATGTGTAACACAATAACCTTAGAAACGCACACAAACACAAAATTATGTATTTGCAGATCACATGAATTCTGGTTTGTTCTTACAGTAAAAAGAGTTATTTATTTAAAGAGTTTCCAAACTATGTGTGAGTTCGTTACTCCATTTTCTGGTAACCAAATCAATTCCTTCACACCTGCGAGTGTTAGTAGTGCGAATCAAACATTCCCTAGGGGTGTGGGACATAGAAAAGGATATGGTCATGGTCTGTGGCATCTAACACAAGGCACTAGCTGACATGACAGAACCGTGAAAGACATGAGTGGCCACTCATCATTTTAGTTCAAACCTGTGGTGGGATATTACATCATCATCATCACGTAAGAGATCTGTGCAGAATTATCTAAACTAGAAATGATATTTAAAATGGAATGCCTCAACTCAAGTTATTGCATACTACATTTAAACTAAAAACCATATTACTATCTTCCATAGGGGGGTACAGACGATGACTGAGTACAAGCTGGTGGTGGTTGGTGCAGGAGGTGTTGGCAAGAGCGCGCTGACCATCCAGCTTATACAGAACCACTTTGTGGACGAATATGACCCAACCATAGAGGTGAGTAAATAAACTGGAAACTGATTATATTGAGTATATTGCATTCAAATGTATCCTTGTTAGAATGCACTATAAAGGGATTCATTTATTGCCTACTAGTACTATGATCATCCAATATTAGAGTTTGTTTTGTAGTTTGCCAGGAACCAATCTGCTGGCGAGTCCTTTGGCACTGATTGGTGTCTTCATTTAAAATCTGTGTTTTGGAGTATGTATGCTAAGGTTTTAAAAGTGAAGCACAAATGCTTAAAGGTAGCCATTGATGAACTTCATTACATCTCTCTTGCTAAATACCGTATTTGCTCAAATATAAGATTACCCTGATTTCCAAGGCGACCCCCGAAACTCTGGGTATTCATTGAGGGAAAAAAAGAAAAATCCTAAATGTAAGACTACCCTATAGGAAAAAAAGTTTTACTGGTAAATATCAATTCACAATTCTTCATATTTAAAAAAAAAAAATTGCATTGGAAAAATGAATTTACTGATTTATTTGCCAATTCAACCCACAGGACTGCCAAGGCTTCCACAGACTTTCCTGGTGTCTAGTGGGGGCAGCCAGAGGATGTCCGTGTGCTCGGGCCTCCTCCGATGCAGTACAGCCCTTAGTCCAGGTCATGTGACCTCCTGGCATTCTGTCTCAGAAGTCCCTGTGTTCCGCCAGGAGGTCACGTGGCCCTGGATTAAGTGTCAGACAGCATCGGAGAATGTCTGCGCAGCTGCCAGGAGGATCCAGGTCCTCTGCGTTGATTCTAGTTAGTCCTCTATTTGAGCAAATACAGTACTGTACTATAGTAAGTGAAATGGATATGCTGCTTTTGTTTGGAAAACCTGGCTATTTTTACCAATACAAGCAGAGAGATGATGTGCTAAGCTTATCACAGACTTAAATACCATAATGGTATTCTGATGCTTACTAAACCGTTTGGAGGATCCTGCAAGAACAGCGTCACGCCCGTCCCTTTTTAATGGGGCAGACTGGGGCAGCTGCCCCAGGCGGCACCCATAGCAGAGGCAGCACTTTGCTGCTACAGGCAGCAGTCTTTTTCTTTTTTCCCTGGGGGAGCTTGATAGAAGGAGGTCTCAGCCAATCAGGTGAAGACCTCTTAACTCTCCTGATTGGCTGAGAGTTCAGAAGCCTCCCATGATTGGCTCAGTCCCTCCTTCACACGAGGAGCTCAAAGAGATGCCTGCAGCAGGTAAGTTTAAATCTGACAGTGTGTGTGTGTGTGTCTGTCAGTGTGAGTGTGTGTCAGCGTGAGTGACACTATCTGTGTATGTCGGTGTGAGTGAGTGTGTAGATAAAGGGGTTAACTCCTCTGACACTGCCTAGATCTGTCTAGCCACCCAAGGGGTTAACTCCCCTGACCCCCTGCCTAGATCTGTCTGGATTTTGTTATAAGTCACTGGTCACATTATGTTTAATGGAATTGCACAGGGTATTAATGTTTTACCATTACTCTCTTTTCACCTTATGGGTGAGCTCTTTGAAAATATTATTTTATTATGTTTATAAGAAGTGCTTTAGTGGGCATATAAAAATAAAATTATTTTTTTCTAACAGCTCACCCATAAGGTGAAAATAAAGAAATGGTAAAACAAACATTTTTATGAAAATAGGCTGTGCAATTCCCCAAAACATATGTGACCACTGACCTAGAACATGGTTCAAATATTAAGTTTAAATGCTCAAGCATTTAGGGTACATATTTTAATCATAGCCTGCCAATACTCGTACCATATAATTTTGCATATAGAAAGGTGCTCTTGCATTAAATTATGACTTCCTGATAAGTTTCATTTTAGTTTGGATTATTATGACTGTGGGCTTTTTTTGGGGGGGGTACTTTTCCCAGGCAGTACAATATCTTGGGCCGGCCCTGTATAGCATATACAAAAAACCCCACAAACTACTGTTCAAAAAGTACTGCATAAAGTGAAACAAAAAACCCACACCCGTCTTAAACCTAAACATGTTTTTCTTTTGCGGTAGCCACAGTCCTGTCTGTCTTTCCAAGCGCTGAATATTACTGAATTTTTAGATGCCTGTGAAATAGTTTTTCATGTCAAATTGCAGTTTATTTTGGAAGTAAAAATAAGTGTGTTTCACATATATTAACATATGTACAGCTTGCGGAATGGAAGCTAAGGGGTTACAATGGCAGTCTGCCCATGAATGTATGCAAATGGAAGTAAACCCGGCAGACAGTGGCCCCTGCAGACTGAATGTATTATGGCTGAAGCTAATGGAGAAAGCAGAGTGACTGACTGACTGAAATCCACAGCCTGTCAGTTAAACCCCTAATGTGCAGGAAACCTGCAGCTGGCAACAAAGGGGTTTAACTGACAGGCTGTGGATTTCAGTCAGTCAGTCAGTCATTCTGCTTTCTCCATTTTTTTTTCTCCTGTTTTTTTGCACGGCCTACGGATATAAATAAACCTTTCTCTCTCGCTCTGTCTGTCTTTGTGTGTAGATGTTTAGCTGCACATTTTTTTTTTTACAATTTTAATGGGTTTTCCTGAATTTTAAGTGTCTGGAAGCTTGGCTTTAAATTACTCTTTAAAGGACACCTGTTAGCCAAAAATGTAAGTACTGTTTAATTGAAAGATTGAAGTGTAGACCATTTAAATACAAATGCATTAATTAAAGAATACAAATAAAGTACCTTATTGGGCCCTCTCTCCTTCTAAAGCACAATCGGGGGTCGGACATCTTAGGTCAGAAAGGTCAGATTTCCCTTTATCTGACCCAAGATTCTAAACCACCTGTTTGCCATAAAACAGGGCTCAATAAAATAATTTAATTGTATTCTTTAGTTAATGATTTCTATTTAAAATGTCTACATTTGATGCAATCTTTAAAATAAACATAACTTAATTTTTTGGCTGACCGTTTGTCCTTTAAATGGCGCGTTGGGTATTTAGGCCATTTTGTAACATTCCCATCAGTAGATTTAACTTTAAAAAAAGTACAAAATTAAATATCCTTAAAAAAAATTGTAGTCTGCTAAAAGTGATTGGGAAAAAAAATCTAAATCTTGCATAATTTTTCAGTCCAGTTATTTTATGGCAAAAATGTACCCACTTCTGTACCAGTATAATAATGCTCTGCATCAACAATAAGATGACATGTAGAGAATCTTTTATGCAGTTGTGACCAAAAAAATGCTTTAAAAGGAGAAATAACGGCAAAAAAAACAAAGCGACAATCCATGATATGTTGATCTGTGTAGAGTTTCATATTGATCTTGCACAGATCTGCTAAAGGACAACTGTAGGACAAATGTGAACTGTTTAATTGAAAGGTTGCATAAAATAAAGACATTTTAAAATGGAAATGCTTTAACCCCTTAGTGACATGACCTTTTGACCTTGTCTTTCCCTAGGTGTCTTTGTTTAGCTGTAGTCTTCTTTTTCACATACTGTACCCACACAAATTTTATATTGTTTTTATCACCATAAGAAGGGCTTTCATTAGATACCATGTTCCTCATGTTTTATAATTTACAACAAAAGAAATCATAAAATATGATGGAAAAACTGACCTAAAAAATTATTTATACAAAAAAAGACCTCTAAATAATTTCTAAACTTTGTCACGAGTTAAAAATATGATTTTTTTTCTCCATGTTTTTATGTTTTTTTGCGAGTTATAGGGAAATAACCAAAAATTGTGTTTTTTGTTTTAAAATCACTTTTGACCCGAACCCTAACTGTAAACCTTATCCTAACCCTTAATGTATTTACATTTTAATTGTAACCCTTTCCCTTATGCTAACCCTAATTTAATTGTAACCCTAACGGCATCAGAGCGACAGAAGTTAATTTTTTTTCACTTCCGACGCTTTAACCACGAGGGCAGTAGCTATATTGGAGGAACATGCTGCTTTCCAATATGGCGCCTGTAAATCTCTCCATGGAGCAATCGTGGGTTCCCCAGAATAAAAATGTCAGTGTTGCCTAATGCCTCCACATTGAGGCAATAGACCAGCACCGCCTGAGCGGTTTATTCCACTGCGAAAGGGCTAAAGGGCCACTAAACTTATTTATTTACCTCTTGAGCTTCTGATACCTTTTCAATGTACATGGCAGCTAATCCCCTGACCGGCAGCCATGATGCATCCTAGGGAGCATCAAGGCTGCTGCTGTCTCAGACAGTCTCTCACTCCTAGTACAGTGAGAAACCCCCCGTTTTTCAAAGTGGATCGACCGAGTTGAGGTGTAGAGCCGATGGTAAACCCGTGTGTGTCTGTAAAGGTACATGTCTGCTTTATCCTGTATCAGGAAACTGGTCATTTTAACCCTTGCTTGCTTTAAAAAAAAATATATTATTTTTAATGAAAGAATAAAAAAAAAACTTTCATGGTCACTGGCTTACTTTGTGTAGGCTTTTGTACTTACTGGAGAGATTATGTAGTTGAAATAGTGCTTGTTGGGGTTTCACATAGTGCTTGTGGTTCTGGGAGTTGTAGTTCAGATAGTTTGCATGTGGCTCAAATGGCATCTCTGTGTTTCCCTCTTATTTATTTTGAAAAAGCCTCAAAAACTTGGATATAACAACAACAAATGTAATTTATGCATGCACAGGGTGCTAAAACTATGGCAGCATCTTCGTTACTGTGGTGTAAAATTACAGACACTTATCGTAAATTATTTTCTTCAAGTAAGGATGCAAAATTAATATAACTAAGGTAATTAAACACCTTGTAAGGTCATTATTGAGCAGAATGCTTATTACAGTGCTTCGTGACATGTAGAGTTCCCAACCTTCCTGGGGGGCGTACGTGTTGCTCTCGAGTGGGGGTGTGAATAATCTAGGCAGAGGGTTGGCGTGCATATTAAATATACTTTATTGTCCCGGTGACCGGCTTTAAAACAGATAATGCAGGTTTTTCTGTAATACTTTATATTCCTTGTACTCATTTCTGGACTTTTCTCACCTCTGCTGTAGGATTCCTACAGAAAACAGGTGGTCATCGATGGGGAGACATGTCTTCTGGACATCTTGGACACGGCTGGCCAAGAAGAATACAGTGCAATGAGAGATCAATACATGAGGACCGGAGAGGGCTTCCTATGTGTATTTGCCATTAATAACACCAAATCCTTTGAGGACATTCACCAGTACAGGTATGTGTCGGAGATATTATCTGTTGTATTAAGAATGTGCTGCTTCTTGGTTATTTTTCTATGTATGATGTCTAAGATGATCTACAGTGAGTTTTTTTTTTTCAAAGTTATAAATCAGAAGCATAAAATCACATTTGCGTCATAGATTTCCACTACAAATCCAAGGAAAGATATAGTCTGGGGCCTGTCAACCTTTTTTTGCCAAGTCTTTCAACCAATCGTTGCTCTGTCTTTGTATCACATGAGTATAGGTGACATTTAATCAGCCCCTAGAAAATATAGAATCGAGAAATTGATGAGATTGAAAAATAAAATAGTTGCTGGCAAGGTTTGGTCAGTCAAAGACCATAAGGATGAAGTCGCTAAAGCAGTATGTATAAGTTACAAATGACTGTATTTTAGTAGGGTACCAATACACCTCTTGTAAGTTAAGTATGTGATAAAATTGCCAGGCCATTTCAACTGATTTCGAATACGTGTCATACACCTACGATATCTATTTTTTCAACACCATTTAGTAGATAGGTCTCAGTGTGCCATGCAAATCCCTACCTGAGCACACATCTGGTGATGACTGGTCCAGGTGACCAGAGAGGGCACAATATATGCAAGCAGTACTATTTTATTTTGCTTCATTTTTTTTTTTTTTTTTAAAGGATTAAGAAGGGAAAATCTTTCTGAAAATCTTTTCCCTAATTTTTAGACTTCAGTTGGATTGAGTCCTAGTTTATAAAAAAGATACATTTCTTAGATGTATAACGTATATACATTTTTTTCAAATCTTTCTTGCAGGGAACAAATAAAGCGAGTGAAGGACTCCGATGATGTACCCATGGTGTTAGTAGGTAACAAATGTGACCTTCCTGCTCGGACGGTGGAGACACGACAAGCTCAGGACCTAGCAAGGAGTTATGGGATCCCCTACATTGAGACTTCTGCAAAAACTAGACAGGCAAGTAAAAGGTTCCACTGCGCCAGAGGTCTCCAACTGTGGCGCTGCAGATGTGCTACATTTCCCATGATCCCCTGCCTTCTTTCATGACATAAAAAAGAATCTTGTTTTCCTTTTCTTATTCACTTTCTATTGTGATCCACTGAATGCAATATATTGGGCAGTTTTCTTTGTCATAAAGAGAAATTTGATTAATTTGTGTTTATGTAGCAATGTATGAGATTTATATGAATCACTAGTGTTTTACTTTAAGGCTTACTAGTGTTGAGAGTGAGAGTAAAGACAACATTTTTTTAAGCCATAATATTCTAAAATAATTCATTAAAATATGCTGACATATGCTTAATTATGTGTGTGTCTGTGTGTGATATCTATGTATCTATCTATCGATCTGTGTATCGTATCTGTGTAGTGAAAAACCTGAATAAAAACAGAAAAAATAAATAAATAATTTATACAACAATTTTAGTCCAGTCCAGTACATCATAGTATGGAGTCTACCAGTGTCTGAAATCCATTCAAAGGTCCACTGGTCAGAAAATGGTGGCAATAATTACATGCAGTTAGGTCTTGCTTTATAGACCTGAGGCAAAGCATTCCAGGTTATTATTATTATTTTTTTTTTTTCAATGAGATGGTCAGTCACCTGTAAATACCGCTGTTTTGACATAAGCTTAAGTCTCCTTGACAAACCTCTTGCTGTTCTGTGTTTGTTTCTTCCATTAGCTTTAAGGGGTGTATGTGTGTTCATACTATTTAATGACTTATTATTTTTCCCCTCTTTCCTGCAGGGAGTGGAAGATGCCTTTTATACACTGGTGAGAGAGATCCGGCAGCATAAATTACGGAAACTGAACCCTCCCGATGAAAGTGAAAAGGGCTGCCTGAACTGCAAGTGTGTCGTGTCCTGACCAAGGTATTGATCACATTTTAAAAGGGAACACTAAGCTGGTCACACATGGTCACTCTCTCTTGGTGGGTGTGTGAAGCTGGCAGGGAGGAGAGTATTTGTGAATGAGAGATAATGAGATTGCCAATGGAGGCAGGTAGGAAAAATGACCATGAAATGGGTTAAGGGTTGT
This sequence comes from Pelodytes ibericus, assembly GCA_036172795.1. Taxonomy (NCBI): domain Eukaryota; kingdom Metazoa; phylum Chordata; class Amphibia; order Anura; family Pelodytidae; genus Pelodytes; species Pelodytes ibericus. Next base: position 22,740,335 of record CM069863.1, on the reverse strand, counting down.
GAGCCTCAAGTTATTGGCACCGGCCTAGAAAGAAGATGCTGAAGATTCATGGGTAAGTTGATTGATCAGCGCATTGCAACAGGAAAAAGGTGAGTATTCGATAAACCTTTTAAATATGACATTTTTCTATTTTTAAGGTTTAGTCACTCCAAACTTTACTGTTTTGTATTTTCTCAATGCACCTATACTAGTGTAGTGTTAGATTTTAGCCACATGAGGGAGCTACATGCATTCAGCAAACCTAAATGACAATAAATGATGACATGAGTGAAAAAAAAATGTACCGTATTTATCGGCGTATAACACGCGCCGGCGTATAACACGCGCCGGCGTATAACACACACCTCATTTTAAGAAGGAAATTTCAGGAAAAAAAAATTAAATTTCAAATAAAGAACTTTGAAGCCCAATATGCCATTTTAATATGCCAGGATATTGCCCCCAATATGCCATTTAATATGCAGGATATTGCCCCCAATATGCCATTTTAATATGCCAGGATATTGCCCCCAATATGCCATTTAATATGCAGGATATTGCCCCCAATATGCCATTTTAATATGCCAGATATTGCCCCCAATATGGCATTTTAATATGCCAGATATTGCCCCCAATATGCCATTTTAATATGCCAGATATTGCCCCCAATATGACATTTTAATATGCCAGGATATTGCCCCCAATATGACATTTTAATATGCCAGGATATTGCCCCCAATATGCCATTTTAATATGCAGGATATTGCCCCCAATATGCCATTTTAATATGCCAGGATATTGCCCCCAATATGCCAGGATATTGCCCCTTAGTATGCTCGTTATGCCACCCTCCTTCCCCAGACCCCAGTACTTACCTCGTTCCTGCTCTGTCCCCCGGTGCTCTGAAGGTGCGTGGCTGTGAGGGAAGCGTTGTGAGCTCCCCTCCAGTGGCGCGGAACAATAAAGTTTGTTAAAGTTTAAAAAAAAAAAAACACTTTATTGACTGCGCGGCTGAAGGGAAGCTCACAACGCTTCCCTCACAGCCACGCACCTTCAGAGCACCGGGGGACAGAGCAGGAACGAGGTAAGTTTTAGATTTTTTTTTTTTTCCGGCGTATAACACGCACACATCATTTCCCCCCTATTTTCAGGGAGAAAAAGTGCGTGTTATACGCCGATAAATACGGTAATTGCCAAAGTGATCTGTAATGGCAATCTCCAAGAATTTTAAAGGGGTAATATAGGATAATAGTTTTTTTTTTTTTTAAACTAAATTTTTTTTAAAAATTTGCTGTAAAACATTGAGGGATTTTGAGTGCTGGGCAGTGCTTCTCCCTGGATCATTGATTTAAGTTCTGTTTAATTGAAAGTTTGCCCCAAGTGTAGGCATTTTAAATGGAAATACTTGAATAAAACAATACAAATAAATTACATTATTGAGCCCACTTTGCTTGTATAACACTACCAGGTGGCAGGCATCTTAGAGAGAGCGGAATATAGTATTTTTTTTTTTCTTTCCTTGTGTCTATGTGGTCAGTTTAAGAAAATGTAAATATAAGTTGGTTAATGGCAATATTTGCTTATGTAAACCTCAGAGGAGCACTGCCTTTCTCCAAAGAAGTCTGTGCGTTTTACGGCTTTAGGTAATATTTACAACACGCAACACCCATGGCTTCTTCTTTGACTACAGTGCCTACATCTTGTGTCTGTCTCACAGTCTGCCCTCCCCCTCCTACTACAGTGTCGTCCTTCCCAAGACATAGACCGTTACGTTCCCATTCACACATCATTTCTTCGCTCCCAACCTACATTATTGACACACAGACACACCACTCAAGTGACCGACGGTCATCACACCTTCATGAAATTATTTCTTCCAAGTTTTTTTTTTTTCCATCAACAATTTTGGTCTTTTGCTTATGTTTTTATGGTTGTATTTACCATTTTGGGGGGGGCGGGGTTTGGCAGATTTTTTGGTTTAGGTGTCTGCTTTTAATTAAGCAGTAGTGTCCCAAATCCTCTCTCTATATTGCCAAGTTGTGCTTTGCTGTTAAAAAATCTGTCACTTGATTTGCTGTACCTTCTAGACCCTTCTCCTGCACCCATGTAAGCCAGGAAGGTAGGGGCTCCATCTAGAAGCACCTACTAGTGGGCCTTGTTCCTCACCCTGATACATTCTACATACATTGGTCTGACACAAATGACATAAGGGGTTTTCAGTTTGTGATGAGCCCCACTCTCCTAGCAAACAAAATAAAATAATGGAAACCACATTTCTACAACCTAATTGAGAGGTTTTGACTCTTGGTTTATATTTTTCATCTTCATTTCCAGGGTCTGTGTCTGGCTGACTAGAAGGTATTTTCCCTAATCTGCTCCTAAACGACAATGGCGGACACCCAGTTGGATAAGGATTAGAAGATACCACAAGGCCGTGACCTGTGGGGGATTGACTCCTCCCAACACTCAAAACAGGCGTGGCCTGGGACTTATATTTGTTGATATCCAGTTGTTTCAATTGTTTTCTGGATCTGTTGGCTTTATACCAGGGCTTCAACTTTGTCCGCAAAGGGGGTTAATGGCACCATAGTAGTTATAACGCTCAGAACCCAATGTTACGGTTACATATTTAAAGGGACCACCCTGAGTGACTTGTTTTATTATTTTAAAATTGGAACTTTTTAAAGAAATTTCCGTGAAACAAACTGCAGATTTAAATGGACATATATTTTCCTTCAAAGCCTCGTGGATCCCCTCCTGTTAACCATGTTGAATTTTGACCAAAACAATAAATCTGTTTTTTGTTTTTTTCATGGTATATGTAGCAGTTAAAAAAAAATCTCTAAAGTCGTTTTTTGTAAAGTCACATTGTTTTAAGTTATATTTTTAAAATGAAGGTACGTGTTCCTTTTTATTTGTCCCATTTTTATCTACAAGTACATCTAGGCCTTTACTTTGTATTGTACATATACTTTATTTTCTTTATTTACTGGGATTCTGATAAGAACATAGTAGGATAACTTCACATCATGGTTTTAATCGGCTAGCTCAGAAGCCCATCGGACATTTATTTTGAACGATAAATATACATTTTATAGGTAAAGCTGCACTTTACCACTGTAAACACCAGAAACATTTGCCATCAAGTGCCATCTAGCCCTATATTGCTTGTATTACCTTCATTCATACACGTACATATGCACAGTTGGTAGTTTGAGTTTTTTTTAGGAAGATTAAAAAACAACTTGTGTTTTTGAGTTTGTTTGTTTTTTCCAAATCCACGGAAGTCTTGGATTTTGGTAAATGAACCTGTCATATTGAAATTGGCATAATATATACCTTGCAGTATTCAGCATCAAGAGCTTACTCTTACGTCTTTTTTTAAATAGTGTTATAGTATATTCAGTATAACCGTTTTTTTCCCCCCATGGTTATTAAATAATGTCTCTTCTACCACCCAAATGAAATCTTTGTAAAATCTATCCATACTTACTGTACTATAATTAAAGGGACCGTATCGCCTAAACATAGTTTTTACTGTGAAGGGAGAGAATAAAAAAAAAGATTGAAAATGATCAATGTATTGTGTTAGCAAAATTGCAAGCAAATGCATAAATTACGAGAAAAGTCCATCTTACATATGTCTGGTGTCTCCTGTTTATGACATCACCTGTGGCTTGATATGCAAATGAACTGATTTCAATGGGAAATGTGTCATTTGCATATCAAGTGACCGGTGATGTCATAAGCAGGTGACACTGCAGACACATTTAAAACTAATTTTTCTTCTATTTTAGGCATTTGCTCACTGGCACAATATGTACACCATTTTTTATTTTCTATATTCACATTAAAAACAATATTTACAGTCCCTTTTTAAGGTTTTACCAGGCCATCTCAAGACACATTTACTGATGGGTAATAGCTAAGGAAAATGGAAGGGCAAAAATAACTAAAATATAATCCGCAACAATATAGCCATACTTTTAGTATGTTGGCATTACAGGGAAACAGTCCTCAAATCATATATTTTAGATTAGGCCTCTGAGAGCCAAGCTACAAAAGTTAATATGGAAGATCAAGTATTGAGACACGGGAGCGGCAAATTCCCAAAGTGAGAGCCCTTGAAACTGCAATAAGAGTGATCTACCTCTTTGAAACTGTGAGGAAAGTGTGAAACACATGAACGGTGATGGCCAAGTCTAGATTAGACTGGCACTGGTTGACGTGTCACTTGCACCATCTGTGTGGTTGGTTAGTTGGCTCGCAAGGTTATTGCTGTTAAATATGTCTCTTGGGCAGGCTCTGGAACCGGTCATATTCCAAGATGAATCTGAGGAATTTGTAGGGAAGGGAACAAGGAGCTGGGCATCTAGTATGATCCACCAAGAAAGATGGTAATGCAAATCAGTGGCACTAGTCTTTCAATAGCCGATTCTCTTTACTCTGTAAATTTTTCCTTTTGTAAAAAAAAAAAATTGGCAATGAATTAACTGGCCCTGCTATTACATTGTCTGCTCTCTATCAGCACATACAGCAGTGATTCTCTATTATATTTACCGTATTTATCGGCGTATAACACGCACTTTTTCTCCCTGAAAATAGGGAGCAAATGATGGGTGCGTGTTATACGCCGATCGGTGGCTGGGGGAAAAAAAAAAAATATATAAAACTTACCTCGTTCCTGCTCTGTCCCCCGGTGCTCTGAAGCTGCGTGGCTGTGAGGGAAGCGTTGTGAGCTTCCCTCCAGCCACGCGGTCAATAAAGTGTGTTTTTTTTAAACAAACTTTATTGTTCCGTGTGGCTGGAGGGGAGCTCACAACGCTTCCCTCACAGACACGCACCTTCAAAGCACCGGGAGACGGAGCAGGAACAAGGTAAGTACTGGGGTCTGGGGAAGGGGGGGAGGAGGGTGGCATACTAAGGGGCAATATCCTGGCATATTGGGGGAAATATCCTGGCATATTAAAATTGCATATTGGGGGCAATATCCTGGCATATTGGGGTCAATATCATGGCATATTAAATGGCATATTAGGCTTCAAAGTTCTTTATTTGAAATTTACGTTTTTTTTCCCCTGAAATCTCCTTAAAATGAGGTGCGTGTTATACGCCGGCGCGTGTTATACGCCAATAAATACGGTATTTGAAGGGATTTTATCACCTAAACATGGTTTATACTGTGCTTTTAGAGAAGAAGAAAAAAATATATAATTTACTATTGCTTAGGTTAGCAAAAAGGCAAGTTAATGCATGAAATAAGAGAAAATGTATTGTAAATGTGTCTCCTGTCCATGGCCTCATCTGGGGCTTGATATGCAAATTACACATTTCCCATTTCCAATTAGTGCATTAGCATCTCAAGCCGTGAATTGTCAAAACACCGCAAACCTGTTCACTTTTCGAAGTACAAGTCAGTTTAGCAGAAGCATCAGGGCCATGACTGTTGCTGACAGTGTCTCGCTGCTAGTGCAGTAAGATACCTTCATTTTTAAATGCCACCAATTGAGTGGACCATAAATGGGTCCCCTCGGTTGGTGGCATTCAAAAACAAAGGTCCCTTCACCAGAGTGAGACTGTGATCCCACACCAGATGGAGCAAGGCGAGCCCTTCCTGTAATTGGATGAGCACTGACTAATGCTACTTGGCTTGCGCCACCATCCATCAGAGTTCTGCCTTAGCTCCGGGGCAGAGCTCAAAGTAAACCTGTGTGTATCTGTAAACATACATGTTGGTTTTACTTAGAAGCAAACAACTAAAAATAATTTGTCACTGTTCCTATTAGTGCCACAAACTCAACGATTTATCCATTTATTAATTTCTTTGCAATTATTTGGGGGACATATATATATATATATATATATATATATATATATATGTTGCCCTGTGGAATGCATACTTCATATCTGAAAGAAATCAAGGTAGTTCTTATGCAATCTGGTCCCTGGTTGGGGAGGGAGGGGGGGGGGGGCGGTTGGATACCATTCAGAAACTTAGATTGGATGATAAAACGTGGTTGAATTCTGGGTTTGTGGAAAATGTTGGTTCACATTGCTGGTTTAGTCCAGGAAACAAAGTTGACCCTTCAGGGGTACAATTATTAAAATTTCGATCCTTAAATAAATATAATGTCATATGGGGCAGCACTGAATAGTAATAATTGTTTTATGTTGTGGGAAAGAAACAAGCAAGCTATGATTTGGACTTAAACATCTCTTCTAGCCGTCTTCTTGGAGGTATTACCACTCAATACTTTTTAGAATTTTTTATTTTTTTTTCCTCCAATCAAATTATACCAAGATAGCTATTGTGCTGGTACATACCAGTGGCGGATGCTCCATATGTGCTAGGTGTGTGCCGCACACCTAACACGGAGCACCCGAGCTGTGTATTTCTGGGGGTTTGTGTGCTCTGAGCAGAGACCCCAGAAATACATCCGAAAGACGACGCTGCGTTGTATTTGTTTACGAATTTTCGTGCTTGTTGAATTGGCCACAGAGTGAGTGACTGTTGCCGAATTCAGCGCAGCGTCGTCTTTCGGATGTAACCACGTCTCTCGGGTATTTCCGGGGGCTTGTGTGCTGCCTGTTCTCAGCACAGAAACCCCCGGAAATACACGAGAGACGACGTGCCTCCGAGTGACAGGCATTCTCCGGGCTGGCAGCACACCTTTCACTCGGGCACGTTATGCCCCTGGTACAAATACCCTCTAACATTGGCTGAAGATTTACAATCCTTACACATATACTGTGAAGATTCCACCTCATTTTTAATGTGCTCAACTTTCCTTGATGCCTTAATCTGAGCTCATAGGCTAATTTAGGGGATTGACAAATCCTGCTGGCTCCTAACTTTGTTTGTTTCACATTAAGCCATGGAAGTTCCGTTTCCTAGTCTGGCTCCTAAAGTCTACAGAAATCTGTCAAGCCCCAAGTTTTTTCCTTTTCCATTGATGGTAGAAAAACTCAGGAATACATCAGAAATGGTGTTCGTTATACTGTTGTTCTACCCATAGCATAGCGATTGTTTCATACTGTTTGTGTCATGTGACCTGCTCAGCTAATCACTGGGGAAGGATTTCTTTTTCAGATAAAGGAAAAAAATGGAATTCTGTTTAGTTCAAAAATTACATCAAGTGTAGGCAACTTAAACAGAAATGCTTTCGTGAAAGAATAAAAAATAAAGTGTCTTATTGAGCCCTCTGCTCCATATAACACATTAGGGGGCGGACATGTTGTTTCAAAACTGCGGTCAGATCTACCTTCATCTGACCCAAGATGTCAGGCCCCTGAGAGAGCTATACAAGCAAAGAGGGCTCTTTAGGTATTTTATTTGCAATCTTTCATTAAAACATTTCTATTTTAAATGCCTACTCTTAATGCGATTCATTTAAACAACTTCATGTTGTGTTGGCCTTTAAATCGGAGTCTGTACGTAAGAAGGTGACGGCTATATGTACATGTATCATCTCAACGTGCCGTGAGACAGAGGATTGGCTTGGAACAGTGTCAGCACTATTACACACGTGAAGTAGTTTCTAAAGGATGAGGTCAGGAAAGTTGATCCAAATCGACAATGTCCCTCTTAATAAGGGACAGTTGGGGGTCATGTATACAAGAACATATATAATTGCGTAAGCTACAAGCCACTGACTAACCCACATTTATTTACTAGTGGGAATTGGATCCATAGGTGAATGAAAATTGATGTCAGGACAAATTTATTTAAAAAAAAAGAATAGGTTATTTTAACATTTCATACCAGACAACCTCTTGGCACCAGATTTGAAGAGCGAGCACAGGCAGAACAAAAATGGACGCGCTTATGTGCGCTCACATGACATTTAGCTCCACCATGTGTGCTGACGATACTGGGTGGCTGGAGCTAACTTCTTTAGGCTATGTACATTTTATAGATATATGTAGTTATGAAGATATGTATCTATATGGGAAAGATCCACATTTGACAAACTGGACTGTCCAATCATATTCTGGACTGTTGATAACTATACTGACTACTATTGTCTACTGTGTTATCCTGCCTAGTTTAAGGGATCTGTTAGCTAAAAATGTGAATAAAAACACTGGTTAAATCTAATGAAAAATTAAACAGACCTTTTATTGTACTTGGACTAAGCAATTTATCTAAACATTAACCCTTTTGTGGCAGCAAGGTTCTGGATTAAGGTGGTGTATATTCCCCTTGTGTTATACTCAAATGAACACCATTAATGCAAAACTAGTATGTATATTGTATCATACATGCATACTGTACTGAATTTCTGTGAAAAAACCCTCCCTATAAAAACTTTGTTTTTATTTATTGTACATATTACCCTCCAGATTTACATTAAAGTTCTCACTATTGAAAATAATCTATTTCTTTTCAATGCCTTTTGGGGGGGGGGGGGGGGGGATGCAAAGTGGGTGTGAACACATGCAATAGATATTTTGTATTTCCACTTTTAGGACAAAATCTATTGTGATAAATATTCAGGTTTTTTTTTCTTTTTGCTAATACATGGAGCTAACAAGAGAGAAAAAAAAGAGTCATTTAAAAATTGCATTAAGTGTATGTTTTATAGATAGTTTTTTAATGTTTTAAAGAAATAATGCAAATAGAGTACATTACTGAGCTTTCTTTGCTTGTATAGCTCTTACAGGGGGCAGTAAAAAATGGTCTTGGCCCCAATGTTAAGTCTATGGAGGTATTAGCATGGCTGGTATTGTTTTGAAGAAAAGGTGGCAACCCTGGTTGGTTCAGATGAAGTGACATCTGACTCACGATTCAAAACAACATGTCCGCCCCCTGATGGAGCACAGCGAGCACAATTAGGTACTTTATTTGTATTCTTTCAAGTATTTTTATTTAACCTTGTCCCAGTGTCCAAAGATAATCCCAGCAGGTCTTCTCCCCTCCACAACGCGTTTCGCCCAGTAAAAATTGGCTTTTTCAAGTGTGCACTTTTCAAGTATACAAGATTGTGTAAGACCTAAGGACCATATAAAGGGTTAGCCCATGGAATTTGTAGGGTTAGATTTAGGGAGAGTTAAGGGGATTATTTATGGTAGTAGTTTTGGAGGGTTGTGAGAAGCTTCGAGGTCGGGATAGGTAGAATGTTTAATGCACACATATGACCTTGCACTCCATTGGCTAGTGGGGAGTTTGGCAGTTTTGTTCTGACAGGAAGTAATGTGTATACATGCCTTTAGATACCTTTTTCCTTTAGTAATCCTTTTATTATTTTGTAGCTTTTCTGACCCCATTTGTCCCCCTTAATGCAGAGTTTTCTTCACTGCTCATGTCATCAGTTTATATCATCTGGCAACATTACTTTGTGCACTCTTTTGGTTTAGCAAATCCTTACACACAGGATACAACTGTCAGGTGAGTTATTGTGACTGATCTGGATTAGATAAAGGAAATTATAACAACAAATATCTTCATATTGCATGTGACTAAGTCCTAGGACAAGTTGTAATGTGATAACAGGTGGGATCCTGCTGCAAGTGCCGGCTGGGAAGCCGCGATGAGCTGTTTAACACAGGACATACTATGCCGTCCTAACGACTTTTAGGCACTTAAAATCAGGACGGCATAGTACGTCCTAACATCACGAAGGGGTTAATCCACAACAATAACTACAGCCATCTTGGCAGCTCATCTTCCCATGATGCACTTGGTGCACTGTTATGTACCGTGCTTCGGGCCTAATGCAAAAACAGGAAAAGAGCAGCGACCTATTTACAACAACAGTAGCAATTGCAAAGTAGTGTTACCGGCCAGCCCGTACTTTACCAATAGGTGGGTAAAAAAAAATATTGGCTTCAGGCCAATGCTAAGTCTATGGAAGCAAAGCACATCCATATCCATGATAAAGTATATATACACACTTCACAAACAGATTTTACAAATGCACAAGATAATTATGTTGAAGTCGGTGAGAGCCCCACCCCCCCCACAGTATTTCAATAGCACAGTAAAATGTTTATGTGTACCGAAAGATGTTAGATGTCTTTCAGTCTCACAAATGGTGAATACTCACCATGCCCGATCCTTGGTAGCAAACATTGATTACTAACACCCATCATTCCACCGCAGGATTTGCCAGACATGTCCAATGAGTTTCTGCCTAGCTATGCCTGGCACGTCCAAAATGGCGAGGGGGTTAAGCTATTCACCCCCAACCGTGTCAATACCTTGCAGAAGAACATTTTGTAGCAATTTCAGATGTTTTTTTTTTGAGTTTTTATCAAAACAACTGCTTCGTCCTGTTTCTCAGATTCAACATTTTTTAGCCAATATCTTTAGCCTCGTTGTTGATTATCTAGTAGAGGAGCACCCACCGTGTGGTCTCTGGTCCAAAATGAGGGCCACTTGACAGCAACAGACGGCCCAGCTAACTTAACAAGTGATATTATTATAACTAGCCCAATAAATGCATTGTTTTGTTTAAATAAAGTAATTAAAATTTTCTTTGGTCTAAAATATAGTCTTATTTTTTATTTAACACTAGCTTGTTAGCAAGAAAAATTATTTTTTTAATGCGGCCCAACATACGCATTGCCCTACTGAGGATATGGCCTTCTCCAGAAACACATTTGATGCCCCAGATTTATACCTCCCAACATTTCAAATGGTCAGAGAGGTTGAAAGTGTGGCTATGGGCAGGAATTTTTGAAACATTTACATTGACTTTATTGCCATTTGCTCTGGAGATCTGTGATACACTTATACACAGGGGCGGGCTGGGCCGGGGGGCAGGGAGGCAATTGCCCCCCAGGCCGCCCTAATGTATGCTAAAAACGGCCGCTGGGCCATCTTTAACACTGGGGCAGCTGCCAAAAAAATCCCCCCCACTTTCCCAGTACTTACCTCCTTGCTGCTGTCCCCCGGTGCTGCAGGTCCGTGGCTGTGAGGGAAGCGTTCTGCGCTCCCCTCCAGCCAATGCGCATTCAATAAAGTTTGTTGGAAAAAAAAATACAAAATACAAAATCCTTTTATATTGGGGGGCAAATTCCTGGTGTATTGAGGGGCATAATCCTGGCATATTGAGGGGCATAATCCTGGCATATTGAGGGGCATAATCCTGGCATATTGAGGGGCATAATCCTGGCATATTGTAAGGGAAAATTCTGGCATATTAAGTGGCAAATCCTGGCATATTGTGGGGGAAAATCCTGGCAATATTCATTATAAAACAAGGAAAAGATGGCCGTGGATGGGGAGGCGATTCGGTGGCGCAATGTGGAACTTGACTGGATTTGCCCCCCAGGCCTAAGGCTGCCAGCCCTCCCCTGCTTATACAACCCCAAAATTCTGAGCTCCCAGAAAAGACAGACCATAGAGGAGGAAAGAGGGGCAGGGAGATTTCTGGGACTGATCCTCTTAAATAGAGAAACTTGGGAAATATTCCGATCTAGTCATACATATAAGTCATGTCAGTATATATTTACTCATGAGGTTATTTTTGTTTATTTATCAAAAGGTGACGAGCTTTGTGAACTTGTCCACGGGCTTTCCAGAAAATCTAGAAAAGACCGTAGAACCCAGGGACCGTTTTTGCTTCTTACGTTGAAGAAGTGGTCTAAGCTTATGCCATGCAGTTTGCAGTCCTGAGACTTTGTAGGAAGAAAATGATTGTGCTATTCATCTTAACTCAAATATGTCTGGCTGTCATTTTACTTACCACATGTCATAATAGCAAGAGACATAAAGATTTAAAATTCATAGAACCCACTAAGGTTATTCTCCTTTGGACTTACCCATTTGGAGAAAATTTTTCTCTTAATCAGTGCCCAAGTCATCTAGATTTGTCTGGCTGCTATTTTACCGACGATAGAGCATTGTATTTTTCTGTAGATGCAATTGTTATTCACCATAGGGATGTGTGTACATCAAAGAGAAAATTACCTGAGCTGCCTAGACTTGCCAAGCAATACTGGATCTGGTTCAACCTTGAGTCTCCCACCAACTCCCCAAACCTTCATATTATGGAAAAAATCTTCAACCTAACTATGACTTACAGAGCTGATTCTGATATATTCTCTCCTTACGGTTATCTGGAGAACCATAATTCCGCTAAGAAATTCACCATCCCAACAAAAAGCAACCTGGTTGCCTGGGTCATAAGTAACTGGAACCCGAATTCCAGGAGAGTGAAATATTATGAGGAACTTGCGAAATATATATTTGTTGACATTTACGGTAGGCAACATTTGCCACTTCACAAGGAAATGTTGGTGGACACTCTGTCCAAATACAAATTCTACTTGTCCTTTGAAAACTCTGACCATCGGGACTATATCACCGAGAAGCTGTGGTACAATGCTCTAACGTCAGGCACCGTCCCGGTTGTTATGGGTCCATCTCGTGAAAACTATGAACGTTTCATCCCCGGAGACTCGTTTATCCACGTGGATGACTTCTCCAGTGCTCAGCAATTGGCAGCTTATCTTTTGATGTTGGACAGGGATGACCAAAAGTATGAAAAATATTTCAGCTGGAGATCTAGATTTCATCCATTTGGTCAACTTACCTGGAATCACATTTACTGCAAGGTGTGCAAAGCACTGAAAGAGGCTCCTGTATATAGTACTATACAAAGTATTGAAAGGTGGTTCAAGGAATTACACGACTAGCATAGTCATTACATTATATGAATACTGAGCCTGTGCCAATCTAATTTTGTTATCTAGGGAATGGATAATTATTCTAGTTTAGATTTAGTTGGGTCCTGGAGACTTTTTGACCTTGAATTCATCTGTTAAAAAGGTGTAGTTATAGCTGTTTCTGGTTATTTTTTTTATTAGTTAATGAATCAAAATGTTTTTTTGTAGGGTTGGTAAAAATTAAATAAATACATTTTGTAAAATTCTTAAGAGCAATCACCACTGCCTGGTCAGATCAATAAAGTAAAAAAAATACCCAGCTTCAATTAATATAAGAGGGTACCAGGGATATTTGCCCTGGCCCCTCTAAAAATAAATTGGGCTGGGATCTAGCAAAATGGTTACCAGCCCACATAATTTACATGTAAATTATTGATCTCACTACTTTGGATCTGCTCCATCTTACTGTCTCCATATGCTCAACATTCCTCCATATATGATGATGGTGACAATGGCAGTCGGATGCTAAGTGCCACCAGTGGCTCCTGAGTGGCAGATATGGCATCTGTGCCATAGGTTCGCCATCGCTGCCTTAGGGTGTCTACTTTTCAAAAATATATGGTTTGGTGGGGGTAAATTACATTGGCCAGTTTCAAAGATATCCCAAATCAGACATGCATGAAGGTTGACAACATCTCAAAATTCAAAGTCTGAGATGTGCACCTCACTAATGTGGCCCTTTAGCCCACAACAACCCAACAAAACTATGCATGGGTGCTATTCCTTTACTCACGAGTTGTTGCTGAACACATATTGAGGTGTTGTTTGGCAGTGACACATAACAGGATCTGGAAAGTGGTAAAAATACCACCACTTAGGGTGTCTATTTTTCAAAAATAAATGGTTTGATGGGGATAAAATACACTGGTTAGCTTAAAAAATGTTTCAATTAGGACATGTAAAAATTCCAGATTGGACTTGCCAAATGTTGCCATTTACCCCCCCCCCCCCAACAAACCTACACATGGGTGGTATCCCTGTATTCAGGAAGTGTTGCTTAACACATATTGAGGTGTTGTTTGACAGTGACACATAACATGATCTGTGAATTCATGCCTGAAGCACAATGTATGTGAAAAAAACACAAAAAAATTACTACCCAATAAGTTGACAAAGGCTGGTGGTAGAATTGGTACATGGAAATTGTTACAATATTACCATTTGAAGTACCCAAGGATGTCTAGTTTTCTAGTATTCAATTATGCAAAGTTGGAAATCCAAAACGTGCACGTCCGAAATGTGGCCTTTTAGCTCCCCAACAACCCAACCAATCTTTGCATGTGTGCCATCCCTGTACTCAGGAGATGTTGCTGAACACATATTGAGGTGTTGCATTACAGAACTCCTTTACATATTTAGTAAGTTTATACCTGAATTTCAATATGGGTGAAAAAAATTATAATTTTTGTTTTTATCTCCACAAACTTTGGTTGGTGGTAAAATGGCTACATGAAAAGTATCAAAATATCCCAAGTTATATACCCTGGCAAAGTCACTTTCGCTTATTTTGAAAAAATAATGGTTTTGAAATACATTGCACCTCTTGCACCTGTAACATGAATAAAAAAAGCTTATAACATTTCTAAAAAAAAACCTATTCTCTAAAACTATTTCGAAACTCAGGACAAGTATTAGAATCTATTTAGCAGGCTTTTTTACTATCTTTTATAGATGAGTATAAGATTTTTCAAACAAAATTATATGATGTGATCAAAATAATGGTATTAAAAGAAATTCCTTCTTATGCCATAAAACCAATATGTAATTTGTGGGGGGTACAGTAAATGATAAAGAAGAAAATGACAGCTAAACACAAACACCTCCAAAATGTTAAAACAGTCCATGTCACCAAGGGAAAAGCAAGGTCAAAAGGTCATGTTGCTAAGGAGATAAAGGACTCCGAACATATGTTGGGAGTCTGTGCCGCCTCCACCACTACCGTACATCTGTTTTACTCTGACGACCAGTAAAAAACAGTGTGCTGTGCATAATGAACCGAAATAACACAGAAACTGTGCAGCACTTAGGTTAGGTGAAGTTTATTCCAGAATTCACAGCAACGTTTCAACCCTCCTGGGTCTTTGTCAAGCCATGGCAATTGTGCCTTTCTTCCACTTCTTGACTCTTTGCAGTGTGGGGATGTTAATACACAGCCCTTATATTGTTGCATAGGACTTTAGAAATAGGGTGGACCAGGTGTTCAAAGTCAAACCATAGACTCTACAGACCTCAGGCAATAAAACCAAGAAATCTGCACTCCGATATTTGATAGCCATAAGGGAAAAAGATACACTTTACCAATGCTCAATCATGTGTCACTATTTGAATGCGTTGTTTGTCTTTTGTCTCCCTCATGGGTCCGTGCTTTCAACCATCTCATTGCAAACTGGTAAACATTACTTGAACCATTTGGAGATACTTGGGATAGTCCTGTAAGGCGGGGCTTCTTTAATAGCTTTGCACACTTTACAATAATGAGAGACCAAGAACGTGTAATTTACTGGATGAAATGCAGACCTCCATTGAAAATATCGCTGGTATTTTCTGTCATCTGCGTCCAGTTCCAGGAGATAAGCGGCAAGCCCTTGGGCACTAGAGAAGTCATCAACATGAATAAAAGAGTCAGGAGGTATAAAACTTTCATAATTATCACGGGGAGGACCCAATACCACTGGCACGGTTCCTGACATGAGTGCGTTGTACCAAAGTTTCTCCGTGATGTAGTCTTTGTGGATTGAATTTTCAAAACCAAGGTAGAACTTGTAATGGGAGAGGGCTTTATTATGGTTTTCCCTAGGCAGTAGTTTATGGCCACTTCCATAAACATCAATAGGCAAATACTTTTGCAACTCCTCATAATACTGAACTCTCCTGGATTGCGTTTTCCAGTTACTAACAACCCAGGCCACAATCTTGTCCTTTTTGGGAATGGTGAAATTATCACTGTAATCGTTTTCCTCTAACCTTCCTACAGGAGTGAAAATATCAGAATCAGCCCGATAAGACATGGTGAGGTTAAAAAGCTTGTCCATAAAATCTAGATTTGGACTGTGGCTTGGGGACTCCATGCTAAACCAAATCCAGTATTGCATAGTAGGCCTCGGAATCTGGGGCAATTTCTTTTTTGAGGAGTAGACATCTCTATGGTGGATAAGCACAGCATCTGCTGTGGAATACGAGCTCCGATTTGATGTGAAACAACAGCCAGTGCATTCAAATGGATATTGACACTCGTTACGTTGAAATGGGACCCCATGTGGCCAGGTCCAAATTAGAATTAGTTTCAAGGGCTCCTTCTGTAACGGTGAAGAATTATTACATTGATCAATTTCTTGAACAATGGCATTGCTTTTAAATAAAACAAACATTATAAACAAAATCCCTGCTTGCAGGATCAATACAAAAAGTACTTGTTTCAAATATGTAGGCTTCATCTGTTATTGTTGTATTGTGGGCACCCAGTTAAGTGGATAAAGAGTATGTATGATGTTCTTTCCTCCGTCTGGCTTCTCTGTTAAACTTCCAAATGGCAGTATCAACTAGAGCATAGAGAACATAGTTAAACATTATTACATTAATACATTTATGTGCAACTGTCTTACAAGCAAATGTCAAATTAGAGCAACTGTGGATTTTTTAAAGGTTCTTTCTGAGTAGTGTTGAGCGAACCCGAACCACACTGCTCGGGTTCGTACCGGACATTACGGTGTCCGTGCCACGAACCCGGACATTTCACTGTATGTCCGTGTTGGAGTTTGAGGTTCGGCTATAAACCGAAAGTCTTTCGTCGTTCGGTTTATAGAATACATGTAATACTACTGGCTTTCTATAAACGGAACTAGAGTCCCCATTCATAAGAATTTCTTATGAATGGGGACTCTATTTCAGTTTATAGAAAGCCAATAGTATTACATGTATTCCATAAACCGAAAGTCTATATCGAAAGACATTCTGTTTATAGACTTTCTTTTTATAGAATAGCAATAGCATTAAATGTATACTATAAAACGAAAGTCTATAAACCGAATGTCTTTTGGTTTATAGACTTTCGGTTTATGGAATACATGTAATGCTACTGCTATTCTATAAACCGAAATAGAGTCCCCATTCATAAGAATAGGTAAATTGACTTATTCTTATAAAAGGGGACTCTATTTTGGTTTATAGAATAGCAATAGCATTATATGTATTAAATCTGAGAGTCAAATGGAACCGTCAAATACTGTGCTTACAGCGCACTTTGAAAAATTCTATTAGTTTTGGGTGGTAAATAGTACATTTGCGTCTTGCGGTGCACTTCATATCTGAGAGTCAAATAGAACCGTCAAATATTGTGCTTACAGCGCACTTTGAAAAATTCTAATAGTTTTGGGTGGTAAATAGTACAGTATTTTTAATTTGTATGTATTTTATGTTTTTTGAAGTTATTTCCCTATCCATATTTGTTTGCAGGGCACTTGTCCTACTCTTACCCACATTTTAATTCCTTTTGCAGCCCTCTAGCCCTTTCCATTACTTTTTTAGAGGCATTTTAGTGGCCAAAAGTCTGTGTCCCCATTGACTTCAATGGGGTTCGGGTTCAAGTTCGGGGTCAAGTTCGAGCACGGACCCGGACTTTTTTCCGAAGTTCAGTCGAATCTCTCGAACCGAACATCCAGGTGTCCGCTCAACTCTAATTCTGAGCAATCCCGCCCACACACTATTTTGGTACTTTTACCTTAAGAAGCTAATGTCTCAACTTCACTTTCTAAATAACTTTTTCTTACCAGCAGCCAAAGTACAAGGGAGGGCTGGCAATGAGAGTTATCGATCTTGGCTAGTCTCAGTGGCCAAGGGCTGCACCATTTACCATATTTAAATGCATCCAGCCAGAAGTTAAAGGCTAGGCAGCATTTCTTCTCAGATGACCGTGTGGCTGGATCAGTAGGATAGTATATTGGGGTCCATATATATCTTCAGCACAGAACCTCATACACATGCACGTGTGTGAGAGGAGAGTCCCTTGCTGTCTCCACTTCACAGCCTTCCTCTCCACTCATATACAAATATGGATCTGAAGTATAGAAGGGTTGATAAAATTCCAGTAGAGACTTGGTAAAACACATTGGGGTTTCTCTTTGTTTCTATGTAATTGTCTTGTCTGTCTATCAAGTTCTGTACCTTTTTGTGTCAGCATATTTGCCTTGCCAGTTTCTCTGTGTCTTCGAAGAAAATGGTGATGTTGCTTTATGGGCCACTATATTGTTTTGTCCACTGGGCCAAAAGTTGCCAACCCTCCCCTGCA
This sequence comes from Pelodytes ibericus, assembly GCA_036172795.1. Classification (NCBI taxonomy): domain Eukaryota; kingdom Metazoa; phylum Chordata; class Amphibia; order Anura; family Pelodytidae; genus Pelodytes; species Pelodytes ibericus. The sequence continues at coordinate 22,722,400 of CM069863.1, read as the reverse complement.
TAAGTAGATTTTACTTTAAAGTCACTCAATAACTGAACGATTGTAGGCTTATAACTGTATACCTGATGGACAAACCTGCAGGAGTGCATTCTGTACGGAATCCCGTGTGAGACATGTGCACATTGCTAATGTTTTATAAGCTTTGATGGTTCCTCCAACTAGACATCAGCCAAAAAAACTGGAAAGCTTACCGGGATTATCACTAGAAACTGCAAACCTGATATTTGTGATTAAATGAAACAGACTTAAAATAATATATATTTGCACATTCTAACAAAAGCATAGTGTTTATATCCTATAGATTTCTCTTACTCCTAAAGAACTGAACCCCTGTGAAGTTGGCCTGAAATCAGTGGAATTGCGGGCAGCTCATTACTCCAGATTTTAGCTGGAGAATTTAAGACAAAGGTGTAGAAGAATTAAATTAAACACACTGTAAACATAAATATATTTATATACCATAAAAATGTATTAATGTTACATATTACAATAATATATTTACATTAATATAAGAATTTAAAAAATTATATTATTTTATCTTCACTTTGTTTATTTTAATGTATTTTAATTATTGTTTTGGTGTTTTTTTTAACAATTTTTTTGGGAATTTCGGGATTGACTCCTATGAGAGGATTTTGGCTATTTCTGTTACTCCAGGAGGAGTTTGGCTTCTTAAATGTTGGCACAAAAATTGGCCACATTGGTCTATTTTCCTATCGATTCAAGATCACTTCGGTATAATATATATATATGGGATACTTGGATCTCACAAGTATTCTGATTGGGTCCAAAACTTGTAGCTCCGATTTGAGCTCCCTTTAACTTAGAAATGTATCGACTTGGGGGAGGGGGGGGGGGGGGGGGGGAGAAGGTCCTGTGTATAACAAAATGGCTGCCTGTTGAAAGTTTGAGGAACATTTGGGTTATTTGTGAGATGTAAATAGTTTTATTTTCAATCTACTTCATTCATTTCCTTCTTCACTATTGTGCCATTCAGTTGTAATTCGACTAGAGACAGCTCTGTTTGTTTATTTGCAGAACTTAAAGCTGAGGGGAAATTGCCTGATTTGTCAGATTTGCTGTTAATATCTGATTTTTGCAGTTTACTTGGCATTTTACATTTAGTGAATAGCCCTCGCAAGACTTGTTTCGTTAAGCTGTGAAGAGTCAGCTTGTAAGAAATGGGGGGTACTTTTCAAAATGTTATTTTGGAATTAACATATAGATATATATTAGTGGTGTGGCTGTGTAAGCTATCTAGGCTACCTGGTTTCACAATGGAAGGTCATGTGAATGTCAATAGAGATGTCTTCTTTAGATTTTTGGGAACAAGCCTTTCACTCACCTTTACAGTCTTAATTTACTAACAGATATGTGAGATAAGGGGCGTGAGCTTTCCCGTAGACTTTCTGTCTTCACAACTTCTGGTATTTCAATTCTCCAGATAAAAATTCACGACACGAGTCTCTACCATCCTCGTATAAATCTATGGCGAAGATAGTGGCTATACCTTTGGTTCGGTGTATTTCGGCTTCTTTGGTTTCAGTGTGGATTCGGCTATGATGTCCAAAGCGGATATATTTGGAGGCACATTGTGGCGTACTGGGTAACTCGACATTCGGGTCCCGATGAACCACCAATGTGCCTTGAAGCCATATGCAATTCTGATTTTTTAAAATTCTACAAGAGGAAGGAGGACACCCAGTGTGCAGTAATGAATGTTGGGAAGATCCATGGCTAATGTTTTTGGCCTAATTTTATCAAAGAAACTGCTATCATAATGTAATTAAGTGGCTTCAACACTGTACCTTTAAGTAATGGCTGTCAAAAGCATGAAACGCATTAAGTGTGACTCTTCCTGATATTCATTTATGCACTTGAAGTGTTGGTATCGGATTGTTGGCTACTGTATTTAGTCTGTTCACTAAAATTCAAAAATAGCAGATAGGGAATTTGGAGGTCGAATTTGACAAAGAAAATGTAAAAAATAAAATTGCACTAAGGACTTGCCCCAGCACCCACCTTTGGACTCAGGACCTGCCCCAGCAGATGACGTCATGTGATCTCGTGAGAAATAGAAAGGGTATCACCCGACTCCCTTAAAAGTTCAGAGCCACATGCTAACAATGATTATTCACTGGCAGAACACATGGCCCCCTAGAACTTAGGGCCTCTGGGCAATCGCCAAACTGCCCATTGGGATAGATGGCACTGTCTGTCACTGCGTTCACTCCATGGAGTGTTTGAGGGTGCACTCTGCCCACAATTTTGATGTTGCTTAACGCCTTGACATTGAGGCATTACAGCAACACCGCCCTGGGCAGTGTTAGCGACCATTGAATGCTAACACCACTCATTCCACTGCAGGTTGGACTAGGTCCTTCCTATATCGGCAACAGAGTTTCAGCCTGGACGGACCTGATCCATCTTATGTCGCAAGAATCCCCTTGCTTCACCCCTTCCTGTCAAGGCAGCAACTCTTCCTGTTTAATACTTACCCTGTTGTCTGTAAACTCAACCCCTTCCTCTTTAGACTCCACCTTAGAGCACTTACCAATCTGCCACTTAGATTTGTCAATGCATCCCCAGACTTGAAATTCTGCCCCTCAGACTTGCCTTTTGCCCCCAGACTTGCCAATGCATCCCCAGAATCAGGGCTGGACTGATAATTCGGGCACTAGGACATTGCCCGAGGGCCTCGGGCCAGAGGGGTGCCCTCTGCCCCATGGGCCCCCTCTGGCTGCAACATGGGAATGCTGCCCCTCACACAGAGACAGTCACAATTGGGCAGCAGCCGGCAGTCCACATCCACGGCCGGGATGCAGACCCGGCCTCCCCTTGTTGCTCTGGTCCCCCCTCCCCTTGTTGCTCTGGTCCCCCCTCCCCTTGTTGGCCTTGTTCCCCCCTCCCTCCACCCCCCTCCCTCCCCCTCACCTGTTTCATAATCCTTGGTGGCTAGTGGGGGCGGCATGGAGGATGTTTGCACGTATTGTGCAGACATCCCCCAGCTGCACGATTCTCCCTGGTGGCTAGCGGGGCAGCAGAGGATGTCTGCGTGATGAGCACAGACCTCCCCTGCTGCCGCCCGGCACGACCGCCGGGACGCCGGAAGTACCCGTCTTCTTCATAGAAGTCCCGGCGGTCGTGCCGTGCGTCAGCAGGGGGATTCTGCGCTTATCGCGCAGACATCCCCTGCTGTTAGAGAGGGGGATCCAGGTCCCCCGCAGCTCTGCTGGGGACCTGGATCCATGTCTTATAATCTGACCTCGATTTGAGGTCAGATTATAAGACGACCTCGATTATAAGACGAGGGGGATTTTTCTGAATTTTTTTTCTGAAAAAAACCTTGTCTTATAATTGGGCAAATACGGTAAAGATCAAATTTATCAGTGGATATTAACTATCAAATTATCAGTGGCTATCAATGAGCGAATTATCAATGGCATATTAATGAGCAACTTATCAGTGGCTATTAATGAGCAAATTATCAGTGGCATATTAATGAACAAATTATCAGTGGCAATTTAATGAGCAAATTATCAGTGGCTATTATTGAGCAAATTGTCAGTGGCTATTAATGAGCAAATTATTAGTGGCATATTAATGGATAAACTATCCAGAGGGGGCCAGAATTTTTTTCAGTAAGGGTCCCTCCTGAAATTGCTAAAGGTGGCCCTGGCTGTGGGTACTGTATGTGTTAAGTCCTTTAGGTGCAATGTGCGTGCAGAAGAAGGTAATAAAAACGAAAAATGCAAGTTTTTATTACATACAAAAACAATTGAATATGATATGAAAATAGTTGTATGTAATAGTAAAAAGTTGAATAGAGAGAGGAAGATGGATATGTATAGGCATGTGATATGATATGTATAAATATATATATATATATATATTTATTGTTTTATAATTGTACAATAGATGAAGGTTAGCCTGCCATAACCTCACAGACTTTGCTTCTGACCCCCAACTGGAAAAAGGTTGCTGACCCCTGCCCTGCTGTATAATATAATTAAGCTAATATTAAATGGGGGTGGGGGGGGGGGGTATGTGGCTGATGCAATTTAATCATAATATCAAAAGATTACATTAAGATATATAATAGCCTCAGTCAAGATGCGGGCCTCTTCTTCATACCCTCCACATACATATAATCTAATATTATATGTGCAGGGAGCCTTGGGCTGAGGCAAATAAAGATTTTAATTAAATGTTATAATATTTGTATTACATTTATATTTATGTGGAGGGTATGAAGTGGAGGTGGAGGTCTTGGTTAGATGCAATTATATATTTGAATATTATATTTATGTGGGGGTCCTTTGACATGCCAGTGGCTGGCAGGTTGTGTTATTAGCTAGATTTTGTGTTATTAAATGAACTTTTACATGGCTGTGCTTTTTGGACACTGTGTTATTAGCTGGATTATTAGCCTGTGGCTGGCAGGCTGTGCACTAATAACTGTTCTTTGACAGTTTCGGGTATGGGACAAATAAAAGAAAAAAGGGTCTAATTGTGGTCATCAATGCATTGTTTTCGCTGATTGCTCCACTTTTACAACTTTCCACCAGAAAATGCTATTTATATATAAAGCTGTTCTTTTACATATTTTTATAACAATATATTTTTCAAATGTGCTTCTTTAAAATGCATGGTTTTCCCTTTTATGAACAGGAAAATAATGAAATAATGCTATGGGGCTGGAATAATAATGCAATTGCTGGTATGCAATTATTCCATGGCCCTGACCTACAGTCCCAATTGGTGCCCTCCTACTTACAGGCCCAATTGGTGCCCTCCTACTTACAGTCCCAATTGGTGCCCTCCTACTTACAGGCCCAATTGGTGCCCTCCTACTTACAGACCCAATTGGTGCCCTCCTACTTACAGGCCCAATTGGTGCCCTCCTACTTACAGTCCCAATTGGTGCCCTCCTACTTACAGACCCAATTGGTGCCCTCCTACTTACAGACCCAATTGGTGCCCTCCTACTTACAGGCCCAATTGGTGCCCTCCTACTTACAGACCCAATTGGTGCCCTCCTACTTACAGGCCCAATTGGTGCCCTCCTACCCACAGTCCCAATTGTTGCCCTCCTACCTATAGTCGCAATTGGTGCCCTTTTACCTACAGTCCCAATTGGTGCCCTCCTACCTACAGTGCCAATTGGTGCCCTCCTACCTATAGTCCCAATTATTGCCCTCCTACCTATAGTCCCAATTGGTGCCCTCCTACTTATAGTCCCAATTATTGCCCTCCTACCTATAGTCCCAATTGGTGCCCTCCTACCTATAGTCCCAATTACTAATGGCACAAGCTGCCATCTTGGTAGATACCAGCTTCCATTTTCCTGTGAAAGGGAGGGCCTTGTGCGTACTGCATCAAATTCATGTCAGGAGGACACCGCATACCTTAAACTGGAGGTGCCCCCAGCTTGCGGATAGTTTCTCCATGCGGCACTAAAGCCTGAGGAGGGGCACCAATAAACCAAATTGAAGCTGTGGCAGCCGTTTTTAAATGTGGCAAATGCCGGGCCCCCAAGCTGTCAGAACACACAATTCATCACAGTTTGCCGTGGATGGGACTGGATAGACCAGTCAGAGTGCCACTGTCCATCGCCAATATATATAGGTGTGGCTTGCACATGGACGAGCAAAGGAAGCCTCATGATCATCAATTGCCCGGGGGCACCATGAGTTGTCAGTCCACCCCTGCCCAGAATTGCCAATTCCCCCTGGACTTCACAATCTTGCCTTTTTTTGTATTACTAAAAATGTATATTAAAATCTACATCTCACCCTACACCAATTAAACACAGTTGGGCAACAGGTGTATGACTAATTTAGAATATGCTCATAAACATCAAATTGCTCCAAAGGTATTTCCAGGGTATAAAATATATTATGGAATCTGCTGTAAAGAAAAATAAAAACTAAGATAAAAAGATAAAAAGATTAAAGTCTATGTTTAAAACCTCTGGGTGCAATATTTTTAGTGTTAGATTACTTCCTTAATGCTATACATTGTATTAGTTATACTTGATTTGAACAGAAAGCTTTTTTTCACTCACGTTGCACAGACACCAGATGCCCAATCACTCCATTACATGCCCCCATCACCCACATTGCATACACACTAAATGCCCCATCACCCCCATTACATGTCACCATCACCCTCATTTTATACCCCCACCACGTCCATTATATACCCCCATCACCCCGATTAACTGAAAGGAGCTGAACGGTGGGGGAGGGAGTGAAAAAGTTTCAAGCACCAGAAGTGTGCTTTAACACTCTCTGGTAAAGTGCCGCCCCTGACAAAGGGCCGCCCTAGGCGAATGCCTTGTTTGCCTTGTGGAAGATACACCACTGGGTCAGGTGCCATAGATCTGTCTGAATCTTCAGTTGTTATATAGATCCACTTCATTGAGGGATCCCATTTAGGGGAGCAGAAACTCTGGAGTCCAATTTAACCAGTAGTTACAATAAACAGGTAAAACAGCCATATTCCTTTGGAGATTTTAGAGGATTGCCTAAATGTAATAGATGTCAAATGTGCAGAGTTACTTATAATCGGGATAAAAAAAAAATCTACAAATCTAGTGTAACTGATAAAGAGTAAAGAATTAAGGAATTAATAACATGTAACACTAAAAATGTTACTCACTTGCCCTTGTGGCAAACAGTATGTGGGTATTAGAAAATTGTTTAAGAGAATTAGCGAATATGTAAGATGTAAATGTCTTTTGAGCAATTTTATGTTAATGAGCATATTATAAATGACAACGAAACCAGCAGTACTGATACAACGAAGTAAAATGCGAGCATAAATCATTTTACAGTAGTTAAACTACGTCAAAGAGGCTAATGTAGATTAAAATATAACCTTTATTGAGGAAGTTAAAAATTTATATATTTTTCTTAGGAGAGAGTGCTTGACATATGGAAGAATGACACAAAGAATATTATAGCACTTTTTAACACTGACTGGTTCGACTTTACTGTGTACAGTCTATCCATTACATCTTAGAGACAAGCAATCATTTAAAGTGACAGTCTAAGTTGAAGACTGCTGCTTGTATAGTGCACAGGCTTTTTTTCCCAGTATGATTTGATGCAGACATTCTGCATATATCTTACTTTTAATATTTAACTCAAGCCCTCCCCAGTGATTACTCTGCATGTTTACTATAGGTGTGGCAGCACTGATTATTTAGACACTGAGCACAATTTTAAGCAATGCAAAATCTAAAACATTGGTTTGAAAGTACTTTGAAAGCACATTAATATGCATTCATATTTGGAAGATGCATTTTGGGTACCAGACTGTCCCTTTAAGGACACTGTGTGCCAGTATCCTCACTGCCTAAAACCAGCATAGTGATTGAAATATTTCTCATAAACCACAGATACCAGAACAAATAATATTTGCAAATAAAACCATCTAAGAATGACCGGCTGTGTGGAATAACGTAGATTTAATAATTTTCACAATCAAAAGGTACTGCATTCTCTGGAGTCACCGAAATCTATAAATCAACAAAGAATCCGTTATTATAAATCACCACAGTTAGATTTGCCACAAGACAGAGCAACCTTTTTTCCAGTTTTCCAACTTGCTGCCACCACATTTATTGACCTGCACACAATTATTACCTTAATAATTGAGATCAATGTTCTTCTTACAAACAATTATTCTATAAATATGGTGGCAGAAGTCTGGAAAATTGGAAAAAAAAGTTGCACTGTCTTGGGGCAAATTGTGAAAATAAAGGGGCTATTCATTACAGCAGCCCTATTCCACATCATTCCACAGGTGGTCTATGGCATTTTCATATAATTTTATTTGCACTTTAAACATTTGGAATACTTTTTTTTTTTTTTTTACTCATACCAAGGAAGAACTGATAGATGAGCCCCTGCTACCCAAATTTACAGAACCGACACAGCACACATGGGATTGGATGACACAGGAAAAAGGACTTAGCAATTAAACACTGATAAGTGCCAGGGCCAGATGGTACACACCCAAGGGTACTTAGGGAGCTAAGAATAATTCGGGCCAGACCATTATTTTTGATCATTAGGGATTCCTTCTATTCAGGTATAGTGCCAACAGACAATATACTTTAACAATGACAATATTTAAAAAGGGATAAAATTATCTGCAGGGTTGTTATAGGCCAGTGAGCTTCACATCTGTTGTGGGGGAATTATTTGAAAGATTGCTAAAGGTATATATTCAAGAATAGATCTTGCATCTGAATATAAGTAGACGTCAACATGGTTTTGTGAAAGACAGGCTCGTCAAACCAACTTACCGTATTTGCTCGAATATAAGATGACCCTGATTATAAGACGACCCCCCAAACTATGGATATTCCTTTAGGAAAAAAACTAAAAGCCTGAATATAAGACTACCATATAGGTAGAAAAAACTGTTAAAAAAACTGTTAAACTTGTATATTTTCACATGTAAGTTGCTTTTTCATATTCAATAAAAACTTATGATATAAAAAAATGCATTTCTTGGTTTTATTTACATTTAGAGTGGCAGAATCCTGGCATAGAGGGGCAAAATCCTGGCATATAGAGGGGCAGAATCCTGGCATAGAGGGGCAAAATCCTGGCATATAGAGGGGCAAAATCCTGACATAGAGGGACAAAATCCTGGCATATAGAGGGGCAAAATCCTGACATATAGAGGGGCAAAATCCTGACATATAGAGTGGCAGAATCCTGGCATAGAGGGGCAAAATCCTGGCATATAGAGTGGCAGAATCCTGGCATAGAGGGGCAAAATTCACAACGCTGGCCAATCAATGTGGACAGTCCGTGGTTTGAAGGTGAAGTGAAGCTGGAGCAGCTGTGCAAAAGATTCCGTCTCAGCTATGCATCCATCTGTGAAGGTTTCAGAGACTACATTGTTAATGGTGGTGCAGAGATTCCTGAAAATCTGAAACCAGTGGTGACCGCAGTTAACAGTCTTCCAGTGACATCCAGTGATGAATTTGGTGATGTCACCCATTAGGAGTGGGCTTGGCATTGAACGCCTGTCTTCTCTTTTGTTTATTAGTCTCATTGGGCCTCCTGTGCATTTATGGGATCCTTTACCATACGTCACAAAATGGCTGACCACACATCGCAGCGCAGATGATACTAAATCTCGAAAAGTTGATAATCTTGCACGGCAAGGGCAACGTGTTTCCAGTTTGTGGGATATTTTCTAATGGGCTGTGTGTTTAGTTTTTATACACTATTTGTTTTCGAAATTCCCTGTGAGGGAAAGATCACCCATTGTGCTGATTATTCTCTTAGTATGACTAACAAGTTAACTCCGTCACAAACAACACCATTCACTTTATCACAGTTGTTAGAACTGTTCTATATTCATTTTTTTATTGCATAGCTAATTTAATTTTTTTCAACTTTTCTTTATATATATTTGTTTATTGCATGTGAATTTTGCAGTTGTTTGTGTAAATTGGCACTTTACAATAAATGTTGCACTGAATGTTCTGCAAAATATATATATAATTTTTTTTTGGGGGGGGGGGGGGGGTGTTAATGGATCATGGGTGAGTTCCCATACTTTTTTCCCCAGGACTTGACCCCTGAATTAACCTGTAAATAGAAAACACCCATTGGGGGTTGAACCCTTTGCTTCCCAGATGACGCAAGCACCAAAACATCATGTTTTGTTCCAGGCCGCAGATCACAAGGTGATCAGTAGCCACTATGGAAGAGACCCAATCAGGGGTCCCTGCCAAAAGATTGCAATAACTCCGGACATCACGTCTCACAGAGGCGTGCCCAAACCCGTAAGTTCGGAGTTCGGGCACGGCACGTTTAGGTAAAATGTAGCTGGTACTCATTTTGAACATCGGCTACATTTTCCCTGTCAGACTGAGGCCACACAAAGTGATCTCATCTGACAGTTAAGATCCCGCTGCAGGTGCCTGTAGCGGGATCCGAGCACAGGTTATCACAGGGAGCCGCGATGAGCTGTTAAATGTAGGACATTACATCCTCCGAGCATCTTTTAGGACCACTAAAATCAGGACACCATAGAACGTCCTAGCGCCACAAAGGGGTTAATCTAGTGAACTGCGTGAGGTCAACTTGGGAGGTTGATTTTTTTTAAAGCGAAATTGCAGGGAATTAAGCGTAAATTGCGAACTTAAGGCAAAAATAGTGGAGCAGGAAAAATTCTCCTCTTTGGAAAATGCTAATACGTTTTTTTATCCCCGTTAGTGCACATTTTTCTGTTGTTTTACATTTTATCTCCCCTTTGAGGGGAATTTTTAGATCATATGCATGTCTTTTATTTGCCAGGTACAAAATTATTTTTGTGAAATAAATAGCTAAATATAGTTGACCTAGAGCAGCAGAAGCAGTTATATTATAATGTAGTAAATGTGGACAATTTTACTCTATTGTTATGCAGTCTAATGCTCTGACTGGAATTATTATGTCAAATATTAGCGGGGGGTGCGGACCGCACTTGGTGACACTGCCACCGGGGGTGACACCCATGCTGCCGGCATCACCCCGCAGTGTAGCGCGCTGCTGTACTTTTATTTATTTTTGGATTCGGCAGCCGGAAAAAAAAAGTTAAAAAAAAACCACATGTCAGTGTCTGAGGGAAGACATCACACAATATTACTGGCATTTGAATGGCACAATATTACTGGTATCTGAATGGCACAATAAGACAGGCATCTGCATGGCACAGTATTACTGGCATTTGAATGGCACAATAATACAGGCATCTGAATGGCACAATATTACTGGCATCAGAATGGCACAATATTACTGGTATCTGAATGGCACAATAAGACAGGCATCTGCATGGCACAGTATTACTGGCATTTGAATGGCACAATAATACAGGCATCTGAATGGCACAATATTACTGGCATCTGAATGGCACAATATTACTGGTATCTGAATGGCACAATAATACAGGCATCTGAATGGCACAATATTACTGGCATTTTAATGGCACAATATTACTGGCATTTGAATGGCACAATAATTATGGCATCCTAATGGTGCAATAATACTGGCATCTGAATGGTGCAATAATACTGTCATCTGAATGGCACAATATTACTGGCATCTTAATGGTGCAATAATACTGGCATCTTAATGACACAATAATATTGGCATCTTAATAGCACAATAATACTGGCATCTTAATGGCACAATATTACTGGCATCTTGATGGGCACATTGGCTGGGGCATCTTAATGGCACAATCTTACTGGCATCTTGATGGGCAAATTGGCTGGGGCATCTTAAAGGCACAATATTACTGGCATCTTAATGGCACAATATTACAGGCATCTTGAAGGGTAAATTGGCTGGACATCTTAATGGAATAATCTTACTGGCATCTGAATGGCACAATATTACTGGCATATTAGACAAATTGTCTGGCTTATTAATGGCAACAAAATACTGCCATATTATTATTATGTGTGACATAATTTGTGGGGCTCCTGGATGTGGCATATTTAATGGGCCATCTGACTGGCATTACTGAGGAATCTGGCATGGTATTGGAGGAAATCCAGAAGGGTGACACCACGAGTTACCACACGGGGTGACACCAACCCTAGTGACACCTCTGGGCCTTGTTGTGCAGTTCACTTGGAACGTCTTCACAGTTTACTGATTAGAGTCTCGTGTCGTTTGTCTAGTTTTATATTTTTAAAAAAAAAAAGTTCTTTATGTAATTTTTGCAAATACATACATCAATGAGGAATCTCTCTCTCTCTCTCTCTCTCTCTCTCTCTCTCTCTCTCTCTCTCTCTCTCTCTCTCTCTCTCACACATATACAAGAGACTTTAGACAGCAACCCATACCCAAGGGCAAGATAGAGCAAGAGACCCCATAATTACATTTATCTCAATTTAACGGCAGCATTATCGTTCGCTCAGTCACAATCTAATAGTGAGATCCAATAACTTCCAAGCCTCATACAATTTGGAAACCAGGTATATGTCCCCATATTCCTCTCTCCATTCTACACTGATATAGTAATTGAGGCTTTACCATTCTCCAGGAGGTAGGTTTAGATGATCTCCAGTTCCCAAATAAAATAAGTTTCGCAGGAAGCAGGATATATGTTACATTTCACCAACATTTTGCTTACCTGAATGCTTCTTTAGTGTTGAAAATAAGTTGCCTTTAGATGTCCAGTCACAGGAAAGCTATGCTATAAAATGTGAGTTGTAAAAAAAAAAAACTAAAAATAACTAATTGAAAAAAAGAAAAGTTTCTTTCTTTATAGAGTTAAATTCTATCCTTTCTTTATTGCTCATGGTAGAAGAAAGCTTTCTTGAGTTTGTGATGCAGTTAAAATCTAAAGCTCTCTTTTAAATGAAGTTGGATACATGAGTAACCAGCTATAAGTATTTTGGTTCAGGGAAAACCTGTTTTATAAAACCCCTTAGTCACAAAGGCTGTTTTCTCACTTCTGCGTTTTTTGTGTTTAGCTGTAATGTAATTGTTTTCTTTCTGGAAGCTTAATTGGTCTGTCTGCTGTGCATTTGTCAAGTGCATGAGTGAGTGGGACAGTTGTATAGATTATACACATGGAACAGAACACATATTTACACACAACGCACTTTTATTTGACAATTTACTTTTTTCACACTTGTGGAGTTAGAGATAGTGGTGAGGGTAGAGGGGGTAGAGAGAAGAGAAACTGGATGGGGTAGTAAAGGGATTCAGGAGAGGAGAGTGAGCCAGAGCGGTAGAGGAGGCCAGGGAGTCAGGGTCATCCTGCTGAGAATGGAAGAGAGCTGGAAGGAAGCACAGAGTTGGGTAGGAAGGAGAGACTAGTGGGATGTGGAGAGGGAAAGGGAGAATTCACAGTTCAACCCATATATCCTGACTCCTGTTATGTCAGCAGCCTCATTAACTTGCAGCCAGGGCCGGCACTACCATAAGGCCCAAGGGCGGGGCGGGAAAATCGCCTGCGCCCCCAGGCCAGTTTACTTACCTCCTTGCTGCTGTCTCCCGGAGCAGGTCCGTGGCTGTGAGGGAAGCGGTTTGCGCTCCCCTCAGGCCGCACGGATCAATAAAGTTTGTTTAAACTTTTTTTTCCAACTAACTTTATTGATCCGCGCGGCTGGAGGGGAGCGCAGAACGCTTCCCTCACAGCCACGGACCTGTACCGGGAGAGAGAGGCAAGGAGGTAAGTACTGGCTGGGGAAGGGGGGAGGAGGGTGGCATAACCAGCATACTGAGGGGCAATATCCTGGCATATTAAGTGGCAATATCCTGGCATAATGAGGGGCAATAAACTGGCATATTAATTGGCATTATCCTGGCATATTGATGGCAAACTCCTGGCATATTGAGGGGCAGAATCCTGGCATATTACATGGCAATATCCTGGAATATTAAGTGCCAATATCCTGGCATATTAATTGGCAATACCCTGACATATTAAATGGCAATATCCTGGCATATTAATTGGCAATATCCTGGCATATTAATTGGCAATACCCTGGCATATTAATTGTCAATATCCTGGCATATTAATTGGCTATATCCTGGCATATTAATTGGCAATATCCAGGCATATTAATTGGCAATACCCTGACATATTAAATGGCAATATCCTGGCATATTAATTGTCAATATCCTGGCATATTAATTGGCAATACCCTGGCATATTAATTGTCAATATCATGGCATATTAATTGGCTATATCCTGGCATATTAATTGGCAATATCCAGGCATATTAATTGGCAATACCCTGACATATTAATTGGCAATACCCTGACATATTAAATGGCAATATCCTGACATATTAATTGGCTATATCCTGGCATATTAATTGGCTATATCCTGGCATATTAAGTGGTATTATCCTGGCATATTAATTGGCATTATCCTGGTATATTAGTTGGCAATATCCTGGTATATTAAATGGCAATATCCTGGCATATTAATTGGCTATATCCTGGCATATTAAATGGCAATATCCTGGTATATTAATTGGCATTATCCTGGTATATTAATTGGCAATATCCTGGCATATTAAGTGGCATTATACTGGCATATTCAATGACAATACCCTGGTAAAACTATTGGCAATACCCTGGCATATTATGTGGCATTATCCTGTCTTTGTGTTTAAGGGTTTCAGTGTGTGTTAGGGTGTCAATGTGTGACAAATTTAGAGCATGCGAGTTGAATATTTAGATGTATTTATTTTCCACACTATACATTATACTTTTATATTTATAAAATATATGGAGGGTTGGTAGTATTGGAGTCGTGGCGGGTCAGAGGAGGGGGGCACCAAAATCTTCGTCTGTGTAGATGAAAATCCTTGCACCGGCCCTATATATCCCTTCAGTTTACTGCAAATGGGGCCTTTGCACTGCCCTAGTTCTGCCAGTGTTCCTGAGTATTGTTTGGTTTCCTGGTACCTTACTCTTTGCTGATTCCTGACCTCGCCTGATTACTTCCCACCTTGAACATTTTCCTGTCTGACCCTGCCTGTTTTCTGCCAGCCTCAATCTTATCCTCGTCTGTGCATTTTTGCCTTGCCCTTCTGTTATGTTGCTTTCGGCTCTTTTATTATTTGTGTACCCTAGTGTCGGTTTATAGGCTTTCGGCTTTTAACTATATGGAGACAAAGTCTCCATTCATAATTTTATGAATGGAGACTCTGTCTCTGTATATTTAAATGCTGACAGCCAATAAACCGAACGTTCGGTTTATAGACTTTCGGCTTATGTAATACATGTAATCCTATGGCTATTCTATAAACCGAACGTTCGGTTTATAGAATAGCAATAGGATTACATGTATTTCATAAGCCGAAAGTCTATAAACCGAATGTTCGGTTTATAGACTTTCGGCTTATAGAACACATGTAGTATTATTGCCTTTCTATGAACCGAACGAGAGCCCCATTCATAAGAATTTCTTATGAATGGGGCTCTCGTTCGGTTTATAGAAAGCCAATAGTATTACATTGTATTCTATAAAACGAACGAATTAAAATTAACGAAACGAAAATAATGAATGAATTTCGTCTGAAACGAATGCAGTAATGAACGAAATTCGTTTTAGACGAAATAAATAACATTTTCTTCCGAATGGACGAAAACGAAACAAAAATTTTAGTTTTGCACATGTCTAGTGTCCTGCTGTTTTCACAGTGGTTCCATCCTTCAGTTTCTATATTAACTATCTCTGAGTGCAAATGTCCTGGGAGGATAAAACCTGAGAATCAACCACATAGTGGATTCCTTTAAGCGGAAAAACTCTTTCTGTGCTGAGATTCTATTGGTTGGTTTCTTGAATCACTTCAGCACTGCGGTTCCTCATTACCACCACCGTTCCAGTGCTGTCTGTGCCCTGTCTCAGGGCTTCCAGTTCAGTGTCCTGCCAGACATCTACCAGTCCAGTCTCAGGCAGGGCCGACTTTAACGCGGGGCAAACGGGGCAGCTGCCCTGGGCCCAGTTACTCCTGGGGGGCCCCAAGGCAGCTGTCCCGAGGGCCCCCAGCCCCTTCTTTCCGCGTTCACAGTGCATTGCGCTTGTGAACGTTTTTTCCGGCAAGCCACATCCGATGGATGCGACGGCCGAAAAAAAAACAACTGACGCCGGATGTGACATTGCGTCACATCCGGTGACTGTTTCCCTCCTCCGTGCAAGAGGGAAGACTACACGGAGGAGACATCCGGCGGGGGACACGGAGCAGTGAAGTGTAAGTACTAGGGAAGGGGGGGGGGGGCTGACTGGCACAGTATTACAGGCATCTGACTGGCATAATATTACAGGCATCTGACTGGCACTATATTACTGGGCATCTGGCTGGCACAATATTACTGGGCATCTGGCTGGCACAATATTACTGGGCATCTGGCTGGCACTATATTACTGGGCTCTGGCTGGCACTATATTACTGGGCTCTAACTGGCATAATATTACTGGGCTCTGAGTGGCATAATATTCCTGGTATCTGACTGGCACAATATTACTGGGCATCTGACTGGCACAATATTACTGGGCTCTGACTGGCATAATATTCCTGGTATCTGACTGGCACAATATTACTGGGCTCTGACTGGCACAATATTACAGGCATCTGACTGGCACAGTATTACAGGCATCTGACTGGCATAATATTACAAGCATCTGACTGGCACAGTATTACAGACATCTGACTGGCATAATATTACAGGCATCTGACTGGCACACTATTACAGGCATCTGACTGGCACAATATTCCTGGGCTCTGACTGGCACAATATTACAGGCATCTGGCTGGCACAATATTACTGGGCATCTGACTGGCACAATATTCCTGGGCATCTGACTGGCACAATATTACAGGCATCTGACTGGCCCAATATTACAGGCAACTGACTGACACAGTATTACAGGCAACTGACTGGCATAATATTACAGGCATCTGACTGGCACACTATTACAGGCATCTGACTGGCACAATATTCCTGGGCTCTGACTGGCACAATATTACAGGCATCTGACTGGCACAATATTACAGGCATCTGACTGGCACAATATTCCTGGGCTCTGACTGGCACAATATTCCTGGGCTCTGACTGGCACAATATTACAGGCATCTGACTGGCACAATATTACAGGCATCTGACTGGTACAATATTCCTGGGCTCTGACTGGCACAATATTACAGGCATCTGACTGGCACAATATTACAGGCATCTGACTGGCACAATATTACAGGCATCTGACTGGCACAATATTACTGGGCTCTGACTGCCCCAATATTGCAGGCATCTGACTGGCACAATATTGCAGGCATCTGACTGGCACATTATTACTGGGCTCTGACTGCCCCAATATTGCAGGCATCTGACTGGCACAATATTGCAGGCATCTGACTGGCACATTATTACTGGGCTCTGACTGGCCCAATATTGCAGGCATCTGACTGGCCCAATATTGCAGGCATCTGACTGGCACAATATTGCAGGCATCTGACTGGTACATTATTACTGGGCTCTGAATGGCACAATATTGCAGGCATCTGACTGGCACAATATTACAGGCATCTGACTGGCACAATATTACTGGGGTCTGAATTTCACAATATTCCGGGTATCTGACTGGCACAATATTCCTGGGCTCTGACTGGCACACTATTCCTGGGCTCTGACTGGCACAATATAACAGGCATCTGACTGGCCCAATATTACTGGGCTCTGAATGGTACAATATTACTGGGCTCTGAATGGCACAATATTACTGGGCTCTGACTGGCACAATATTACTGGCATCTGAAAGGCCAGTCCAGTCTCAGGCAGGGCCGACTTTAACGCGGGGCAAACGGGGCAGCTGCCCTGGGCCCAGTTACTCCTGGGGGGCCCCAAGGCAGCTGTCCCGAGGGCCCCCAGCCCCTTCTTTCCGCGTTCACAGTGCATTGCGCTTGTGAACGTTTTTTCCGGCAAGCCACATCCGATGGATGCGACGGCCGAAAAAAAAACAACTGACGCCGGATGTGACATTGCGTCACATCCGGTGACTGTTTCCCTCCTCCGTGCAAGAGGGAAGACTACACGGAGGAGACATCCGGCGGGGGACACGGAGCAGTGAAGTGTAAGTACTAGGGAAGGGGGGGGGGGGGCTGACTGGCACAGTATTACAGGCATCTGACTGGCATAATATTACAGGCATCTGACTGGCACTATATTACTGGGCATCTGGCTGGCACAATATTACTGGGCATCTGGCTGGCACAATATTACTGGGCATCTGGCTGCACTATATTACTGGGCTCTGGCTGGCACTATATTACTGGGCTCTAACTGGCATAATATTACTGGGCTCTGAGTGGCATAATATTCCTGGTATCTGACTGGCACAATATTACTGGGCATCTGACTGGCACAATATTACTGGGCTCTGACTGGCATAATATTCCTGGTATCTGACTGGCACAATATTACTGGGCTCTGACTGGCACAATATTACAGGCATCTGACTGGCACAGTATTACAGGCATCTGACTGGCATAATATTACAAGCATCTGACTGGCACAGTATTACAGACATCTGACTGGCATAATATTACAGGCATCTGACTGGCACACTATTACAGGCATCTGACTGGCACAATATTCCTGGGCTCTGACTGGCACAATATTACAGGCATCTGGCTGGCACAATATTACTGGGCATCTGACTGGCACAATATTCCTGGGCTCTGACTGGCACAATATTACAGGCATCTGACTGGCCCAATATTACAGGCAACTGACTGACACAGTATTACAGGCAACTGACTGGCATAATATTACAGGCATCTGACTGGCACACTATTACAGGCATCTGACTGGCACAATATTCCTGGGCTCTGACTGGCACAATATTACAGGCATCTGACTGGCACAATATTACAGGCATCTGACTGGCACAATATTCCTGGGCTCTGACTGGCACAATATTCCTGGGCTCTGACTGGCACAATATTACAGGCATCTGACTGGCACATTATTACTGGGCTCTGACTGGCCCAATATTGCAGGCATCTGACTGGCCCAATATTGCAGGCATCTGACTGGCACAATATTGCAGGCATCTGACTGGTACATTATTACTGGGCTCTGAATGGCACAATATTGCAGGCATCTGACTGGCACAATATTACAGGCATCTGACTGGCACAATATTACTGGGGTCTGAATTTCACAATATTCCGGGTATCTGACTGGCACAATATTCCTGGGCTCTGACTGGCACACTATTCCTGGGCTCTGACTGGCACAATATAACAGGCATCTGACTGGCCCAATATTACTGGGCTCTGAATGGTACAATATTACTGGGCTCTGAATGGCACAATATTACTGGGCTCTGACTGGCACAATATTACTGGCATCTGAAAGGCCAGTCCAGTCTCAGGCAGGGCCGACTTTAACGCGGGGCAAACGGGGCAGCTGCCCTGGGCCCAGTTACTCCTGGGGGGCCCCAAGGCAGCTGTCCCGAGGGCCCCCAGCCCCTTCTTTCCGCGTTCACAGTGCATTGCGCTTGTGAACGTTTTTTCCGGCAAGCCACATCCGATGGATGCGACGGCCGAAAAAAAAACAACTGACGCCGGATGTGACATTGCGTCACATCCGGTGACTGTTTCCCTCCTCCGTGCAAGAGGGAAGACTACACGGAGGAGACATCCGGCGGGGGACACGGAGCAGTGAAGTGTAAGTACTAGGGAAGGGGGGGGGGGGGCTGACTGGCACAGTATTACAGGCATCTGACTGGCATAATATTACAGGCATCTGACTGGCACTATATTACTGGGCATCTGGCTGGCACAATATTACTGGGCATCTGGCTGGCACAATATTACTGGGCATCTGGCTGCACTATATTACTGGGCTCTGGCTGGCACTATATTACTGGGCTCTAACTGGCATAATATTACTGGGCTCTGAGTGGCATAATATTCCTGGTATCTGACTGGCACAATATTACTGGGCATCTGACTGGCACAATATTACTGGGCTCTGACTGGCATAATATTCCTGGTATCTGACTGGCACAATATTACTGGGCTCTGACTGGCACAATATTACAGGCATCTGACTGGCACAGTATTACAGGCATCTGACTGGCATAATATTACAAGCATCTGACTGGCACAGTATTACAGACATCTGACTGGCATAATATTACAGGCATCTGACTGGCACACTATTACAGGCATCTGACTGGCACAATATTCCTGGGCTCTGACTGGCACAATATTACAGGCATCTGGCTGGCACAATATTACTGGGCATCTGACTGGCACAATATTCCTGGGCTCTGACTGGCACAATATTACAGGCATCTGACTGGCCCAATATTACAGGCAACTGACTGACACAGTATTACAGGCAACTGACTGGCATAATATTACAGGCATCTGACTGGCACACTATTACAGGCATCTGACTGGCACAATATTCCTGGGCTCTGACTGGCACAATATTACAGGCATCTGACTGGCACAATATTACAGGCATCTGACTGGCACAATATTCCTGGGCTCTGACTGGCACAATATTCCTGGGCTCTGACTGGCACAATATTACAGGCATCTGACTGGCACAATATTACAGGCATCTGACTGGCACAATATTACAGGCATCTGACTGGCACAATATTACAGGCATCTGACTGGCACAATATTCCTGGGCTCTGACTGGCACAATATTCCTGGGCTCTGACTGGCACAATATTACAGGCATCTGACTGGCACAATATTACAGGCATCTGACTGGTACAATATTCCTGGGCTCTGACTGGCACAATATTACAGGCATCTGACTGGCACAATATTACAGGCATCTGACTGGCACAATATTACAGGCATCTGACTGGCACAATATTACTGGGCTCTGACTGCCCCAATATTGCAGGCATCTGACTGGCACAATATTGCAGGCATCTGACTGGCACATTATTACTGGGCTCTGACTGCCCCAATATTGCAGGCATCTGACTGGCACAATATTGCAGGCATCTGACTGGCACATTATTACTGGGCTCTGACTGGCCCAATATTGCAGGCATCTGACTGGCCCAATATTGCAGGCATCTGACTGGCACAATATTGCAGGCATCTGACTGGTACATTATTACTGGGCTCTGAATGGCACAATATTGCAGGCATCTGACTGGCACAATATTACAGGCATCTGACTGGCACAATATTACTGGGGTCTGAATTTCACAATATTCCGGGTATCTGACTGGCACAATATTCCTGGGCTCTGACTGGCACACTATTCCTGGGCTCTGACTGGCACAATATAACAGGCATCTGACTGGCCCAATATTACTGGGCTCTGAATGGTACAATATTACTGGGCTCTGAATGGCACAATATTACTGGGCTCTGACTGGCACAATATTACTGGCATCTGAAAGGCACAATATTACTGGCATCTGAATGGCACAACAATTATGGCATATGTGTGTTTGTGGGGGGGGGGGGGGGGTAACATTGCGATGGATGGCGGGATTGCATGCAGGGGAGGGGGCAGGGTCCAGGGGGCCCAAGCAAATGCTTGCCCAGGGTCCAATCACTATTAAAGACGGCCCTGGTCTCAGCTACCAGTCCAGTCTCAGTCCGTTCACATTTAACAGAGCAGTCACAGTCCGCTCTCACCTACCAGTCCAGTCTTAGTCCAGTCTCAGTTACCAGTCCAGCCTCAGTCTGGAGATCATCCAGAACTATCTGTTTCCTTCATTTTTAAAAATCTGTTAAATGGAGCCCCATTTTTTCTTTTTTTTACAGGTTTACCTTTTTTTTCAGCAGCACAGACATTTCCATGCTGCTTCTTGTGCTGCCCATGTTGTTCTGAAGTCCGAGTGCTGGCAGTTCATGGGACCTGCTATCTTCTGACCTTAGAGAAGTGCGCAGGTAGAGAGAGGCAGATCTCATTATCTCCCCAGCCGCCACCTCTGCCGGCAAGCATTTTTTTTAGCATTTTATTAGAGAGACCAGTCACCCACTGAGGGCCAGACTCCCATCGCTCCCTGAGAGCTGTTTATAGTCCGCAGGCTACAGACTTGGCACTCATGATGGTGCTGTTGAGCATCACAGATGATGTGAATATTCAGGAAGTGGTGTAACACTGGAGGTCAGGGAGAGTTGAACCCACGGTGCGAAGTAGTACAGAAAGTAGAACACCCAGGTGCCCAGAATCAGGATGATGGTATTCAGCACACCAGCCCTGTATCTAGGGTTGCCACCTGGCCGGTACTTTACAGGCACAACCGGTATTTGAGGTCTTGAAGCCGGGCCCGGTATCCCTAATATACCGGCAATGCAAAGCCCGGTATTTCCATTGGTGTACCAGCTTTATGCTGCTGCTGTATCTCCCCCACGTGCAGAGCCTTCTGTCTTCCAGTACACTGTCCAGGAATCATGCGGGGAGAGATACAGCAGCAGCATAGTGACCTGCTCTGTGCTACGGACCTGCTGAAGAGGACCGACACCCGATGGAAAGAAACAGCTCAGCATGACAGCTAGAGACCCCTCCATGACAGGTACTGGGAGAGAGAGACTGTGAGAGACTGTGAGAGAGAGTGAAAGTGACAGTCTGTGAGAGAAAGTGACAGTCTGTGAGAGAAAGTGACAGTCTGTGAGAGAAAGTGACAGTCTGTGAGAGAGAGTGAGTGAAAGTGACAGTCTGTGAGAGAGAGTGAGTGAAAGTGACAGTCTGTGAGAGAAAGTGAAAGTAACAGTCTGTGAGAGAGAGTGAGTGAAAGTCTCTGTGTGTGAGAGAGTGACAATCTGTGAGAGAGAAAGAGCAGTGAGAGAGAGCAGAGACTGTGTGAGAGAGTGAAAGTGACAGTCTGTGAGAGAAAGTGAAAGTAACAGTCTGTGAGAGAGAGTGAATGAAAGTCTCTGTGTGTGAGAGAGTGACAATCTGTGTGTGAGAGAGAGAGAGCAGTGAGAGAGATCAGGGACTGTGTGAGAGAGTGAACGTGACAGTCTGTGGGAGAGAGCAGAGACTGTCTATGAGAGAGAGAGCAGAGACTGTGAGAGAGAGCAGAGACTGTGAGAGAGAGAGCAGAGACTGTGAGAGAGAGCAGAGACTGTGAGAGAGAGCAGAGACTGTGAGAGAGAGAGCAGAGACTGTGAGAGAGAGAACAGAGACTGTCTGTGAAAGCGAGAGAGCAGAGACTGTCTGTGAGAGAGAGAGAGAGCAGAGACTGTCTGTGAGAGAGAGAGAGCAGAGAGAGAAACTGCCTGTGAGAGAGAGAGAGCAGAGACTGTCTGTGAGAGAGAGAGAGTTTGTTTATTTTCTGCGTTTTATTCTATGTCACCACCTCTGAAACCATATCACCATTGTCTATACATTTTCTAAAATATTTTTTTCACTATTTCATTTTTTAATAAAATTTTTCCGTTTCTCCTTTTTGCCCAACGCCACATCTATATATTTGTTTCACGGTTTTTATTGTGTGCTGTAAGGAAGAGGCACAAGGGGTTTTTATTTGAAGCAACCATAAGTATAAACTGACCGAAGTCACCTGAATACGTCCGGACTTCAAAGACACCATTTCGAAGCTGAAAATCCATACATTTTGAGTTGACCCAGTGATTGCTGGAGTAGGAGGTAGCTATTTCCCCTCTGGCACACTAGCTGTTGTGGATTACAACTCCCTTGAAGCTTATCTAATCAAAACGACTTACGTAGCATCATTGAAACTGCCATTTGTCAGCTGCATGCAGGACCAGAGGCGGCTCTAGACTTTGTGAGGCCTTAGGCAAAAATAGAACATGAGGCCCTCACGGACAAGCATTATGAAATAAAAATAATAAAAATGAACTGTATAAATAGCATAAATAAATATCTATAAACATTTGGTATAGATAAAAAGTGGGTGGCTGACTAACTCACATTCTTATCGTATACCAACCCATGAGCACACACATACACACTCATATGCTGATCAAATACACACACACTAGCACACTCATAGTGTGTATGTACCTGATCCATGTTGGTATAAATGTGTTAGTGGTCACATTTAAGAGACATCTGATCAGATACAGTGTATCTGATCAGGTTATGAGTGTGTGAGTGTGTATGTGAGTGTAGGTATATAGGTGGTAGTGTTCACATTTAGGAGACATCTTTATCAGATACACTGGCACATATAAACACATTCATATGCTGATCAAATACACACACAAATCACAGCACCACATTGCAGCACCCACAGGACTTGCCAATTATTATTGCTTATTGATATGATATGTATTTATATGGAAAGACAGAAAAGATAAAAAAGAAAGAGAATCAAATGGAGCCAGCCCTTCCCTGACACGGAGTCTACTACTGTCCCAAATACAAGGGTCTAGTCAGGTTTTCCATGAGACAATCTAAGCGCAGAGTTCCATAGCCTTCCATGAATTTAAGCTACTCAGATAACATCAAAGTGCTTCTGAATTGGTACGAAACATCGCCTAACTAGAGAACCGAAATGCCCGGAATTTGATTGTGTTAACTGATTTCTTGTTTTTTTTTCTTCTCAGGATTTTGGCCCATATTGTGTTGGGCGAATCCATAGTATTTGCAGGGCCGAAATTCCCAAACCAAATATTGCCAAAAATCTGGAAAAATGTCTGAATTTTGGAAACGTTAGAAATTCAGCTATTTTACCTTAACAGAACCCATTTCGGGAAAGATTGGTGTATGCTGAATAGACAATACAGTATTGTCAGGACTCTGTAGTAACATTAGAGAGTTTGATCTTGTAATAACACCTTTGTGTTAATGCAGTGCCATTCCCAAAGAAATGGATGGGGTGCTGCGCAAATAACCATATCTGAAAGCAGGCAAATCATTAGAGTGTAATGATACTCTGTACAAAAGCTTATTTGAAAGGAAAATGTCGGTGTGGTAAGCTTGTCACAGGCTCACATACTATACTTATTATAAGATGCTTACAAAACAGGCATGAACATGCTGCCCTTATAAAGTTGACAACAAATGTAAAAATATAATGCAAATTAGAGCTTTTGGCTATGTGATTTGGCCAAAGTTTAATTAAGTTCACATAAGGACAGATTCTTAATAGGGTAAGTCCCTAACCTCACCTATAATTTGCACATTTATCAGATACATACTGAACAAGTTTCTATTAGTCCTCCACCCAATTAACTCCTTTTATGCAAACCATAACCCTGCTGCTGTCAATTACAGGGGAGCATGGGGATATGAGTGTGAGAGCCTGCATAGAGGGAAACAATCATCTCCCTCCACACCACTGATGGCCCGGGAGGAAGCCTGCATGGAGGGAGACAAGCAGCTCCCTCCACTCCACTGATGGCCAGGAGGAAGCCTGCATGGAGGGAGACAAGCAGCTCCCTCCACACCAGTGATGGCCAGGAGGAAGCCTGCATGGAGGGAGACAAGCAGCTCCCTCCACACCAGTGATGGCCAGGAGGAAGCCTGCATGGAGGGAGACAAGCAGCTCCCTCCACACCACTGATGGCCCGGGAGGAAGCCTGCATGGAGGGAGACAAGCAGCTCCCTCCACTCCACTGATGGCCAGGAGGAAGCCTGCATGGAGGGAGACAAGCAGCTCCCTCCACACCAGTGATGGCCAGGAGGAAGCCTGCATGGAGGGAGACAAGCAGCTCCCTCCACACCACTGATGGCCCAGGAGGAAGCCTGCATGGAGGGAGACAAGCAGCTCCCTCCACTCCACTGATGGCCAGGAGGAAGCCTGCATAGAGGGAGACAAGCAGCTCCCTCCACACCAGTGATGGCCAGGAGGAAGCCTGCATGGAGGGAGACAAGCAGCTCCCTCCACACCACTGATGGCCCGGGAGGAAGCCTGCATGGAGGGAGACAAGCAGCTCCCTCCACTCCACTGATGGCCAGGAGGAAGCCTGCATGGAGGGAGACAAGCAGCTCCCTCCACACCAGTGATGGCCAGGAGGAAGCCTGCATGGAGGGAGACAAGCAGCTCCCTCCACACCACTGATGGCCCAGGAGGAAGCCTGCATGGAGGGAGACAAGCAGCTCCCTCCACTCCACTGATGGCCAGGAGGAAGCCTGCATGGAGGGAGACAAGCAGCTCCCTCCACACCACTGATGGCCCAGGAGGAAGCCTGCATGGAGGGAGACAAGCAGCTCCCTCCACTCCACTGATGGCCAGGAGGAAGCCTGCATGGAGGGAGACAAGCAGCTCCCTCCACACCACTGATGGCCCGGGAGGAAGCCTGCATGGAGGGAGACAAGCAGCTCCCTCCACACCACTGATGGCCCGGGAGGAAGCCTGCATGGAGGGAGACAAGCAGCTCCCTCCACACCACTGATGGCCCAGGAGGAAGCCTGCATGGAGGGAGACAAGCAGCTCCCTCCACACCACTGATGGCCCGGGAGGAAGCCTGCATGGAGGGAGACAAGCAGCTCCCTCCACTCCACTGATGGCCAGGAGGAAGCCTGCATGGAGGGAGACAAGCAGCTCCCTCCACACCAGTGATGGCCAGGAGGAAGCCTGCATGGAGGGAGACAAGCAGCTCCCTCCACACCACTGATGGCCCAGGAGGAAGCCTGCATGGAGGGAGACAAGCAGCTCCCTCCACACCACTGATGACCAGGAGGAAGCCTGCATGGAGGGAGACAAGCAGCTCCCTCCACACCAGTGATGGCCAGGAGGAAGCCTGCATGGAGGGAGACAAGCAGCTCCCTCCACACCACTGATGGCCCAGGAGGAAGCCTGCATGGAGGGAGACAAGCAGCTCCCTCTACTCCACTGATGGCCAGGAGGAAGCCTGCATGGAGGGAGACAAGCAGCTCCCTCCACTCCACTGATGGCCAGGAGGAAGCCTGCATGGAGGGAGACAAGCAGATCTATCCACACCACTGATGGCCAGGAGGAAGCCTGCATAGAGGGAAACAATCATCTCCCTCCACACCATTGATGGCCAGGAGGAAGCCTGCATGGAGGAAGACAAGCAGTTCCCTCCACACCACTGATGGCCAGGAGGAAGCCTGCATGGAGGGAGCCAAGCAGCTCCCTCCACTCCACTGATGGCCAGGAGGAAGCCTGCATAGAGGGAGACAAGCAGCTCCCTCCACACCACTGATGGCCAGGAGGAAGCCTGCATGGAGGGAGACAAGCAGTTCCCTCCACTCCACTTATGACCAGGGGGGAGCCTGCATGGAGGAAGACTAGCAGCACCCTCCACCCCACAGATGGCCAGGAGGATGCCCCCACAGACTCCCAGGGACCAGATGAGCCTCCCCAGGCCAGGAATATAGGATTCTGGGAGGGAGGCAAAATATTAGCTTTTTTTTTTTTTAAATCTCTGCTGCTGTTGACTGCACTTCCCATGATGCTCAGCCAGAATCATGGCATGTCATCCCTAGTCATGGTGAATACCTGGCTGATCAAAAAGTAGGCACAGGAACATGCAGCCTCAATTCCAATGTCAACGGCTTAGCAGATTTCACCCTGGTGAGTGCGAGAAACAAACAGCGTTCCATGCCGTGTTGACAAATATGGAGAAAAAGAATGGAGCAATCGGTGCACCTCCCCAGGTGTAAATGATGAAGATAGGCAGACTTAGACTTAAAATCTTCAAAGTTTAATTAATCCAATATTAAAAAGGCAGATGAGGACCAAACATAGTCTCACGCGTTTCGCCCATGAGGCTTAATCATAGACTCATGACTAGTGTTCAGCGAACCCGAACCGCACTGTTCGAGTTCGTATCGAACATTACGGTTTTTGTACCCCAGACCCGAACACGGACATTTCACTGTATGTTCGGGTTGGCCAGTGCAGCATAAGATGAGGTTTTTTTCAGAGCACATGCGACAAATCGAGGTCAGACTATAAGACTGGGATCCAGGTCCCCCGCAGAGCTGCAGGGGGACCTGGATCCCCCTTTCTAACAGCAGGGGATGTCTGCGCGATGAGCGCAGACCTCCCCTGCTGCCTCCCGGCACGACCGCTTCATCATAAAAGTCCCGGCGGTCGTGCCGGGCGGCAGCAGGGGAGGTCTGCGCTCATTGCCCCACTAGCCACCAGGAGAATCGAGCAGCTGGGGGATGTCTGCACGATATGTGCAGACATCCTCCATGCTGCCCGACACTTCCGTCTATTATGACGGACCAGCTGTCCGTCATAATAGACGGAGGTGTCGGACAGCAATGTGCAATTTGTTGGTGTTAAATATTACATTTGCGTCCTGCACTTCATATCTGAAAGTCAAATAGAACCGTCAAATACTGTGCTTACAGCGCACTTTAAAAAATTTGAATCGTTTTGGGTGGCAAATAGTACATTTGCGTCTTGCGGTGCACTTCATATCTGAGAGTCAAATAGAAGAGTCCAATACTGTGCTTACAGCGCACTTTGAAAAATTCTAATTGTTGTGCTAAATAGTAAATTTACGGCCTGCACTTCATATCTGAGAGTCAAATAGAACAGTCGAATACTGTGCTTACAGCGCACATTGAAAAATTCTAATTGTTTTGGGTGCTAAATAGTACATTCACGTCTTGCGGTGCACTTCATATTTCAGAGTCAAATAGAAGAGTCCAATACTGTGCTTACAGCGCACTTTGAAAAATTCTAATTGTTGTGCTAAATAGTAAATTTACGGCCTGCACTTCATATCTGAGAGTCAAATAGAACAGTCGAATACTGTGCTTACAGCGCACATTGAAAAATTCTAATTGTTTTGGGTGCTAAATAGTACATTCACGTCTTGCGGTGCACTTCATATTTCAGAGTCAAATAGAAGAGTCCAATACTGTGCTTACAGCGCACTTTGAAAAATTCTAATTGTTGTGCTAAATAGTAAATTTACGGCCTGCACTTCATATCTGAGAGTCAAATAGAACAGTCCAATACTTTGCTTACAGTTCACTTTGAAAAATTATAATTGTTGTGCTAAATAGTACATTTACGTCTTGCGGTGCATTTTTTGCAGTCCAATAAACAAAAAAAATACAAATAAAAAACAGTGTTGGCTACCTCCTCCTCCTCCTCCTCCTCCAGCGCCGTTTCCACCTACACCGCCACGGTCACCTCCTCCTCAACCTATGGGTCACTTAGTATAAACTGAAAGAGAATACCCTGCACTCCAACCCTCTCTCAAATGGATAATTCTGTTGATCCTCCTGGCAGCCATGCTTTAGATTTAGATTTATGTTCTTCCAAAGCTAAAATCAAAGATTCCATCTAGTGCTATTTTATGGCTCAGCTGTATTTGTAATTTGTATGTATTTTATGTTATTTTAAGTTATTTCCCTATCCACATTTGCTTGCAGGGAACTTGTCCTACTCTTACCCACATTTTACTTTCTTTTGCAGCCCTCTAGCCCTTTCCAGGACTTTTTTAGAGGCATTTTAGTGGCCAAAAGTTTGTGTCCCCATTGACTTCAATTGGGTTCGGACCCGGACATTTTTTCGAAGTTCGGTCGAACCTGCCGAACCCGAACATCCAGGTGTCCGCTCAACTCTACTCATGACTCATAGACTTTTTAATATTGGATTAATTAAACTTTGAAGATTTTAATCCTAAGTCTGCCTATCTGAGTCATTTACACCTTGTATGTTGCATAGGGGATAGTGCATATTATCACAGTTATCCAACCCACACCTTACCCCTCCTTTTCTTTAAGAAAAACACGAGACATGAATTTTGGTGTAAATAGGCCACAGCACTTTTATTTACAGAAATAAAATATTAGTTAGGACTGTATACGCCACACCACCATTTTAACTTCTTCATAATAAAATACAGCCTAACAAAATGTCTACAACCCTCCTTGCCAATCCCCAAATATTCATTTATCAACTTATTTAGATGCAACCGGCATCTATAACTAAATCGTGGTACTCCCCTCCCCCCTCGTCCAGGGGTCTCTTACCCCACCATACCTTTTTTACCTCTCCTCTATGCTTACCACTAGCCGAACCAATAGCTCAGTGGGCACGTCTTATATTGGTGATGTATCACCTTCGAGGTAAGGGGAGGGCTGAGCCCAAACTTCCAACATCTGCACATGACCACCTTTATACAAAACTCTGACTGGCAAGGACAGGTTCCCCCGCCACTAGCCCCGCTGTTTTACCCCCTAAAATCTACCCCACACAGTGCCATGGCCTTTTCCAACCCTTCCTGGAGAGCTAAGTTAAAAAGATCCAAACCGACTTCTGTTAGGTGTACCCCATCGCTCCTAAAGAACACCGCTGCATACCTTTCAAATACACGATGGCGAATGGGGACCCCCCCCGACTCTCAAAATGAATTTTGACACCTGCCTATTCACTTTAATCCGACACCGCTCCATCGCTTTTTGATTGGTCGCGCAGCGCCAATAGTTCCGTGGGACTAGTTCGGACCACACCAGCCGAACTTCAGGGAATATTACTAACAGCCTGGCAAGGTCTTGTTTTATTAACTCGCACAGACCCAGCACTGGGATGGAGCCAAGGTCATTGCCTCCAAGGTGAATTAATAGGATATCGGGCGGACCCAACACTCTAGATAACTGGACCAGCTCAGGTAACAAACGGACCCACCGCATACCCCTGAGCACCTCAGCAGACGAGGAAAGGAATCCCAGACGTTCCCCCCCCGGACGGACAGCTGCCCTCCTTCTCGCCCAGAAGATATAGGAATGGCCTATGAGCCAAACCTTCCTGCATGCTGTACCTGAGAAGACAAAGCAGAGGACACTGCAGTTAGTCCATCCGGGCGAACATAGGACACAAAGCGCCGGGATTCCCATCTACCAATACTCTGAATAGCCCTCTCTGTGAATCCCAACCTAGCAGCTTCGGATGCCGCCCCAATACGGAACGAATGACCCCCGAAACCGGCACTGTTCAATCCCATGGCTGCCAAAGTTAACCGGAACACCCGAACAAACTGGTAACGGGAAAGAGGGACTCCATCCTGATGGACCAGCAAAGGTAATGCCGATGGCGGACAGGATAGGGAATATAAGTCAAAACAAGCCACCGGACACACAGCAGATCCTGTGACCTCCCTAAGGGTGACCCAGGACCCTTTTGCCATGACGTCAGTTTTTGATTGTCTGATTTTAAAACGAACACTTCCTGGTTCCCTGATTACATCCTCGAACAATATACCTCCTACAACCCTTTTTGAAGGACAAACCAGTTCCCCCACCCTCAGTGCCCCAAAGAAGGCAAAAGTGAATGCCAAACGAAAAAGTGTTGACTCAAACCCAGATAAACAAACCGAAGGCAGAGTCTGGCAAAGACCTAACAACAAAGCCCCCGATACTGGCGCCCGAGTATCCCGTGTCCTGGGGCACCCCCTCCTGAAACCCTTTAAGGATTGTCGAACCAGAAAATCCTTTGTCACATCCCTAAGTCCCGACATCTTGAACCAGAAACTAATGCCAGCCAGTTTAGCAGACACCACGTTAGGGGAGGAACCCGAAGCTTCCCAAAACCATAACAGCCAAAGCAACCCATGTAGGCGATCCGTGTCGTCACGGAAGCCGCCCCTTGCTTGCTCGAGCCCGAGCCATTCACTCCAGGTCTTGCCATACCGTGCCCATGTGGCCGCTGATACCGATTGGCCGATCCATTGGGCTACTCTTAAACCTAAGGCATTGCAGCACCAGCTTGCGCAGTAGACGAATCACTGGCGGAGATGACGCCGTAAGGTTGTTAATTGCCATAACTACACCCATATTATCGCAATGAAAAAACACTTTTCTGTCACGAAGGACGTCCCCCCAGAGGACCACTGCTACTAGAATCGGGAAAAGCTCAAGAAACGCCAAATTCCTTGTCAGCCCAACCGAATGCCATACCGCCGGCCACTGAGCCGCACACCACCGACTGCCTAATATGGCGCCGAAACCCACCGAACCCGCCGCATCAGTGAACAGATGCAGATCACTGTTTGACAACTCCTGGGCCTGCCACAATGACCTCCCATTGTAATCTGCCAAGAAGATTTGCCAAACCGCTAAGTCCTCATGGAGAGGGCGCGTTAAACGAATAAAATGCGTCGGGTGGCGCAGACCCGCCGTCGCCGCTGCTAGACGCCTATTGAAAACCCGCCCCATAGGCATAATTTTGCATGCAAAATTAAGCTTGCCCAAGAGCGACTGAAGCTGTTGCAACCGGATTTTTCGCAGACCCATTGCTGCAGAAATATCATCGCGCAGCCCTATAAGTTTATCCATAGGAAGCCTGCACTCCCCTTCCACTGAATCCAATTCAATGCCCAGAAAAATAAAAGACAGGTCTCCGGACCCTCCGTTTTGTCACGGGCTAATGGGACCCCGAAGCCCTGAGTTACTGCTTCAACTACCCCCAACAGGTGGGCACAAACGTAAGAATCACGAGGGCCGACCAAAAGGAAATCATCAAGGTAATGCAGAATAGACTCACATCCCGCCTCTACTTTGACTACCCACTTCAAGAAAGTGCTAAAGCATTCAAAGTAAAAGCATGAAATAGAGCACCCCATCGGGAGACACAAGTCCACGTAGAACTTTTCCTCAAAGTGACAACCCAATAGGTGATGGCAAGCTGGGTGGACCGGCAGCAGGCGGAAAGCCGACTCAATATCCGTCTTGGCCATCAACGCCCCCGGGCCCGCCGCTCTCACCATTCGTACCGCAGAATCAAACGAAGCGTAGGAAACCGTACACAGTTCAGCGTCGATATCGTCATTCACCGAACCCCCACGAGGGTACGATAAATGGTGTATCAGCCTGAATTTACCTTTTTCCTTTTTGGGAATCACACCCAACGGGGAAACCCTCAGGTTTACCAATGGGGGGTGGTTGTAAGGACCAGCCATGCGCCCGCGGCAACCTCCTTAGCCAACTTTTCCTCAACCACCCCCGGATGTTCCTTAACCGATCGCAGGTTCCGTAAACAGAGCTGAACCTCCCGGTCTTGAAAGGGAATCCAAAAACCCTCTCCAAACCCCTTGAGGAGGATATCCGCAGCTCTGCGGTTAGGGTACCTACTTAGCCAGGGATCCATCGCGACGGCTTCCACTGGCGTCCTCCCCTTTTTCCCCCAAGTCAGCCCTGTCTCCCGCCTTACCCTTCTTAAAGC
The DNA here is from genome assembly GCA_036172795.1 of Pelodytes ibericus. Classification (NCBI taxonomy): domain Eukaryota; kingdom Metazoa; phylum Chordata; class Amphibia; order Anura; family Pelodytidae; genus Pelodytes; species Pelodytes ibericus. The sequence goes on along the minus strand of CM069863.1, from coordinate 22,689,796 downwards.
ACCTGGTTGCTGGGTGAGCTCCCCGCACCCAGAGCATTCATGCCTGAACCTGCACCCCGCCCCCCACTTGCATTGACCGTCGTTGTATTTCCAACAACCGCCGCTGCGCCGCATAGGTGACCCCATCCCGCCGGCCCCCCCAAGAAAGGACGACAACCCTCCCTGGTGGGAAGCGGGTCTGGTCATGATTGCCAGCCAAAGCCCAATGTCCATCTGGTCCCAATCCAAGGTGGGACGCACGGCCAAGCGTTGGCGGAACTGCTCGTCGTACCGCCACCACCCTAACCCCCCGTACACCCTGCAGGCATGCCAAATCATGTCCTGATAACAAAAAAGAGCAGAGCACCTATTAGGCGGCTTCTCCCCTATAATGCTGGCCAGAATGGAAAAGGCCCTAACCCAGTTACCAAAGGTCTTGGGGATCTTACGGTATCTATATTTTTCTTTTTCTTTCTCAGATTCCTTTAGCTCCTTCTCGGGAACCTCCTCCAGTGGAAGGAGCGAATAAATCTCCAAAAATTCTCTACGCCATATTTTCTCACGCACCTCCTGTTTTACGTGCAGCCCTAAAGGCCCAGACCAGCACATGTACGTAGCCCCATGTGCCATCGGAGCCACTGTTGTCATTGGATCAACCCCTGGCAACGGGACCTCGGCGGGAGTCATTGAAGGGCCTTCCATTGGGTCTGTGTCAATGCTTGCCGCCGTGGCCTGAGGGACAACTGCCGTGGTAACCGGGGGAAGGGGCACCGAAACCGAACCCAATGATGTTGGCGTCACTGCCCCACCAATGCCTGGATGAGAACCCCAAACCGCACCAATCTGTGAATCAATACTAGCTGCCTGTGTGTAAACTGGGGGTCCCTGCGCCTGTTCGAACAAACCCCGCAATCCCTGCATAAAACCCACCCACGCCTGACTCTGTGGGCCCTGCGCCCCTGCGCTCCCTTGCGCAACCCCCCAGGGAAAAGGAATGGAACACTCACCAGCCACAGCAGCCGCAGGACCCACAGAGGGCTGTATAGCAGTAGTGGCCCCTGCCTCGCCCGCACCTTGTGAAGGTGGTATGGACCCAGGCTGTAGTGTAGCCGAGAAATCCTGAAAATAAGAAGGGAGTGTTAAATCTGCCCACCCTCCTCTCAGTGGATGAGGCCCAACCGCAGGAACCATGTTGCTGGGCCCAGGGGGGTGACTAGGGGGAGCAGGAGGGGTAAAGGAAGCACCATCCTCCTCCGAGGATTCACAGCTGCTAAGGCAGCTAGCCACAACCCGCCCCCCATCGCCTGGAGGTAAACCCAGGGCCCTCCGTTTTGAAGCCTGCGGCCTACTCACGTGGCGCGGTGCCCGACGAGATCCACTCCTCCTGGCTGAACGTTGCGTCGAGGGAAGAGGAGGGGGGGTCACCCGGGCTGCCCTGGACCTCGTGGCAGCCCTGGACGAAGCTCCCCACGAGCTGTACCATGTGGCGCCGACTAGGGAAAGGCCCACTGAAAAACGAGGCCCCTCCACCGCAGGAGAGGGCCTCGATCGGGACCTAACGGGCACCGGAGTCCCCAGCGGAGTGCTTCGGGCCCGACTGCGGGTGGTGGGGGCATGGGGCCCGCCCGCCGCGGGCATTGGCCCCACCGGGCTAGCACTTACCACCGGGGCCTGGGCCGCAGTACCCCCGTTCTGCCCGCTGGAAGAGGTGCCCCGGCCTGGGCTAAACCTCGCGGGTGGGTGGGAGCGCCGCCTGGCGCTACGTCTGCCGCTTCCCCCGTCCTGATTCACCGCAGGGGCAGCCTTCAGCCGTGAAAACTGCACCTGAAGCTGCCTGCCACCATCCACCAAGGCCTCAGCCCTGAGAGCTGCGAGGATCCCCTCCACATCCATGCTCAGAGAAGGTAAACTTCAGATAAAAAACAAGGAATTTTTTATCTAAGTGTCTCACACCAATTTTTTGGGGAAAATGGCTGAAGAGAAATAAAGTACAGCCAATTTATAAACAATTTCCAAAACCCCGCCCCCAACTGCTGTCTATCATATTTCTACCCTTCACACATACATGCCCTTAAAGCTACAGCTACGCCTAGCTACCAGGGTTCTGAAGAGGTGCACCGAATACCTGGCTGAGCCAGCGTCATGGCACCTGTATGTCTGGCTGAGCCTCATGGGAGCTATAGTTAACAGGAAATGTTGTACCAGGTATTAGTTGTGAAATACATCTCCCATGGTGCCTAGTCATATAGGCGAAATTAGGGTTAATATTGGGTCCTGAATGTCAAAGTGTGTGCTGGCTGGGATACATTCTTTTATTTCTTTTTTGTTTTTGTTTTAGAAAAGCAGGACATACAGGGCTATTAATAATAGAATAAGCATTTAGAATATAGCTTCTTTATTTGTTGTTTATTCATTTATTTTTTATAATTTTAGTATATAAAACACATACAGTACAAAACATATCAGCCTCAATCCCAAGAATTATCATAAAATCAAAGTGTCATAATCATCAGAAGCGATACTTTGACAAAACCACAAAAATTACAACAACATTACATTGGGGGCGACCCCTGGAGATCCGATTATCCAGCATAGGTTAAAAGTCCCAAAGTTGATGATATTTCGACATTCTACCATAAGTCCGGTAGAATCCCTTCTCCATCTGACTTTGTAGCTGAATTTGGTTGTATACATAAGGACCAATTAATGTCACCTTCTTTCCGCCAATTCCTAGCAATTATTATTTTAACAGCTAAAAACATCTGTATAGCTATAGATTTCTTTTCAAGAGACATAGGATCTAGGCAAAAATAGAGAAAGGCGTAATAGAACTAATTGATCCAAGGGGAAATCTGATTGCCTTTTGGAGTCAAGAATTTTTTCTTCGCCCCACCAATTTAAAATAGCTTACATTTTTATTTATTTTTTTTGCCTTCTTTTGGATCAAAAGCAGGCATGGTAGGTAGAATTTATTGACATTATTATTTTCATCTCTGAAGAAATTATGATAGGGGGCGAAATGCATTAAGCGATCTATTTAAAAATCCGTTCCACTGTGTCATATGTACACTATTTTATTAGCCTACACAAGTACTTATTATTTTAAGTGGTGCTTTTGCCAATGCTCTGATTCATACCAGGTAACAAGCTTACATTCTGCGAAAATATAAGGTTGGTCTCTGGGTTTTTTCTATGACGCAGTCATCACAAAGAAGGCAAAAATCGGAGACATAAATCTGTATAAAGATGACATTTTATAATTAAATATTCAAAAGACAGATGGATTGTCATTAAAGGACAACTTTCCTCAAAAAATAAGTTATGTTTAATTGATGATGTTTTTGGGAAGAGAAGGCATTTCTTTAGATACCTTTATTCTCATCATAGCATATAATTTACTATAAAGCAAATAACAAAAAATGATGGAAAATGTAAAAACAAAAACACTTTTTCTAACTTACTTGACATTGAGGCATTTCAGCAACACCTGCTGAGTGACGGAAGTGATCATGGATTGCTTCCAAAGCTACTTATGTACATCCTGTATTTTCAATGGGCTCAATAGAAAGGCTTTACGGAAAGAATATGAATAAAGTACCTTACTGAGCCCTCTTTGCTTATGCAGCTGTATCATGTGATCGCTGTGATAAATGAAAAACAGTGATAACTTTTCAAGTTTCTTCAAGTCTGTACCTCACACACTAATCAGGAGGTACAAAGAGTGACATATCAGTGATAGAAAGTGAGTTCTAGCAGTGTCTATAAAAATATAATAAAGTTAACCAATACCATCCCTTATTATTGTGATCAGTGTCCTTCCTACTTTATGATGCTCATTTTCCCCCAAAAAATGTAAAATTATTTTTGCGATTTTAAATTAAAAAATAAAATAAAAATATGAATATAAGTTCAGGAAACACATGCAGGCCTTTGCTATAGGTCTGATGGCTCTGTCCAGTACATGCTCAAATTTTTTTATTTTATTTTTTTAATAGTTATTTAGTTGGCATAAGTTCGTTAGTGTACTCTAGTTGTGTAGAATCTCATCGGGAAAATAGTGAAAAAACTTTTTTTTTTTAAAACAAATCTTCCTTTTCTTTGTATGTTTTTAATACGAACAAAGAACTGAGGCGTATGAACCGGAAGAGAAAACCAAAAATAATAGTGCAACACAGTAGATTCAATTAATAAATATCAAAAAGTGCTGAGAGAATACACTCCCAAACGAAAATAGATTCGGGCTCATCAAAGTAGTGTGATCATTCTGTTTAATCCATCATCTAAAAAGACATATTGAAAACCATTGCGCAGTAGCTTACAAAAAAAAAGGCAACTTTAAAACCAAATACAAGTACAGAATGTTAAAGCACTAAAAGTGCAACTTGCGTAAAAAGTTGAATGAAACTCCTTCCTGCTGCCGCCAGGATAGGGAACTCAGGTACTTCTTCAGAAGATGAACAGCTTGGATCCACTCAACGCGTTTCGCCGGCTGTGCTGTCGGCTTCCTCAGGAGATAAACTTTCTTGTGCAATCTTTGCAATAAAGTGCTGAATGTTGTGTGTGAAAAAAAACACCTTAAAAAGGCTCCATAATGTTCCATAATGCTTGCCACCTGTGAAAAAAAAGTTAACCTAATAGACAGGGCACTAGAATATGACGCGAGTGGGAGGAGGAGAAACCTACTGCGCGCCATCAGCTGTGCTCGATCACGTGACAAGGACCTTAGAATTAATCCCACCCCCCGACACACCTCCTCTCTGAACTACCTATCAAAGCCGAGCTGGATTCTCCGTGACGTCGTGTGAAGACGTCTGTCTGCTACCAACGATATTCGTTGGCTAGACAGTCCGGGACACGTGACCTCCTGTCACCCGAAAAAAACTTTATTTACAATCGCCTAACAGACCTGTCAAACACCTTACCAGGTGAACATAATGAAATGGCAATTAATGTAAATAGGTGGAAGAAAAAAAAGAAATGGGAAAGAAAATATGTGTTATGAGTGACCAAAAAAAGAGGAATGAATGGAGAAAAAATGGGATAATGAAAATAAAAAGAATGAATGAATGAGAGAATGAAAGATGAATAGATAGTGATATGAAAAATAAATGAAATAAAATAAAATAAAATGAAAAACCACAAAAAGGACTAACTTAACGGGTAAAGTAGAAAGGAAATGTGGAAAAAAATGGGAATAATAAAGAAAAAAGTCAATAGAAAATGAATAAATAGGAAATATGAAGAATGACAGGAACAGAAAAGGATAATGATGATTAGAAAAGATTGAATAAAGGAGTGAATAGCAGAATAAAATAAAAAATAAAAAACGAAGGATGAAAGCAAAGAGGCTTAAATATATAGCAAACTAAAGTGTGGAGCAGAAATAAAAAGAAAGAAAGAGAAAGAAAAAATATAAAATAAAAAATATATGTGTATTGTATGCCAATATTAAATAAAAATAGTGTTAAATAAAAATATAGATGGCTCGGAGATAACCAAAATCTGTGTACAAACTAATTAAAAGACATAAAGGTACAGAGGAAAATGTATAGAAAATAATATTAGTCATAATAATCGGGAGTGACTTGGACCATTTCATAATGTATCTTCATATACCACGTCCTCCTTATTAAAATGACACACAAACTTGTATAAATACTAAACTGGTCCCATTATTCAAAACATATACATTAATAGGACATGATTATACAGAGGTGATGACATAAATACATCGATATTATGGAAAGGTTATCCACGACTTCGGCTTAACTGTGAAAACACAGAGACAAATATTAGAATATTACATAATGTACTTATTGTTGATAAAGGGGAGTAAGAGGGGACGAACTCAACATAGAGAGAGAAAGAGATTTTAATCTTTCCATAATATAGATGTATTCATGTCATCACCTCTGTATAATCTTGTCTTATTAATGTATATGTTTTGAATAATGGGACCAGTTTAGTATTTATCTCTGTACAATTATAATCTATTAATGCATATGTTCTGAACGATGTGGCAAGCTCATTATATACAAGTTTGTGTGTCACTGTATTTTAATAAGGGGGACGTGGTATATAAAGATACATTATGAAATGGTCCAAGTCACCCCCGATTATTATGACTAATATTATTTTCTTGACATTTTCCTCTGTACCTTTATGTCTTTTAATTAGTATGTACACAGATTTTGGTTATCGCCGAGCCATCTACACTGGATATAAAAAGTCTACACACCCCTGTTAAAATTTCAGGTATCTGTGCTTTAAAAAAATGACAAAAATGAATCATTTCAGAACTTTTTCCACCTTTAATGTGACCTATAAACTGTACAACTCAATTGAAAAACAAACTGAAATCTTTTAGGTAGAGGGAAGAATTAATATAAAATTAAAATAATGTGGTTGCATAAGTTTGCACACCCATAAACTAATACTTTGTTGAAGCACCTTTTGATTTTATTTCAGCACTCAGTCTTTTTGGGTATGAGTCTATCAGCATGGCACATTTTGACTTGGCAACACTTTTCTTTCCCATTTCTTTTTTTCTTCGACCTACTTATATTAATTGCTATTTCATTATGATCACCCAGTAAGGCGTTTGACAGGTTTATTAGGCGATTGTAAATAAAGTTTTATCGTTGGTAGCAGACAGACGTCTTCACACGACGTCACGGAGGATCCATCTCGGCTTTGATAGGTAGTTCAGAGAGGAGGTGTGTCGGGGGGGGGGGGGGGGGGATTAATTCTGATCGAGCACAGCTGATGGCGCGCAGTGGGTTTTCTCCTCCTCCCACTCGCGTCATAGGCTAGTGCCTGTCTATTAGGTTAACGTTTTTTTCACAGGTGGCAAGCATTATGGAACATTATGGAGCCTTTTGGCATATTAATTGGCAATATCCTGGCACCTTCACTTGTGAGTGCATAAATCCCTAGTATTGGATTGCAACAAAGTGTATATACATACTTCACTAATGTACGCTCATTTTATATCTTCACATGTTATCCTGCGCTGTCCTGTTTGTTGTACTTAGAGGTACTTTAAGGGGTTAAAGAAGGTTGGGGGATTATGGGATTTTGAATTTCATCAGTGGCCGGAAGGCCAAAGTTGGAACCCTGAGTTTTAAAGTAATAAGGTTCAGCACATTCTTTGCAGGGTGTGAAGCATTGGCCTTGGAAACTTATGGAACCCGGGACAACCTGACATTTCAGCTGCCTGCACCCAGTTTCATTTAATGTGTGCAGCCAATTAATTTTTTTTAAAGACTTGTCTGTTCTAAGAACATACTATAAATAGGGTAACTGGCTGAGGATATTAATTAACAAGCACTTCAATTCATTTAATTGTATAGCGTGTCAAGACGGAGCAGATTGTTAGTTAGGTGGAGAACTGTGAATGAGTTTTGCTTCCTTGACATCTTTGTCTCCACAGATTATTTTAATAGTTAAAAGGGACACAACATTGTTTTCTCCAAATGTGGTTCTAATATAGAAAAGGACTTAAAGTGGGAGTAAAGTCAAAATATACCCCCCCCCCCCCTTGATAAATGAGCACATTGATGAATGGAATTCTTTTTGAATGATCTTTCTACTAGTAACTATTGGGAATAAAAGCCTGCTATTTAAAGGGGCGGTTCCAACTGGTTAATTTTCTGGACTTTGTACATATTCCATAGTTGCCAACATCGGCCATGTTTCCAGGGACACATATGTGTTCCACATGTTGCAGACAGAGCATGCAAAGTGCAGCCCAGCAGTATGTAGGATGGATATACGCGCAGACACAATCCAATGAATTAATCATGGTAGGTCCTTTGAGATCTCCACCCTGATTAATTAATTGAATTCTGTCTGTGGGTTAATCCATCCTACATGCTGCCGGGCAGTGGCGTCACTAGGGTTGGTGTCACCCGGTGAGGAAACTCATGGTGTCACCCCCCTGGATTTCCTCCATACAATGCCAAACAGATTCCTTAGTAATGCCAATTAGATGGCCTATTAACTATGCCACACACAGGAGCCCATAACTATGCCACACACAGGAGCCCCATAACTTATGCTACACCAGGGCCCCATAACTTATGCAGCACCAGAGCCCCATAAATTATGCCACACCAGAGCCCCACTATTTATGCCTCACCTCTGCCCAATTAATTATGCCACACACACAGGTGCCCCATAATTATGCCACACACACACACAGGTGCCCCATAATTATGAAACACAAAAGAGTCCCTTAATTACGCCACACAAAAGAGTCCCTTAATTATGCCACACATGGGGCCCAATAAATATGCCACACACAAGTGCCACATAATTATGCACACATAAAACCACCATTAATTATGCAACACACAGGAGCCCCACGAGGTGACACTCTTACAATTATAGATACCAGTAATATTGTGCCATTCAGATTCCAGTAATATTTGGCCACTCAGAGCCCAGTAATAGTGTGCCAGTCAGATACCAGGAATATTGTGCCATTCAGAGCCCAATAGTATTGTCCCACTCAGAGCCCAGGAATATTGTGCCAGTCAGAGCCCAACAATATTGTGCCACTCAGAGCCCAGTAATTTTGTGCCAGTCAGATACCAGTAATATAGTGCCAGTCAGAACCCAGTAATATTGTGCCAGTCAGAGCCCAGTAATATTGTGCCAGTAAGAGCCCAGGAATATTGTGCCAGTCCTCAGTGCAGCTCACTTCAACTCCGGCAAGGGCCCTTAGATCCGGTGGTGGTGGCGCCTTCCGATTGGCGGGTTTTGGGTTTGACAAAAAATCTAGCATTTCTGGAATTGTTCCCCATACTAGTATCCATGGAGCTGTTGGGGCCTGCCCTGCGGGTGGTATAGGCTGTCGGCTTATGCAATACATGTAATCCTATTGCTATTCTATAAACCGAACGTTCGGTTTATAGAATAGCAATAGGATTACATGTATTCCATAAGCCGAAAGTCTATAAACCGAACGTTCGGTTTATAGACTTTCGGCTTATAGAAAACATGTAGTACTATTGCCTTTCTATGGACCGAACGAGAGCCCCATTCATAAGAATTTCTTATGAATGGGGCTCTCGTTCGGTTTATAGAAAGCCAATAGTATTACACGTATTCTATAAAACGAACGAATAAAACGAAACGAAACGAAAATAATGAACGAATTTCGTCTGAAACGAATGCAGTAATGAACGAAATTAGTTTTAGACGAAATAAATTACATTTTCGTCCGAATGGACGAAAACGAAACGAAAATTTTAGTTTTGCACATGTCTATTATTTTGTCATTAATAAGTCACAGCCAATATGCCCAATAATATGCCAGTATTATTTAGCCATTAATAAGCCACAGCCAATTTGGCCAATAATATGCCAGTATTATTCTGCCATTTAATATATGCCAGTATTTTGCCATTCAATATGCCAGTATTTTGCCATTTAATATATGCCAGTATTTTGCTATTCAATATGCCATTATTTTCCATCTAATAGTTTAAATATTTAATTTGTTTATTTTATCATTCATTCATTTTTTCTTATTTTATTTGTATTGATTTCTACTTTTTTAAAAATAAGTTTTCAAAGTTCTTGCCCCCTCTCTTCATTCTTTCTTCTCTCTCCCTTTTTGTTTCTCCTCCCCCGTGTTTTTTCAATCAACCTATTATTGTGGTCGTGATGATGTGTATAAAATAAGGTCAGAAAGCACCCACTGTTATCCCCCTGACGAAGCAGCAACACTATGCTGAGAAACGAGTAGGAGTACATCCAGGAACTCTTTGAGCCACCGTCTGCCAGCACAACTTCCACCCGTCACTTCCGCCCTTAGCGTGCAACACACAGAAGTGGGAAAGCAGTGTACGGAGAGAGGAGGATCAAGTGCATCAAAAACATCAGGCCACTATACGGCTCTTCTTTATTATTGATTTTACTTACACCATGCTCCGATATGCTCCATATTTGTCATCTATCTTGTATGTACCTCTGATAGGAGGCAGGGTATCCATTTATTCTATATTAAAATACTGCACTATGGATTCTGTGTGCGCTTATATTTTTTAGATTTTGCCATTTAATATATGCCAGTATTTTACCATTCAATATGCCAGTATTTTGTCATTTAATATATACCAGTATTTTGCCATTCAATATCCTAGTATTTTGCCATTTAATATATGCAAGTATTATTTTGCCATTCAAAATGCCAGTATTATTTTGCCATTTAATATGTGCCAGTATTTTTCCATTCAATATGTCAGTATTTAGCCATTCAGTATGCCAGTATTTTGACATTAAATATGCCAGTATTTAGCCATTCAATATGCCAGGATTTTGCCACTCAATATGCCAATATTTGACATTTAATATGCCATTATTTTGCCATTTAATATGCCAGTATTTTGCCACTAAATATGCCAGTATTTGCCATTTAATATGCCAGTATTTTGCTACTCAATATGCCAGTATTTTGCCATTCAATATGCCAGTATTTTGCTATTTAAAATGCCAGTATTTTGCTACTTAATATGCCAGTATTTTGCCACTCAATATGCCAGTATTTGTCACTCAATATGCTAGTATTTTGCCATTCAGTATGCTAGTATTTTGCCATTCAATATGCCAGTATTTTGCCATTTAATATGTCAGTATTTAGCCATTTATTATGCCAGTATTTTGCCATTCAATATGCCAGTATTATGCCATTCAGTATGCCAGGATTTAGTCACTCAATATGTCAGTATTTTGCTCATTATATGCCACCCTCCTCCCTCTTCCCCAACACTTACCTCCTTGCTGCTCCATGTCCCTGGTCATCTCCTGGTTATGACATGGAACTGTGCATGGAGATGCCAAGTTATGGCCAGAATAGCTCACTTGAAACATTCTCAATAACAGCAGCTCTTCAGAATGATTACAGCTCAGATATTACTGTTCAGAAAACCACGTTTACTTTGACCTCTTCACCCCTGTTGCCAAAATGGGTGTTACCTCTTTTTCACAGAGTCAGTTATGAGACAGAGATGGAGTAGCTGGAAGCAGGAAAGTTGTCTTTATTGCGCAATCAAGGAGAATCGACCAAGAGGGGGTAAAGCCTCTTGAGGTCAAGTCTTATTTGCATATTCCACACTTCAGTATTTATACATTTTCAATCAGTTAGTTAAACTCTTAACGCATTCGGACGTATATATACGTCCTGCAAAGCCTGGTCCTTGAGGACCATGAGGACGAATATATATGTCCTGAGTTTTCATGTAACATTGCGCTACATGCCTGCATTTAATCTCAGAGGCTGCTTCGCATCTGAAGCGTGCTTTTGCCCCTCGCCCCGCGCACATACGATCACCGTGAATGTGATTGTTTGCATTTTTAACACACATAGGTAGTTATCAGCTTTCACTGCCTATGTGTGTAAAGTGTTGCAATGATGCCTCGATCACGCAACACCTTCTCTGCCCCCCTGGGCATCGCGATCACCTGGTGCTCCTCCAATACAGCATGCCCAGCAGAGAGCAATGGAAGAGAGGAAAAAAACCCTCTTCTGTCGCTCTGAAACCGTTGCTTGACTCCCCTAGAGGCAGTCAGCAACATTGTAGTTAAAAAAAAAATGTATATATATACCGTATATACCGGCATATTTAGTGGCAAAATACTGGCATATTAAATGGAAAAATAATGGCATATTAAATGTCAAATATTGGCATATTGAGTGGCAAAATCCTGGCATATTGAATGGCTAAATACTGGCATATTTAATGTCAAAATACTGGCATACTGAATGGCTAAATACTGACATATTGAATGGAAAAATACTGGCACATATTAAATGGCAAAATAAAATCCTGGCATATTGGGGGCAATATCCTGGCATATTGGGGGCAATATCCTGGCATATTAAATGGCATATTGGGGGCAATATTTATCAGTAGCTGCCTCATTTTCCACCCTAGGCTTATACTCGAGTCAATATTTTTTCCCAGTTCTTTGTGGTAAAATTAGGTGCCTCAGCTTATATTCGGGTCGGCTTATACTCGAGTATATACGGTATATAATAAATAAATAAAATAAATAAATAAAAGGAAAAAGCTAACCCTAGATCTACTAAACCGAGATCTAGGGTTAGATTTGTAATTAGGGTGATAATTAGGGTTACAGGTGGGTTCGGGTGAGTACAAGGGTTAGATTAAGGGGTGGAGGTAGATTTAGGGTTAGGGTAAATTTAGGGTTGGGGTAAATTTAGGGTTTGGGTTAAAATGTCACTGTAGAAGAAAATGGTTAGAAAACACAACAAAAAAACACTAATATTGTTTATTGCCCCATTACTTGAAATAAAACATAGACATACATGGAAACATTGGTATTTCTAAACTCAGGACAAGTATTAGAAATATATAGACGGGGTCTTTTTTACCTTTTGTAATTGTTTAAAAAAAAAAAAAAATCAGGCCAAAGTTAGAACAAGTGTTTTTTTATGGAATAATTTCATCATATTTTACATTTTTTTATGATATCATATGATGAAAATAATAGTATCAAATAAAAGCCCTCTCTGACCTTTAAAAAACCACATATGATTTGTGTGGGTGGACTGAACACAAAGAAAGAAATTCACAGTTCAGTAAACATATGACAAAAATAATGGAATTCTGGTCTTCAAGGTACATCAAATGCAGCATAGCACTCTGTCACTAAGGGGTTAAACATTAATCATAAAAGTAATATATCGCTCAGGTGATGTTTTAAGGAATTATCAAATCATACTGACCCCAGGTTTTGATGACTTTGTTATTCAGTTATTTGAGTTCCACATACACAGATCAGTCTACAACATGCGACTTCATGTGACTTTAATTGCTGCTGATCAATGTCTTTTATATAACAAGTTACGTTACTTATATCTTTGAGTAACAATCAGTTTGTTTAGCAAACGATCATACCTCATTATTAGGATTGATGCTGATAGGACTGGTAGGACTTTCTTCAGTGAAAAAAGCCTACTTTATTAATGACCTATGTGAATTATAATATTTATGATACATAAGCAATATACATTTTTGGGGAAAACTACCTTGTTTTTTTTTTCTTCAATATCTTTTTATTGAATTTTGAAATATGATATCAGTGGGGAGTGGGGTGGGATCCAGAATATTGAGGAAAAGGGGGGGAGGGGGGAAGCACTGTCATCAGGCGCAAAATATTACAATATTGCATGTGTCTTACCCAGAACATATACATCTTGCTGCGTGGCTCACAGCGCTATGTCATCCGTTGGCCTATGTAAACTAAGATTGACAGTCTGAGACACTGCTAAAACTACCTTGTTTTGGGTCTGAGGTCCACTGAAAATATTGAGAAGGGTTAATAGAGCACCAACTGAAAGAAATACTGATGTGTGTGGTGTATATGCACAGACCCAACAGGAACCATTTTCCTTACTATGTTCATAGACCACTTGAGCAATTTTAATAAAGTATACTCTTGTTCCCAAAATGAAAATTATCTTTCCCATTCTGGGGATATACCCCTCCCCCACATGTTATTAAACTTTCATTTTCCTGACCTGCAGATATAAGTGAATACCAGGGCACACCAATAGATATTGCTATTACAACTGAAGAAGCCAGTAATGCAGCTACAAATATGTACCAAGTGTCATCTAAACATGTGTACTTGTTAGAAATAGTGGGCGATCGGACATCATTGTTATCTTCACGAGATCTGCCATCAGCATCTCGGCTTTTATGGTAAAGACTACTGCTGGCAATGCTCTGATGCATGCTGGCCATCCTCTTGCGACAGGGTCGAGTTGCTTAGAGAAATAGGCCACTGGTCTTTGAGGTCGTCCGAAAGGTTGAGTGAGGACTGCTGATGCGACCGCTTGCTTCTCTTGAGTGTAGAGCTGAAAAGGTTTGTTAAAGTCAGGTAATGCAAGAGCTGGGGCTTTCATGAGAGTCTCTTTGATTTGATTAAAGTCTTTTATTTCTTCTTGCTCCCATATGAATGTTTATGGTTGTGCAAGGGTTCATTTCTCATACAGTCTTTTAGTTCGAGTTCCAAAGTCCAAAATCCACGGCGAAATCCTATCATCCCCAGGAAGCGCTCGAAGTTCCCTTTTAGTTTTAGGGAGTTGTATCCACATTGATGTAGATGGTCGAGTAATGAAATAAAGTCTCTGATGTTGTGGTCTTTTGTGGGGCTTGCCATCAACAAATCGTACTGGATTAGCAGTGAGTCAGGTGTAGGCCCCCACTGAGCCAAGTCCTTGCTCAACTGACCCCACAAGACAGAAGGAGATTCTGTATATTGAATCCACATGAGCTGTTTAAATCCAGTGTCAGAATCGTCCATTCAGGGGCGGGCTGGGCCGGGGGGCAGGGTGGCAATTGCCCCCCAGGCCGCCCTAAGGTTTGTAAAACAAGGCCGCTGGGCCAGTGTTTTAAAAAAAAAAAAAAAAAAAAAAAACACGCTTGCAGGCAGAGACTGAGGTGAGAAGGGATCGGAAGATCCCCTCTCACCTCCGCTCTGCCTGCAAAGCTGCACGGGGAGCCGAACAGGCAGCACAGAGAAACCTCCGTGCTGCCTGTTCGGCTCCCCGTGTAGTGTGCCGACACGGAAGTGCCGACAGTCACGTGATCGGCGCTCTGACGTCAGACGCGCGCCGATCACGTGACCTGTCGGCACAACCGCCGGGAGGCCGAACAGGCAGCATGGAGGGACCATGCTGCCTGCCACTAGCCACCAGGTAAGTCCTCCTGGCCACTAGCCACCAGGGAAGTCCTGCCACTAGCCACCAGGGAAGTCCTCCTGCCACTAGCCACCAGGGAAATCCTGCCACTAGCCACCAGGGAAAAAGGTAAGGGGGGGGGGCAAAAAACACTGGCATATTATTGGGCAAATTGGCTGGGGCATATTACATGGCAAATAAGACTGGCATATTATTGGGCAAATTGGCTGGGGAATATTACATGGCAAATAAGACTGGCATATTATTGGGCAAATTGGCTGGGGAATATTACATGGCAAATAAGACTGGCATATTATTGGGCAAATTGGCTGGGGAATATTACATGGCAAATAACACTGGCATATTATTGGGCAAATTGGCTGGGGCATATTACATGGCAAATAACACTGGCATATTATTGGGCAAATTGGCTGGGGCATATTACATGGCAAATAAGACTGGCATATTATTGGGCAAATTGGCTGGGGCATATTACATGGCAAATAAGACTGGCATATTATTGGGCAAATTGGCTGGGGAATATTACATGGCAAATAAGACTGGCATATTATTGGGCAAATTGGCTGGGGAATATTACATGGCAAATAAGACTGGCATATTATTGGGCAAATTGGCTGGGGCATATTACATGGCAAATAACACTGGCATATTATTGGGCAAATTGGCTGGGGCATATTACATGGCAAATAAGACTGGCATATTATTGGGCAAATTGGCTGGGGCATATTACATGGCAAATAAGACTGGCATATTATTGGGCAAATTGGCTGGGGCATATTACATGGCAAATAAGACTGGCATATTATTGGGCAAATTGGCTGGGGAATATAACATGGCAAATAAGACTGGCATATTATTGGGCAAATTGGCTGGGGAATATTAAATGGCAGAATAACACTGGCATATTATTGGACAAATCGTCTGGGGAATATTAAATGGCAGAATAAGACTGGCATATTATTGGGCAAAATGGTTGGGGAATATTAAATGGCAATTAACACTGGCATATTGGGCAAATTAGCAGGGGCATATTAAATTGCAGATAACCTTGGAATATTATTGGGCAAATTTACTGAGTTATATTAAATTGCAGAATAACACTGGCATATTATGGGACAAATTGGCTGGGGAATATTAATGGCAAATAATATTGGAAATGTGTATGTAATGGGGTGATGGAGGCATGTAAATGTGGTGATGGGGCATGTCCTGGTGTGCAACGTGGGTTATGGGTCATGTCGTAGGTGTGCAATGTGTGTAGGGGGGGGTGCCCAAATTTTGGGATATTGGGTGTCTAAATCCTGGCATATTGAGGGGCATAATCCTGGCATATTGAGGGGAAAATCCTGGCATATTGAGGGGGCATCATCTTGGCACATTGAAGGGAAAATCCTGGCATATTGGGTGTCTAAATCCTGGCATATTGAAGGGCATAATCCTGGCATATTGAGGGGCATAATCCTGGCATATTTAGGGGAAAATCCTGGCATATTGAGGGGGCATCATCTTGGCATATTGAGGAGAAAATCCTGGCATATTGAGGGGCATAATCCTGGCATATTGAGGGGCATAATCCTGGCATACTGAGGGGCATAATCCTGGCATTTTGTAAGGGAAAATTCTAGCATATTAAATGGCAAATCCTGGCATCTTGTGGGGAAAAATCCTGGCAATATTCGTTATAAAACAAGGAAAAGATGGCCGTGGATGGGGAGGCGATTCGATGGTGCAATAGGCCACTTGACTGGATTTGCCCCCCAGGCCTAAGGCTGCCAGCCCTCCCCTGCGTCCATTCATATGCAAACAGTAGCTGGCTTTCTTTAGCAATTGTAAAACAAAAGAAAGCATCTTTTAAGTCTAATGTGACATATCCATATTGGTCACCAATATTGGAAAAGGTGATATGAGGATTAAGAAAGCTGGGCTACTTGGCTGTTAGCCCGTGAATCCTGTAACAGTGTGTTTGTGGGCATGTTAGCTGTCAGTTTCTTTGCAACCAAACTAGGAGTCTTGTATTGAGACACAAACAAGGGATCAAAAGTGATAAAAGTCTGTATTACTGGCTGTAACCCTTTGCATGCCTTCTGGCTTAGAGAATACTGCTAGATGTGGACTAGAGATGTACCTGGCTACTAGACATGTGCAAAACTAACATTTTCGTTTCGTTTTCGTCCATTCGGACGAAAATTTTATTTATTTAGTCTAAAACGAATTTCGTTCATTACTGCATTCGTTTCATACGAAATTCGTTCATTATTTTCGTTTCGTTTCGTTTTATTAGTTCGTTTTATAGAATACGTGTAATACTATTGGCATTCTATAAACCGAACGAGAGCCCCATTCATAAGAAATTCTTATGAATGGGGCTCTCGTTCGGTTCATAGAATGGCAATAGTATTACACGTATTCTATAAGCTGAAAGTCTATAAGCCGAAGGTCGTTCGCTTTATAGACTTTCGGTTTATAGAATACATAGAATTTGTCACAGCCACCGTAAACGTCACTTCCGGTGGCTGTAGTGTAGGAAACATTGCGGAGGAGACGGGTCGACGAGCATCATACAGGTAAGTACGGGCGGGGGGTGGAGGGGGAAATAACACTGACAAAAGGGGCACATAACGGGCAAATGGGCAAATAACAGGCACTTGGGCAAATAACTGGAAAATGGGCAAATGGGCAAATAACTGGAAAATGGGCAAATAACTGGAGATGGGCAAATAACTGGAGATGGGCAAATAACTGGCACATGGGCAAACAGGCAAATGGGCAAATAACTGGAGATGGGCAAATAACTGGCACATCGGCAAACAGGCAAATGGGAAAAGAACTGGAAAATGGGCAATTAACTGGAGATGGGCACAGAACTGGCACATGGGCAAATAACTGGCAAAATAATACTGATAAATGGGCAAATAACTGGAAAAATAATATTGGTAAATGGGCAAATAACTGGCAAATGGGCACATAACTGGCAAATGGGCAAATAACAGGCACATGGGCAAATAACTGGAAAATGGGCAAATAACAGGCACATGGGCAAATAACTGGCAAATGGGCACATAACTGGCAAATGGGCAAATAACAGGCACATGGGCAAATAACAGGCACATGGGCAAATAACTGGAAAATGGGCAAATAACAGGCACATGGGCAAATAACTGGAGATGGGCAAATAACAGGCACATGGGCAAACAGGCAAATGGGAAAATAACTGGAAAATGGGCAATTAACTGGAGATGGGCACAGAACTGGCACATGGGCAAATAACTGGCAAAATAATACTGATAAATGGGCAAATAACTGGAAAAATAATATTGGTAAATGGGCAAATAACTGGCAAATGGGCACATAACTGGCAAATGGGCACATAACTGGCAAATGGGCAAATAACAGGCACATGGGCAAATAACTGGCACATGGGCAAATAACTGGAAAATTGGCAAATAACAGGCACATGGGCAAATAACGGGAAAATGGGCAAATAACAGGCACATGGGCAAATAACAGGCACATGGGCAAATAACTGGAAAATGGGCAAATAACAGGCACATGGGCAAATAACTGGAAAATAGGCAAATAACAGGCACATGGGCAAATAGCAGGCACATGGGCAAATAGCAGGCACATGGGCAAATAGCAGGCAAATGGGCAAATAGCAGGCACATGGGCAAATAACAGGCACATGGGCAAATAGCAGGCACATGGGCAAATAGCAGGCACATGGGCAAATAACAGGCACATTGGCAAATAACAGGCACATGGGCAAATAGCAGGCAAATGGGCAAATAGCAGGCACATGGGCAAATAACAGGCACATGGGCAAATAACTGGAAAATAGGCAAATAACAGGCACATGGGCAAATAGCAGGCACATGGGCAAATAACTGGAAAATTGGCAAAATATGACTATAGATGCTATAGATAATATGCTATATTATGCTATAGATAATACAAATCACTATTTTTCTGATTTTGTTTCGCATATATTCATATATCCCTGCCTGAGACCTGTTCCCACAAAGAAGACTCTTCCATTTCAAGAAACAAGTCTGCATATAAGTATTTTTGTATTGTTCTATAAATTTTGTTTTTATTTCTATACCCTTATTACTTCTAGCACTCCAGTTTTATATTTATTTATAATATAGTGAAGGAGTTTAAGCATGCATGGGATAGGTATAAGGCTATCCTAGATATAAGATAAGGCCAGGGGCTAATGAAAGTATTACATTACTGAGGGGGTAGTGGATGCATGGAATAGTCTTCCAGTAGAAGGTGTAGAGGTTAATACAGTGAAGGAGTTTAAGCATGCATGAGATAGGTATAAGGATATCCTAGATATAAGATAAGGCCAGGGACTAGTGAAAGTATTACTTTTCTGAGAGGGTAGTGGATGTATGGAACAGTCTTCCAGTAGAAGTGGTAGAGGTTAATACAGTGAAGGAGTTTAAGCATGCATGGGATAGGTATAAGGCAGGTATGTGAAAATAAGCCAGAGTTTAATGCTTCCGTAAAACAGGCTAGTACAAAAAAGAAGCCTATGATTAAGTGCTTTTGAAGCACGAAACGCGTAAGGCGTCTTTCTCACTGTGTGGTTCATTTCCTTTTTTGTACTAGCCTGTTTTACGGAAGCATTAAACTCTGGCTTATTTTCACATACCTGCTTTGATTGTGAGCTCCTTCCGCAAACCGTTTTTGCGTCCTTTTTTTCCCCTATTGTACGGGCTGGATGGCCTGGCGTTGAGGGAAGCTCCACTTTGTTATTTCAACAGGCTGAAATCGGAGGAATTACTTTATGTTTGGTTTATCTGACCAGGAGGTCCTCCAGTGCTCTTTTACTGTATCCTAGATATAAGATAAGGCCAGGGACTAATGAAAGTATTACTTTACTGAGAGGGTAGTGGATGCATGGAATAGTCTTCCAGTAGAAGTGGTAGAGATTAATACAGTGAAGGAGTTTAAGCATGCATGGGATAGGTATAAGGCTATCCTAGATATAAGACAAGGCCAGGCACAAAGCAGAACAGTTGGGAGGCATATAAGTGCATTTCTGGGGTGGAGTTGCATGGGGGGTCGGGGGGGGGGGGGGCCTGGGGAAACTTTTGCACCGGGGCCCGGTGGTTTCTAGTAACGCCTCTGGGTGGGATACTTTGCAACTTTGAGTCAATGTGTTTTCCAATCAGTGCCATGTGATATTGCAGTAGCAGACAGGTGGGAAGGGTGATTGCTCGTCAGTAAAAGAAATCTTAGTACATAGTTTAGCAAGGATCTCTCTTCCTAAAACAAACCACCCAACATTTTTCAGAGAGTACAAATTCATGTTTTACTTTTATGCAATCAATTTCAACACTTAAGGGCTCTGGAAAGTATGTTTTGGATGAAGTGCCATCTATATCAATGACTGTGGTGGTCTTTTTACTCAAATGGGCATTTTCAGGGATATTTGGTACCACAGAATAAATAGCTCCTGTATTTACAAGAAAAATGTTTAGCTTTCCCTCACTTTCTTCTTGAGAGGAAATAAACACTGGCATTTCTGCAGAAGCCCCCCCGATCCCCCCTAATCACTCTTGGCCTCCTCTTTTACCCTCCTCTGATATGGGGTAGATTTCCCTCTACCCTCTATTGGGTAGATTTCCCTCTTAAACTTGCTCATATCTCTTCCTTCCCTGAGGTGGCACCTGTCCCTTCCTTTCTATGCTTGGGACATACCAAGTATGGTTACAAATGTTATAAATGACAGCACTACTAAAAGATAAAAACATATAATAAATCTGGTCAATCAGTTTGGAGCAACAACCTATCACTTGTCAGATAGAAAATAACACACAAAAAACCCAGAATTTATTCAATTAACCCAAAATAAATAATACATGTGTGGTGAGTGGGTAGCACAAACAAATAATTACTTTAAAAACGGGTGTCTTTGTGATAAACCAAAACAGAATAGTGAGATGTCGGTACAAATAATATCAAAATAAAATTATATTTTTAAACCTCATTCTTTCCCCTAACTGATGTCAAATCACCTGTCACTGCACTCTGTGCTCTATCTTTCTGTGTAACTCCTATCTGCCTCCCGGTACATTATTTTTTTTATTCTCTACATTTACAAAATAAATAATCAATGTTCAGGCGCCAGAGTCCCTTTACCTGCAACATGGTATAAAAAGCAGCTTTTCAATGTAGCTTGAATATTAGAATAGTAGGTTTATCCAGGGAATAGCTTTAAGCTGTCACATTGAAACCTGTAGCTTTGAATTATGGCCAATATTAAATAATAACGCATAGCTGATGCTGTCTCAACTTACATAGGAATTACTAGACAATTAAGACGGTGGTTCAATAGCGCATGAGCAGAGGGGGTGACTTAAAAGAAAATACCTTTTAAAGAATAAAAGTGTACATATTCATGTGGGCATTATGTCAGTACGCGTTACACAGTTTTTTAAAAAATATTCTTTATTTTCCAATTGTACATGTATACAATTGTAGTAGACATGCTATATACCAGAAAGAGGTAAAAGGAAACAAAAAGGAAAGAGGAAAATGAAAGAAAAAAAAACCCCACACAAGACAAGACAGAGATAAAAGAGAAATATAGTACAAAAATAAACTCATCCTTTCATTCCATTAGTGTGCTAGTTACATAAGCTAGAAGTTCATTTGTCTACGTTATTGGCAATTTGATGCTGCGATAGCAAGGCTCGATGATTAAACTAGAAGGTGGCTCTTGGTAGATTGTTTAATTACTTTAGAAAGAGAAGGTATACTCAGATGACTCAGATGTTCTATTGTTTTACACTCACTAATTTTTGAACCAGTTAGCAATGCTGGGAATAGTCCTATAGACAGGTGCCTCCTTCAGAGCTTTGCATACTCTACAATATTCAACTACCCAAGATCGACGCATTTTTGTTGGCCGATACTTAGACCTCCATTTAAAATATTGTTGATATTTCTCATTATCCTTGTCTAGCTCTAAAAGATAGGAAGCCAGTCCTTGGGCAGTAGGGAAATCGTCCACATGGATAAATGAGTCTGGAGGAATAAATCGTTCATAGTTTTTTCTTGGTGGACCCATTACCACTGGCACAGTTCCTGATAGGAATGAGTTGGTCCAGAGCTTCTCTGTGATATAATCTTCATGAATAGAATTCTCAAATGCCAGATAGAATTTATATTTGGACAAGACTTCTAATTTCTCACTCCTTGCTATTGGTGTACTTGTTCTTCCAAAGATGTCAACTTTCAAGTAGTTTTTTAGATCTGCATAATACTTAACTCTCCTTGATCTTCCATTCCAGTTAGTAATTGCCCAGGCCACCAGTTTGGTCTTCTCGGGAATGGTGAAATTCTCACTTCCGTCACTTTTCTCCAGCCATCCATAAGGGGCAAAGATGTCAGAGTCTACTCGATATGACATAGTAACATTGATAAGATTGTCCATTAACTCTAAATGCGAAACGTGAGATGGAGACTCCGTGTTGAACCAAACCCAATATTGATTAGGTGGTCTTGGGATCTGGGGCAACTGTTCTTTAGTATTAATATTCCTATGGTGGATGACTACAGCATTTGCGGATGGATACAATTTGCGATCGAGCGTAAAAAAACAGTCTGAAGAATAGAATGGTGTGGGACAATTGTTGAGCTGGAACTGGTACTGAAATGGCCTCGTCCATAGCAGAATAATAAACAAAGGCTTTTCTGATACGTTTAGTCCATGTAACTGATTATTCTCTTTGCCACTTCTACTTGTACCATGAAATATTGAAAATACTGCAAATGAAATAGCAGCCTGTAGCAGAAAGAAGAGAAAGACATTGTTGAGTTTGGAAAGCTTGCTTATTAGCTGCATGGAGAAGTAAAACCACTTTCTCTTGATAGCTCAGCAGCCCGTTTGATGTTGAGCAGTTTAATTGCTTGAATTTCCAGCACTTGTCTCTTTAACCTGTTAACAAAGTAATAAAAGCAAAAATACAAGTCACCCCACTTGCTAAGTCCCTTATTAGCATACAATAGCATAAATGATTCTAACAATAAGACAATGGGACATCATTCTTATTTTTATACACATTATTTACTCACTTTGCACATTTGCAGAACTTTTTTATTTTATATATTTTATCTTAACCTTTTAAGTTTGTGAAAACGTTAGGTTATATTAATAACTGCATCTGTTTTTTTGTGTGTGGCTTTTATACACTCCTGGGTTATCCCCTATAAGCACTCGTTCCCTTTCAAAACGCTTACCATATATAATATGCAGGAGGTGCACACAAAAAAAATATATATAACCCCAAGAAAATAGTTATTAGTGTACAGCCAAAGTATTGGCAATGTGGTAATACAATAAAAAAACAACATTACAGAAATAATATAATGTGACACAAAAGCAGACTCACATGATAAGAGGTCCCCACCGTTTTGACACACAGGACTTTTCTCAAGGGAGAGCTATCTGGTTGTGAAATTAGTCAATAATTATAACCTAAATATAGTTTTTGTTATGAATAGTTTGGTTGCATTTATTAAGTACATTGAGAAAAATATGAATGTAGGGAATAAAAATAGTATCACAAATTATCTATACTATATTATAAATTACACTTTAATCATTGAAAATAACTTATTTGCATACAAAAGCCACAAGACAATGCCGTAAACAGGAAACTCCACGAGTACATGTAAGACACATTCTTCCCTTAATTAATGTTTGCGTACTGTTTTTTTTTTTAATTCCCTACATTCACAGTATAAGAAATGTTTAGGTGAGTCCCTTAAAAAAAGTGGTTTTCTGACAATGTTAATTCCACAGAGACAATAGCATAGTTGGAATTTATTGGGGAGAAAAGGTGGAAAACCTATCTTGGAGACTGACATTTAAACAGTATATTTATATTAATCTTTTTTTTTTTTTTTTTTTTTTACTATCTCTGCAATACTTTGTTTTTCTCTTGGGTATGGATTCTCCTCCATCAGTACCTTGCCATTACCAGATAATTCCTTATAAGACATCTTACATAGAGGCTCCCAATGCACCTGTGCCCAAAAACAGAGATGCACCCCATGTTTCTATACTATTTCAAAGCAAGGAGTACTTAAAGTTTTAATTTTTTTTTTTTTTTTACATATTTACAAATATTAAGAATATATAAAAAAAAAAACTGAATGGGGTTATTTTTAAATTTCTTTTTTTTTTGGAAGAGAGTCTAAGAAGGGCAAGGGAAAACAAAATGATTGCTTGAGTATTAACTGCAACCTTGAAGGTTTTTTTTTACAAAAGAAAATTCTCACACTGCAACTCCCACCACCCTTAGTACTTGCTGCTGTACACCTAGCAGACTTTGCACTGCAACTACCACTGCCCACCCTCAGAACTACCACACATCTGTCAGCCGTGTGAGGCATTGTACTCTAACTCCCATGACCCAGAGTTGAGATTGTGGGATGAGCAAATTAGAATCAATTATAAGTTAACTGAAACTAAATAGAAAACCGAATACATATAGATATGAAGATATGCATAAGACAGAGATCCAAAGGGAGGCATAATATTACCATAAAAATTTAATTCAGTACCTTTTACCGTGCTGATGGGGCAACAGATGAATGGTGGAGCAGTAAGGGCAAGGTCTGATGTGAGCTTTGTGAGAGAGCAATCTGATTACCTGGAACTGCTTTGTTGAAGCATCTGATCGAGGAGCCCTTCCCTCTCACATGAAGCCATCCAGTCTCACATACATTTCAGCGGGCCGTATGCCCTCTGCTGCCTAGATGTGGTATCATCTAAAAAAAAATCAAATCCGTGACTACACTGGTTTGATCTTTCGCTAGACGACTGTGCCAGGAGGCCAGTTAAAAATAGGCTCTGGTTACATTGTAACTAGAGAATAAAGAAATATAAACAGCCCTTTCGAGCAAAATGTCAGTTATATCATCCAGCAGAGCCTATCATGCAAGTTTGGCTGGACATGATAGGCAATGCAGTCCCCCCATAAATGCCAGCTTGGCTGAGCATGATCGGCAGTGCAGTCCCCCATAAAACACTACTTGGCTGAGCATAATAGGCAGTCCAGTCCCCCCATAAAATACAGCTTGGCTGAGCATGGTAGGAAGCGCAGTCCCCTCATAAACGCCAGCTTGGCTGAGCATGATAGGCAGTGCAGTCTCCCATAAAACACAGCTTGGATGAGCATAATAGGCAGTGCAGTCCCCTCATAAACGCCAGCTTGGCTGAGCATAATAGGCAGTGCAGTCCCCCCATAATACACAGCTTGGCTGAGCATGATAGGCAGTTCAGTCCCCCCATAACCCCAGCTTGGCTGAGCATGATAGGCATTGCAGTCCCTCCATAAAACACAGCTTGGCTGAGCATGATAGGCAGTTCAGTCCCCTCATAAACGCCAGCTTGGCTGAGCATGATAGGCAGTGCAGTCCCCCATAATACACAGCTTGGCTGAGCATGATAGGTAGTTCAGTCCCCCCATAACCCCCAGCTTGGCTGAGCATGATAGGCATTGCAGTCCCTCCATAAAACACAGCTTGGCTGAGCATGATAGGCAGTTCAGTCCCCCCATAAACGCCAGCTTGGCTAAGCACGATAGGCATTGCAGTCCCTCCATAAAACACAGCTTGGCTAAGCATGAAAGGTAGTGCAGTCCCCCCATAAAACAAAGCTTGGGAGAGCATGATAGGCAGTGCAGTCCCCCCATAAATGCCAGCTTGGCTAAGCATGATAGACAGTGCAGTCCCCCCATAAACACAATCTTGGCTGAGCATGATAGGCAGTGCAGTCTCCCACAAAACACAGCTTGTCTGAGCATGATAGGCAGTGCAGTCCTCCCATTAATGCCAGCTTGGCTGAGCATGATAGGCAGTGCAGTCCTCCCATTAATGCCAGCTTGGCTGAGCATGATAGGCAGTGCAGTCCACCTTAAATCCCAGCTGGCTTAGAATGATAGGCAATGCAGTCACCCACATAAGTACCACACACACTCACTTCCATGGGCGTAGGAAGCGGGGGGGATGGGGGGGGACGGATCCCCCCCAGGAAAAAATGGGGGGGGGGACAGGTAGGGTGAAATCCCCCCCAGAACGCGAGGCAAACGGGGCCCCCAGCCCCTGCTTGCCGCTTTTTTCCAGCAAGCCGCATCCGATGGATGCGACAGCCGAAAAAAAAAAAAAAAAACTGACGCCGGATGTGACGTTGCGTCACATCCAGTGACTGTTTCCCTCCTCCATGCAAGAGGGAAGACTGCACGGAGGAGACATCCGGCGGGGGACACGGAGCAGTGAAGTGTAAGTACTAGGGAAGGGGGGGGGGGCTGACTGGCACAATATTACAGGCATCTTGCTGGCACTATATTACTGGGCTCTGGATGGCACAATATTACAGGCATCTGACTGGCATAATATTACTGGGCATCTGACTGGCACAATATTACTGGGCTCTGGCTGGCACTATATTACTGGGCTCTGGCTGGCACAATATTACAGGCATCTGACTGGCACTATATTACTGGGCTCTGGCTGGCACTATATTACTGAGCTCTGACTGGCACAATATTACAGGCATCTGACTGGCATAATATTACTGGGCTCTGACTGGCACAATATTACAGGCATCTGGCTGGCACTATATTACTGGGCTCTGACTGGCATAATATTACAGGCATCTGGCTGGCACTATATTACTGGGTTCTGACTGGCATAATATTACAGGCATCTGGCTGGCACTATATTACTGGGCTCTGGCTGGCACTATATTACTGGGCATCTGACTGGCACTATATTACTGGGCATCTGGCTGACACTATATTACTGGGCATCTGGCTGGCATATTATTACAGGCATCTGGCTGGCACAATATTACAGGCATCTGACTGGCATAATATTACTGGGCTCTGACTGGCACAATATTACAGGCATATGGCTGGCACTATATTACTGGGCTCTGACTGGCATAATATTACAGGCATCTGGCTGGCACTATATTACTGGCTTCTGACTGGCATAATATTACAGGCATCTGGCTGGCACTATATTACTGGGCTCTGGCTGGCACAATATTACAGGCATCTGGCTGGCACTATATTACTGGGCATCTGGCTGACACTATATTACTGGGCATCTGGCTGGCACTATATTACTGGGCATCTGGCTGGCATATTATTACAGGCATCTGGCTGGCACTATATTACTGGGCTCTGACTGGCATAATATTACAGGCATCTGGCTGGCACAATATTACAGGCATCTGGCTGGCACTATATTACTGGGCATCTGGCTGGCATAATATTACAGGCATCTGGCTGGCACTATATTACTGGGCTCTGACTGGCATAATATTACAGGCATCTGGCTGGCACTATATTACTGGGCTCTGACTGGCATAATATTACAGGCATCTGGCTGGCACTATATTACTGGGCTCTGACTGGCATAATATTACAGGCATCTGGCTGGCACTATATTACTGGGCTCTGGCTGGCACAATATTACTGCCAAATGAATGTGGGCAACAAAAAACCTGGCAAATGAATGTGGGGAAAAAAAAAAAACCCTGGTAAATGAATGTGGGCAAAAAAAAAAAACCCTGGCAAATGAATGTGGGCAAAAAAAAAAAACCCTGGCAAATGAATGTGGGCAAAAAAAAAAAAAAACCCTGGCAAGTGAATGTGGGCAAAATAAAACTGACAAATGAATGGGCAAAATAATGTAATTAATAAGTAATGATGGTCTGTGCCTTTGTAAGAGGCACAGACAAACCTGGAACGGAAATGCCCACCTTCCCTGCAATGAGATATAGTGTGTGTGACTGACTGTGTGAGTTTGTGTGTCTGTGACTGACTGTATGAGTTTGTGTGTCTGTGACTGACTGTATGAGTTTGTGTGTCTGTGACTGACTGTATGAGTTTGTGTGTATATGTGACTGATTATGAGTGTGTGTGTCTGTGACAGACTGTATGTATGAGTGTATGTGAAAGACCATGTATGAGTGTGTGTGTCTATGTGACTGACTCTGAGTGTATGTGTCTATGTTACAGACTGTATCTATGAGTGTGTGTCTGACAGACTGCATGTTTGTATGAGTGTGTGTCTGCGACAGACTGTATGTATGTATGTATGTATGTATGTATGAGTGTGTCTGTGAACGACTGTATGTATGAGTGTGTGTCTGACAGACTGTATCTATGTGTGAGTGTGTGCCTGGCAGACTGTATGTATGTATGTATGAGTGTGTGTCTATGTGACAGTATGTATATGTGTGACAGGCTGTATGTATGAGTATATGTGTCTATGTGACTGACTGTATATGACTGCATGTGATTGTGTGTATGTGCTGTTGTCTGGCTCCTAGATTTTTTTCCTGGCTCCTAAAACTTAGTTAAGGTTGTCAAGCCCTGGTATAAATGTTACTAGTTATATACATATATTTGGGGTCCACCTTTAGCTTTTGGAAATGATGGAAATATTTAATATTTTACAGTTTATTTTTTGGTCAGAAATGTAATGTTTGTTTGCTGAGAGGGTAGTGGATGCATGGAATAGTCTTCCAGTAGATGTGGTAGAGGTTAATGCAGTGAAGGAGTTTAAGCATGCATGGGATAGGCATAAGGCTATCCTAGATATAAGATAAGGCCAGGGACCAATGAAAGTATTACTATACTGAGAGGGTAGTGAATGCATGGAATAGCCTTCCAGTAGAAGTGGTAGAGGTTAATACAGTGATGTTGTTTTAGCATGCATGAGATAGGTATAAGGCTATCCTAGATATAAGATAAGGTCAGGGACTAATGAAAGTATTACTTTACTGAGAGGGTAGTGGATACATGGAATGGCATTCCAGCAGAAGTGGTAGGTTCATACTGATGTATGTTTTATGGTGTACACACAGCTCGCTGACTATATTTCATGTAACAGTGATAAAATGCACCTGCCTGATGCAGATGTTGTGCTGTGAATGTATCTGTTGTATACCAAGGATCCTGGTAATGTTGGTGGGGACTTGGTGATATAATATACACTGTGACAAGCTTTATTTTTACTGCTGCTATACCCGGCGAGCAAAAATGCTGTCCCCCCCAGATTTTTGGGGGTTCCTACACCTATGCTCACTTCACACACTATTACTCACTCACTCCACACACTGACATCACTTACTCACTCACTCCACACACTGACATCACTCACTCACTCCACACACTGACATCACTCACTCACTCCACACACTGACATCACTCACTCACATCACACACTCACGGTGCGGGGGTTGGTGGGAAAAATGTTAACTGCGCTTGCGCAAGGCCGGTGCAGCCGTTTGTATGCAGTACCGATGTCATAATACATATCCCCTCAGGCCACAAACCTCACCAGTAACTGCCCCAGGCCTGCATCAGGTCCATCGTGGCACTTTGCTGTGCTTCTCCAGCCCCCAGGCCTCAGAAGGGCCTTCAGCATGCACCCTGCACTTTCCCTACCCACCATTCCATGATTACATGGGCACGAGGGGCACCCGTTTTTAAAGACCTCACTCCGTTACCACGGCAACTGTGGAGGCAACGTCACTCCCTGGTGTCATAGGGGGGCGGGCTTACTGCCCTTTAAATTTCCCTGGCGCCAAATCCTCCTTGCTCAGTTATCTGTGCTGTTTGTGCCCTAAGCGTTTGTATCCCGATCCCTTCTGAATTACATGGTGTTACGGTTACTCCCAGGCTTGCTGGAAGCTGGACCGCTAGAAAGTCTGGATCCCAGTTTAGAGAGAGAGAGAAGCCACTTTGTCTCGATATCCAGACGGATCTTGTCAGTGTAGATCAATCCCACTAGCTATTTTACAGATAGGATACTCTTTCCCCACAAAAAACGAGTCAAGGCTGCGATTTGAAAGTCAGACAAGAACTGTCCAGAACTGTTTATTGATTCAGAAACACAGAATGTATACATGTTAAACATCTTGACAAACCAGATTAGACAAAGGAACTATAACAGGATTAAAGTTTAACCTAAGGACATACAAAGGGAAATCCTTCCTTACCTTTCAGGATACAAAGGTGTCAAGTTCAGATACACACAGGAAACTAAATGATTTACATAAGACAATGGGAAAGGTGACAATAATTACAGGTATTAAAGAATAGGATCCAATCTTAACTTGGGACAAAGACTTGGATCCTAGTAATTACAGTACATTCCTCTGCTTGGGAGATAATTGAGTTAACCTTTGTATCAGCTCAAAATCAAACAATTCCACCCAGAAGTTCAAAAGTTAGCTTTTTGGGGCATTTTCACCATGCCCCAAATATGTTCTTAAAGTGCCATACACAGTCCATAGGCCCAAATAGCATTTTTAAAGGGCCACACACCCCAGGGCCATAGTCACAGGGGAGGAGGCTGGCAAACAGGCCTCTCCAGGACCAAGTGGCGAAGGGCACTTCGTCACTCATCTCCCCTTTGGGGGGGAGACTAACCAGGTACCTGACCTTCTGTCGGTCAGTGCCTAAGTTAGTCGATTCACCCACCCACAATAAACAAGTGCCAGAGTAGCCCACCCACAGCAAACAATTACTGCACATATAGCTATTCCTCTGGGATAACTGGGCAACACGCTGTAGGGGCTTGGGGGGCAGAGGCCAGCTGCGCTCTGTCCAGATGCCAGAGCTTCTGCTAGGGTAGCCTGGTGGGGACTTGGCTGTGGAGGGGAGACATCACTTTCCCCCTCCCCCTTGTACTCCTGCGATTGTAGCTGGGGATTTGGACCAGCTGTTCAGCATCCCTGTGGGTCAGGCACAGAGACCACGGTCCCATCTGCGCCGTCTGGGAGATTGGTGTCTCCCCTTAGTAGGTTAAGCTGCCGCTGGGGAGAGAGTGTGCCGTGCTCCTCTCCCTGGAACACAGGCTGCCCCTGGAGAGGGAGACCGACTGTCTCCACTCCCATAATATTGTCCTGCTGCTGGGGAGAGAGACCGACTGTCTCTGCTCCCTGTAGGACACACTGCTGCTGGGGGGGGAAGGATGACACTTTCTTCCCCCTGGGATGCATCTTGCTGCAGGGGAAGGCGGTCGCCTGTCTCCACTCCCAATACAATACTCTGCCGCTGGGGGGTGAGGCCGATTTCCTCCACTCCCTGTAGGGTACACTGCTGCTGGGGAGAGAGGCCGGCTGCCTCTTCTCCCTTCAGCTTACACTGCTGCTGGGGAGAGAGACCGGTTGTCTCCTCTCCCTGAAACTTACCCTGCCGCTGGGGAGTGATGCCGATTGCCTCCACTCCCTGTAGGGTACACTGATGCTGGGGAGAGAGGCCGGCTGCCTCTTCTCCCTTCAGCTTACACTGCCGCTGGGGAGAGAGACCGGTTGTCTCCTCTCCCTGAAACTCACCCTGCAGCTGGGGAGTGAGGCAGTTTACCTCTACTCCCTGTAGAGTACACTGCCGAGTCTCATAGGCAGGGGGCTGTATGTGGTGGAGTAGCTGTATGTATGCCTTCTCCAGCTCCTCTTCTTGGGTCACCAAATAGTCCAGATCAGCCTCCAGTTTGGGCACAGTGGGAATATTTGCCTCCCTTAACTCCCGGAGTTCATCCCACCGGTACTCTGTATCACTCCCGAAGCCCGGATCAAGCTGGAGATTTTCCAATAACAATCCAGGGCCACCAAAATCATAGCCCTCTGTGGGCGTGTCATCCTCCAGCTCAGGGTATAGCTGTGTGGCATACCACCGTAAAGCCCGGTATCCACAATCTAGGACCATCTCAGCATGGACAAGTTCCCCTAACTCAGCCACCCAGTCTTTTTGGGGCTGCTCACCCAGGTATGGCATTCTATCACTCAGCAGGCTCACATACCATTCCTGGGAGCTGGGGAGGACCTTTCCCCGGTACTCCTGGTCTCGTATGAGAGCGTTCATCCACAGATTCAGGCGGCTGCAAGCTCGCTGTAACATCTCATCCTGCGGTGCTTCGGCATTGCGGTGTGCGGTCACTAGGCTGAGTTCATGGGCTATAGCTTTCTGTATATCCTCGTCCGCTTCTGCCATCAGCTGCTGTACCAGTTCCATCGGTGGGTTCGGCCCGTATAGCGAGAGCCTCTTCCGAACAATCCTGTTTTTTTCGTCACTACTCGTGGCCGGGGTTTCTGCCATCGTAAAGCTCTGATCCAGTTCAGTTAATTCTGCGATAAGCTCCCTTCTCGGACGGTTGCTGGCGTGCCCCCCTCTGGTTTCGAGTAAATCCTTTAGGGTCGTACGTTTCAATTTGTCGTAAGCGCTCTCCTAGTGATTCCAGGACAATCCCGCCGCTGCCACCAAATGTTACGGTTACTCCCAGACTAGCTGGAAGCTGGACCGCTAGAAAGTCTGGATCCCAGTTTAGAGAGAGAGAGAAGCCACTTTGTCTCGATATCCAGACGGATCTTGTAAGTGTTGATCAATCCCACTAGCTATTTTACAGCTAGGATACTCTTTCCCCACAAAACGAGTCAAGGCTGCGATTTGAAAGTCAGACAAGAACTGACCAGAACTGTTTAATGATTCAGAAACACAGAATATATAAAACAGGCCTCTCCAGGACCAAGTGGCGAAGGGCACTTCGTCACACATGGCTTGTTTTGACCTCCCTGATATCTGGCTTCCTGACCCACGGCTTCTCTACCTGATTATCCTGATCTCTGGCTCCCTTGACCTTCTGGCTTCCACCCTGACTATCCTATTATCTGGCTCCCAAATGACCCCTGGCTTGTTCCTGTACTTTTCTCCCTCTAAAGGTACCTGTCTCAGCAACACTTACCTTCAGAAATCCTGTTGCAGTTTCCCACAGAGATTGTCACTTTCAGCTTAGGCCTGCTGTGTCTGTCTTCGGCTGAGAAACGGAGTAGTGCGCCTGCTGGTCAAGATCTGGTATTGCAACAAAGACTACTCTGCACAGCCTCAACTGGTGACTTTTCAGTACTACATCTAGAACCAAATTATTACCCCTCCTATTGACGGAAGTTAGTACTTCCAAAGACATCCTTTCAGTTATATTGGGACTCCTCATCAGTACCAGTGCCACTACATCATACCTTTTCTGGGCATTCATACCAACGTTACTTTCCTGAGGACCTGTACCAATTTGGTCCTACCAGGTATATAGTGTATTGTAAGAGTGTTACTCCTGCAACTGGGCTCCACATCAGAACTACTGTACGTGATCCTAACAACCGAGGTCTGCCACTTGTGGAGAACTTCTATAAGTAAGATTTTTTTTTTAACGAAAATAAAAATAAAAAATAAAAAACTGAAAGTGACAGTCTAGTTCACTCTTTGGTGCCTACAAGTTGCACAAAAGTCATATAGGTGACTAGACTGTCCCTGCTAATAGCATTACATAAGTCAAAATAGAGGTGAAATAGAGTCGAAAAGTGTTGCATTCATCCGAATTGACCTAACTGTCGAATTCCACAGAACAGAGTAATCACACATTCAGTATTCATATCGGATTAGTTTTTATTCTGCATAACATTATGCTATGCAGAAGAAAACTCATCCTAAATGAATAATGACTGTCTTATGACTCTGATCTGATCTGTGGAATTTGTCCATTCAGCGATTTGACTTAATTTCGATAGAGTGAGTCTATTTCACTAAAATTCTAATTTAGTCTTTGACCTCCAAATTCGTATTTTAGTCAATAGACCCAATAGACTAAATTTCAACAACATTTCACTCAAATTCTACTCAGTTTCGACTTTAGTTGTATTGTTATGCTAATAGCATTACATACAACAGCCTAAAAGCTGAATTGAATGAATGGACGAATTCCACAGCTCAGACAAACTACTAGTATAAGGTTGGGGAATTGCTTACAGTTTGAATAAAAAAAATCTATAAACTGTATGTCTGTCTGTATTTGTTAATTTTGTATAATGTATACTAAGCATTTTTATAATTATGGATGTGAAATTTATAAACTTTTTTAACATGTAAAATTTTTTTTTTTTAAAGTTTAAATTTCATATCCATAATTAGCAAAATACTTAGTAATACAATCTATGTTATATGCTTATATACACTGACTTTGCCTCCAGTTCACTCCCTGTACTTCACTGATTGTGAAGTACAGAGAGAGAGAGAATGACAACAAAATGATAGTGAAAGGAAAAAAGTAGTAGTTTCCTGTTTAAAAAAAGTTAACCCTTCCCTTGCTGATCACAGTGATTTTTATTTTTTGCAATTTTTACATTCAAGTCAT
Organism: Pelodytes ibericus; assembly: GCA_036172795.1. Lineage (NCBI taxonomy): Eukaryota > Metazoa > Chordata > Amphibia > Anura > Pelodytidae > Pelodytes > Pelodytes ibericus. The sequence continues at coordinate 22,655,853 of CM069863.1, read as the reverse complement.
AGTATAAGGTTGGGGAATTCGGATGAATTCGAATTTGCACAGTTCAATAGCATAAAGTAGAGGATGAATGAAATTCGGATGAATTCGACTCTTTTAACCCAATTCTCCAACCTTATACTATTGAAGTTAGGTCAGATCTATATACTGCATGTCTGTCTGTATTTGTCAATTTTGTATAGTGTGTTACTAAGCATTTTGCTAATTATGGATGTGAATTTTTTAAATACTTGAAAAAAAAAAAAAGTGCAGTACATATTAAAAAAAAGTTTACATTTCGCATCCATAATTAGCAAAATACTTAGTAATACACTCTATTTTATATGCTTATATACACTGACTTTACCTCCAATTCACTCCCTGTACTTCACATACTGATTGTGAAGTACAGAGAGAGAATGACAGCGAAATGACAGTGAAAGGAAAAAAACAAACGAATTTCCTGTTTAAAAAAGTTAACCCTTCCCCTGCTGATCACAGTTTTTTTTTTACGGTGATCAGTTTCCTTCCAACTTTATGGCCCTCATTTAGTTTTTTCTCATAATTTTTTTGTGTGCAATTTTACTATATTACTTACCGTATTTGCTCAATTATAAGACGACCCTGATTATAAGACGATCCCCCAAACTTTGGATATTCCTTTAGGAAAAAAACTAAAAGCCTGAATATAAGACTACCCTATAGGAAAAAAGTTAAACTTGTATATATTCACATGTAAATTGCTTTTTTAATAAAAAATTATATAAAAAAAATGCATTTCTTGTCTTTATTTCCTTTTATGTGCCAATGCTGCCTCTCTCTTTTCCTTGCCCCCAGCTCTGTCTCTCTCCCCCTCCTTTTGACTCCCCCCTCGCCTCTGTCTCTTCCCCCCTTGTTTCACCTCAATCCCCCCCTCCCTCTGTCTCTTCCCCTCTTCCTACCCTTGTAGCTCTGTCTCTTCCCCCCTCCCTTCCCTTGTTGCTTTGTCCCCCCTCCCCCTGTCTCTCTGCCCCCCTCCCTCCCCCTGTCTCTGTCTCTTCCCCCCTCCCTCCCCTTGTCGCTCTGTCCCCACCTCACCCCCTGTCTCTCTGCCTCCCTCCCTCCCCCTGTCTCTCTGCCCCCCTCCCCCTGTCTCTCTGCCCCCTCCCTCCCCCTCACCTGGAAGTCGATCTCTGGTGGCTAGTGGGGGCAGCCGGGGGATGTCTGCACGGTACGGGTGTTATGAAGGACAGCTGGTCCGTCATAATAGACTGCCGTGTCGGGCAGCATGGAGGATGTCTGCACGTATCGTGCAGACATCCCCCAGCTGCCCGATTCTCCCTGGTGGCTAGTGGGCAGCAGAGGATGTCTGCGCGATGAGCGCAGACCTCCCCTGCTGCCGCCCGGTACGACCGCCGGGACTTCTGTGACAGGCGGCAGCAGGGGAGTCTGCGCTCATCGCGCAGACATCCCCTGCTGTTAGAGAGGGGGATCCAGGTCCCCTGCAGCTCTGCTGGGGACCTTGATCACTGTCTTATAATCTGACCTCAATTTGAGGTCCGATTATAAAACGACCTCGATTATAAGATGAGGGGTGTTTTTCAGAATTTTTTTTCTGAAAAACACCTTGTCTTATAATCGAGCAAATACGGTATATTCTTTTTATGTATTAATTTAATTACAGTTAACACCTGCAGGCTTGTGCTATGATTCTGACCAGAGCAAACTTAATTTAATATACAGCATATCAAATATAATACACTTTTATCAATATTATTTTAATCATACTTTTGGGTTTACATCCACACCACTAAAATTTGACTTTCTATGTTCCTATATGTTTGATTTCAACAAAATGATGTCCATATGCTTCTATAGCATAGGTAAGGGATGGAATTCGGATGATTTCGACTCTTTCAACTGAATTCTCCAACCTTATACTATTGAAGTGAGGCCATTTTCGTCCATTTATTTTCACTTTAATTTTATTTTTACTTTTATTTCAGTTTATTTTGTTTCATTTTATGTCATTTCTCTCCTTCTTTTCTTTTACTTTCCCCTTTAATATTGTGGACATTGTGTGTGGTTTCAAATTTGCAAGCATTGCTACTTTTTTTTTTACCTGCTTTGGCTTTGCTTATTAGCAACATGTTTGCACATTCTTTAACCATTTGTTTATTCAGTTAAATGTGTGATAATAATGGATCTCAAAACTGAATTTGTTAAACTCGCCTCGGATTGGAGATTCAATAAATATCTGCTAAGAACTAAACAAAATGTAGAATATATTAAAAAAGAAACAGATCTATATTTCCAGGAGAACACCACGGAGAATAATTCTCAGGGTAACATCTGGTGTGCATACAAATGCGTAGTGCTAGGCCATTTAATAAAAATGGGCGCCCAGACAAAAAAAACAGAGAGATCTTAACCTGTCAGAGCTGTATATCCAAGTTAAACCTCTCCCGAAGCAACAAAAGAAGTCCTTCACATACCCTCACGACCCAAATAGAGGATTTAAATAGAAGGATAAATTTACAACTAAAAGATAGAGCCAATAAAGCCACTGAGAACCTGAAAATCCAGTGGTATTACAAAGGAAATAAGGCCAATAAGATGCTTACAAGTAAATTAAAAACTAAGAGGAAAGCTAAAACTATATCAAATATAGTATACAACGGCATTAAGGCCAGATCTCCCGAGACAATAGGACAGGCGTTTAATTCCTACTTCCAATCGCTCTACAACTTGCCTGCAAACAAGAAGACCAGGGAAATGAAAGAATATTTTGAAAAAAATAATAATAGCTTTCCAAAAATAACACAGGAAGTTCAGGAAATAGTTAATAGACCCTTTGAAACGGACAAGATCTTTAAATCTATTGCAAAATTAAAGAACGGAAAAGCACCAGGCCCGGATGGTTTTGACGCAACCTTTTATAAAATGTTTGCAGACAAACTTGTCCCACATTTAACAAAGGCCTTTATAGAGTTTAATCCAGAGGAGATACTAAGATGTAACATAGTACCCATACTCAAACCAAGAAAGGACCCGGAGGATGTGGCAAACTACAGACCCATATCGCTCCTAAATACAGATAATAAGATCTATGCAGATATTCTGTCCCAAAGGCTAAAGTTAGGGATTGGTAATATAATCCATAAAGATCAGGTGGGATTTATCCCAGGCTGATCCTCATCTAATCACACACAAAACCTGGTAAATCTGCTTGAGAGGGCGAGAGGGGACGGTGAGCCCCAGCTGTCCCTGTCATTGGATGCAGAGAAACTTTTGATACTGTCAGCTGGGAATATATGGCTGAGGCCATTAGGGCGTTTGGGATACAGGGTAATTTCTACCGAGCAGTGATGGCGATGTATTCATCTCCTACGGGAAGAATGGTGGGCACAGGCATAAGGGCCGGTTTCAAATCCAAAATGGCACAAGACAGGGGTGCCCATTGTCGCCATTGCTATACCTGATTACTTTAGAACCACTGGCCCGGGAAATAAGAAAATGTATAGGAATTAAGGGGCATGGACGGTCGGTGGAACAAAAAATAAAACTGTACGCTGATGACATATTACTTACTGTAGAAGACCCCATGAATTCGATGTCGGAACTGATGAAAATTATCAAGGAGTACAGTGCTCTTTCTAACTATAAACTCAATGAAACAAAGTCATTGGCAATGGACATAAATATGGAACGGTCAGACATCGAATTCTTGGTTGAAAAATACGGTTTTACCAGGGTTAGAAAACATTTCACATACCTGGGAATTAACATCTCTAAGAACCCTCCGAGATGGATGGAGATTAATATTTTGCCCCTAATTAAACAAACCAATAGATCATTAAGCCAATGGAAGAAATTGGAAATATCTTGGTGGGGCAGAATCAACACCATCAAGGCATATATCTTGCCTAAATTCACATATATTTTCAGGATGATTCCCCTGGCAGTCCCAGATCCCTAGTTAAAAATGATACAGGCAGCAGTCCGGCAATATATATGGGCAGGGAAAAGGCCAAGATTAAGTTTACACCTACTCTCTAGAAAGAAATTGCACGGCAGTCTTGGAATACCAGTCATTCAGGAGTATTCAAGAGCGGCTCTCCTGACCCACGCTTTTATCACGCAGAGAGAGGAAGCTATCGGGGAGGGGTGGTATAACCTGGAATTGAAATCTACAGCTAAAATGGGAGAATTGGTAACCACATTCTGGCCCCAAAATAAAGAGAGATTGAAACAAATAAAAGATAATAAGCAATATGTAACCTTGCAACATCTTTTTAAAAGTTAGCAGATGGTTAAAAAAAAATTGGGGACGGAGTATAGTATAATCCCAAGCTTACCCATCGAATGCATAATGAGAAATATGAATAATATCAACCTACACTTATGGAAACAGAAAGTTATAAAAAAGATCTCGGACTTATATGAGGGATCGACGATATTATCCTTTTTAGATCTAAGCCTAAACCATAAGCTGCCTTGAAACAAATTATTTAGTCAAAAATGTTAAGTGGGGAACGAGAGGAAAGTGTATAGAGCTTGTCTCAAGAGGTATATAAAAAATGATTACAAAATGCCACTCTTTGATAAGAATGATAAACAAACAGGTAGATCATCTGCCATTGAAAAGTGGGAGCGAGATATGCAATATAAAATTGACCGTACGGAATGGAAGACTATACACTGTTTAAACTTGAATGAAGTATATTTTAAATTAATGATGGTAATTTGGTGCCAAAAAATCTGAATAAAATGTATAATGAATATAGTCCAATATGCTGGAGGTGCAATCAAGGTGAGGGAGATTACCTACATATTTGGTGGCATTGCCCGGTCATAAAATCTATATGGGATAAAAAATGGGATGTGACTGGAAACTCGCCCCTGCTAGAGCTCTTCTGCATCTGGACCTACCAAAGATAAAACTAGAGCAAAAGGCAATCCTAATTCATCTCCTGACAACAATTAAATATCGCAAAAAATTGGAAGACTAGCGAATTGATTGTATGGTCAAATATATCGGCCCAACTTAGCCAACAATGCTACATGGAAAGAGGAGAAGCATGCTTAATAAACCATAAAATACTCACCCCGGGCTACTGGGATAACTGGGCGATTCTGTTTAAGGGTCTTGAGGTGTAGCTTCATAATAGTAGACTTAGGAGTAGGAATTTCACCCATAATGTGAAATAGGATCAAAAGGAAAACAGAGCCTTGATAAGAAGAAGGAAGAACAAAACGGGGGGAACAAACTAATGTAGAAGACGTCTTTGAAATCCAGAGCACCCTGGAACCGGTATGGTCAGTCTATATATATATCCGAGCCCCATGCCCAATTGTAATGTAATATGTTGTAATGTCCTGTTTATACTGATAATGGATAGGAAAGGACCAACCCACAGAATAAGCAAGTGAACCGAGGGGGAAAAGTCCAAGAGCTTTAATATGTTATTTATTGTGAAGTTGACATATTTATAAACATTTAAAACTGTAATTTTGATATTTTTGAAATAAAGATAAAAAAAAAAAAATCTTATAGCAGGATTCACCAGTATATATACTTTTTTACATGTATTTTTTTCCTTTTATTATTGTGATCGTTTGGTGTAATTGTTAAATTGGTACACACCTTGTTAAATTAGGGCACTATATATGGGAGGGTGCTCCAGGTATCTAGGGTTGTTTTTTTCTGCACTGTGGATCTATTTTTTATCTGTTTTCACTTTTTTACGTTTTCAACATCCTGAGCAGCCTGTTTATGTGTTTTCTCCATTTTTGTCCATTGCTGCATTAATTTCGCTATTCAATTCATATGAATGAACATTTCCCCTATGTTCATTTAATACATAGTATAAGGTTGGGGAATTAGGATGAATTCGAATTTCAACAGTTCAATAGCATAAGGGAGGGGATGAATGAAATTCGGATGAATTCGACTCTTTCAACCGAATTCTTCAATAGGGGAATTATTTCCCATTCGTACGAATGAATATAACCAAACAAAAATAATGAACAAATTTTGTCTGAAACGAATGGACGGAATTCGTTTTGGATGAAATAAATAACATTTTCGTCCGAATGGAAAAAAACAAAATGAAAATTTTTGTTTTGCCCATCTCTAATGTAATTTCAATACACATTAATAAATCTCTGACCACCGCAATATAACACTTGGAGTGGCCTACATTATCGAAAACTGAGATGTACATAGTGAGACATGTCCTACTAGCGACCAAGCTTCTTATAGCTAGATCATGGAAATCCCAAGAGATCCCAGTTTGGAACAAACTTAAAGCGCAAATAGATTTCCAATTGAGTATGGATAAAAATTACAATGGAAACAGCGAAGCTTAGTGGGACATGTGGCTTAGTTACAAATCCTAATTTTGACAACCTGCTCTTTCCTCCTTTTTTGTTATTCTTATCTTTTTGAGCTGAGACATGCATGAACCCATCTTTGTCGATGTTTTTTATGTATGTCTTTTGATAATGCTGGTATGTACCATATTTGCTCGATTATAAGACGACCCTGATTATAATACGACCCCCCAAACTTTGTATATTCCTTTAGGAAAAAAACTAAAAGCCTGAATATAAGAATACCCTATAGGAAAAAAGTTCAACTTGTATATATTAACATGTAAATTTCTTTTTTAATAAAAAAATTATATCAAAAAATGCATTTATTGTTTTTATTTCCTTTTATGTGCCAATGCTGCCTCTCTCTTTCCCTTACCCCCAACTTTGTCTCTCCCCCCCCTTAGTGTTGTCGCTCTCTCTCTCTCTTCCTTTGACTCCCCCCTCGCTCCCCTTGTCTCACTCTCCCCTCTGTGCCCCCTCCCTCCTCTTGTCTCTCTCTTCCCCCTCCCTCCCCTTGTCTCTCTCTTCCCCCCTCCCCTTGTCTCTCTCTTCCCCCCTTCCCTCCCCTTGTCTCTCTCTTCCCCTCTTCCCTTCCCTTGTCTCTGTGTCTTCCCCCCTTCCCTCCCCTTGTCTCTGTGTCTTCCCCCCTTCCCTCCCCTTGTCTCTGTCTCTGCCCCCCCTCCCTGCCCTTGTTGCTCTGGTCCCCCTCCCTCCCTTTGTTGCTCTTGTCTCCCCTCCCTCGCTCCCTCCCTCTACCCCCCTCACCTTGTTCTCTTTCCTTGGTGGCTAGTGGGGGCAGCCGAGGGATGTCTGCACGATACGTGCAGACATCCTCCATGCTGCCCGACACCTCCGTCTATTATGACTGACAGCTGGTCCGTCATAATAGACGGAAGTGTCGGGCAGCATATAGGATGTCTGCACGTATTGTGCAGACATCCCCCGGCTGCCCCCTCAAGCCACCAAGGAAAGAGAACAAGGTGAGGGGGGTGGAGGGAGCGAGGGAGGGGAGACAATGAGCACAGACCTCCCCTGCTGCCGCCCAGCACGACCGCCGGGACTTTTATGACGAAGCCGGAAGTACCCGGCTTCATCATAGAAGTCCCTGCGGTCCCCAACAGCATCCCCTGCTGTTAGAGAGGGGGATCCAGGTCCCCTGCAGCTCTGCTGGGGACCTGGATCCATGTCTTATAGTCTGACCTCAATTTGAGGTCAGATTATATGACTACCTCTATTATAAGACGAGGAGTAGTTTTAAGAATTTTTTTAATGAAAAAAACCTCGTCTTATAATCGAGCAAATACGGTATATGTTTTATAAGAGAACGGTCTGATTAGCTTCTTTGTATAGCTTATATATTTTAACTATGTTATGTTTTATGTCATTTCTAATCAATATTTAGATATATAAAAAAATAGGCTCTGGTTCAAGTTTGCGCAAGTGTACAGTGGGAATGAGGAGGCGAATTAGCTAATGTGAGCAGTAGCATGTGATGAATAGTTAGGTAACTGCCAGAGGGGTCGCTGTGGAGACGCTGGGGCAAAAGTATACTTTAGCCCCAAGACTCCAGAGCAATCACTGTTAAAAATAAAAAATCTCCCCTGCTGAGCTTTCCCCCGTCTGGGACATAGTCCCAGAATCGGAGGTTTATGCTCGTGCGGGGGTGAGGAGGAGAGTCGCTGCTGCTAGCCCCTCCTCCTGGAGGTGCAGCCACAAGCGAGTGCCTGCGGTGACTGCTCCTCCTGGCCATACTGACCTCATGACGGGTGCAAGCTCTGCCCACGTCGTCCTGTCTGGCTGCGCTCCGGATGTGACATCCGGCAGACAAAACGGTGTCTGCTGCTGCAGACACTATCGGAAACTTCCTCCTCCCTGCAAACAAAAGTAACTTAGCAGGGAGGGGGACCAATGCTTTTTTTTTGTTGTTGAAAAAAATGAAGAAATGTGTGTTAGTGTCTGCGTGTAAGTGTGACTGTGTGGGTGACTCAATGTGTGTAAGTGTGTGTGTCAGCGTGTTTGCATAAGTGTAAGAGGGTGTGTGTGTCAGGATGTGTGTATAAATGTGTGTGAGAAAGAGAGATAGACGGTGTGTGAGAGAGAGATAGACGGTGTGTGAGAGAGAGATAGACGGTGTGTGAGAGGGAGAGAGACGGGGTGCGTTAAAGAAAGAGAGAGACGGGGTATGTGAGAGAAAGAGAAAGAGACGGAGTGTGTGAGAGAAAGAGAGAGATGGTGTGTGATAAAGAGACAGATGGAGTGTGTGAGAGAAAGAGAGAGACAGAGTGTGTGAGAGAAAGAGAGAGACAGTGTGTGTGAGAAAGAGAGAGAGACGGTGTGTGTGAGAAAGTGAGAGAGACGGTGTGTGTGAGAAAGCGAGAGAGACAGTGTGTGTGAGAAAGAGAGAGAGACAGTGTGTGTGAGAAAGAGAGAGATAGATGATGTGTGTGAGAAAGAGAGATATACGGTGTGTGTGAGAAAAAGAGATAGATGGTGTGTGGGAGAAAGAGAGATAGATGGTGTGTGTGAGAAATAGAGAGAGATGGTGTGTGTGAGAAAGAGAGAAAGATGGTGTGTGTGAGTAAGAGAGATAGAGAAAGAGACGGTATGTGTAAGAAAGAGAGAGAGAAAGAGAGAGACGGTGTGTGTGAGAAAGAGAGAGAGAGAGAGAAAGAGAGAGATGGTGTGTGAGAAAGAGATAGGTGGTGTGTATGAGATAGAGAGAGGCGGTGTGTGTGAGAAAGAGAGAGATGGTGTGTGTGAGAGAGAGTGAAAGAGAGAGACAGTGTGTGAGAAAGAGAGAGGTGGTGTGTGTGAGAAAGAGAGAGACGGTGTGTGTGAAAGAGTGAAAGAGAGAGATGGTGTGTGTGAGAAAGAGAGAGAGAGAAAGAGAGAGACGGTGTGTGTGAGAAAGATAGGGAGAGAAAGAGAGAGAGAGACTGTGTGTGCGTAAAAGAGAGAAGGTGTGTGTGAGAAAGAGAGAGACGGGGTGCGTGAGAAAGAGAGGGAGAGAGACGGGGTGCGTGAGAAAGAGAGGAAGAGAGATGGGGTGAGAGTATGTGCGACTGAGCTCATCTGGGCTCTAGCCCCCGATCATTTGTTGCCCTAGCAACGCCCATGGTAACTGTACATTGCCCCAGTGGCCACAAGTAGACTGCAGGAAAACTGGGGGGTAATGGCTAAGCTGAGAACCAAGAGTTTGAATTATTCTACTAGCGGACCTTTGTGGAACAGTAACACACTGTTTTTACATGTCTAAATATCAATACAGGCAAACATACATGACATAGAAAGATGTATATGTATAAATTGGATAACATGTACAGATGATTAATGATAGTGTGTCAATTGCAATGTTCCATTATATTTCAGGTATTCGAACATCAATTGACAGGTGAAGAGGAAGACAGCAGTAACTGTCACAACCACTGGTTGTGTGTCACAGTGATAGGAAAGTGTAAGCCCTAATAGGTTCAGTCATCATGGGCTTGTGTTATGTAACTGCTGATTATGTAAATAGCTGTGATAACAGCAGAGACAACGTTAGATGTTATAAGGTGTTCATAAGTATTAGCGATGTTAGCGTACGTTAGTTCACGATTCAGCTGACCATGCATGTGAACTCTATGTGCTGCCTACATTCTGTATTGGAATATCCTACACATCTTCCTTTTTTTTTTTCAACTACAGCTATTGTAAAAACTATAATGCCCCCCAGAGCTCTGGATCGCATCAGTTAAGATCAGCTAAACATATCAAGAGCACCTCCAAAATCTGCTGCCGCTCCTTTGTGAATTTTGGGTAAAGTTTCCAACCCGAATCCAATTCGAGATAAATCGGTGCATATTGAGTAGACGCTATTGACAATTTCTAAAAAATATATCTATAGATTGTGCTAGCAGACTTAAAAAGCACTCAATAAAAAAATTTAAAAACATGTTTATGGGGTCTTTTGTTTATGACATCAGCTTGCGACTTGATATGTTAATCACACATTTCCTACTGAAACGTAGAAAATTTCCAGATCATGTCAGGTTTGATGCGAAGTTATAAATAAGGTGATGTCATTAACAGGGTGACAGGTAATTTAATTGAAGGGAGACTCAGCAGACTCATTTAAAATACATCTTGCGGACACTGGCACTATCTCTATGTGTCCAAACTGTGGCAACCCATCTATAAATTATCAGGCGCCAGATTAGTGCCGTAAAACCTCTGCCAAACTCTCAGGAGCTTCTTCTCCCGCACCCTTACGTTAATAAATGCGTTATACATAGCAAACTGGTATTGTGCCTGTTTTCTTTTGATTTACTAATTGACACATTTTGAAATTTTTAGGTCATTTTTGACTATTTTTTTATTCTCTACATTTACAATATAAATAATCAATGTTCAGGCGACAGACTCCCTTTACTTGCTACATGGTATAAAAAAAACAGCTTTTCAATGTAGGTTTATCCAGGGAATAGCTTTAAGCTGTCACACTGAAAGCTGTTGCATTGAATTATGGCCAATAATAAATAATAACACATAGCTGATGCTGTCTCAACTAACATAGGAATTACTAGACAATTAAGACTGGTTCAATAGCGCATGAACAGAGGAGGTGACTTAAAAGAAAATACCTATTAAAGAAGAAAAGTTACATTTTCAATGTGGGCATTATGTCAGTGTGCTTTACACAGTTTTTAAAAAAAAAAATATTCTTTATTTTCCAATTTTACATGTATTCAATTGTAATAGACATGCTATATCCCAGAAAGAGGGAAAGGTAAACAAAAAGGAAAATGAAAGAGAAAAAACCCCACAAGACAAGACAGAGATAAAAGAGAAATATAGTACAAAAATAAACTCATCCTTTCCTTCCATTAGTGTGCTAGTTACATTAGCTAGTAGTTAATTTGTCTACGTTATTGGCAATTTGCTGCTGCTATAGCAAGGCTCGATGATTAAACTAGAAGGTGGCTCTTGGTAGATTGTTCAATTACTTTAGAAAGAGAAGGTATACTCAGTTGACTCAGATGTTCTACTGTTTTACACTCACTAATTTTTGAACCAGTTAGCAATGCTGGGAATAGTCTTATAGACAGGTGCCTCCTTCACAGCTTTGCATACTCTACAATATTCAACTATCCAAGATCGACGCATTTTTGTTGGCCGATACTTAGACCTCCATTTAAAATATTGTTGATATTTCTCATTATCCTTGTCTAGCTCTAAAAGATAGGAAGCCAGTCCTTGGGCAGTAGGGAAATCGTCCACATGGATAAATGAGTCTCGAGGAACAAATCGTTCATAGTTTTTTCTTGGTGGACCCATTACCACTGGCACAGTTCCTGATAGGAATGAGTTGGTCCAGAGCTTCTCTGTGATATAATCTTCATGAATAGAATTCTCAAATGCCAGATAGAATTTATATTTGGACAAGACTTCTAATTTCTCACTCCTTGCTAATGTTTTACGTGTTCTGCCAAAGAGGTCAACATTCAAGTAGTTTTTTAGATCTGCATAATACTTAACTCTCCTTGATCTTTCATTCCAGTTACTAATTGCCCAGGCCACCAGCTTGGTCTTATTGGGAATGGTAAAATTCTCATTCCTGTCATTTTTTTCCAGCCATCCATATGGGGCAAAGATATCAGAGTCTACTCGATATGACATAGTAAGATTGATAATATTGTCCATTAACTCTAAACGCGAAACGTGAGATGGAGACTCATTGTTAAACCAAACCCAATATTGATTAGGTGGCCTTGGGATCTGGGGTAAATGTTCTTTAGTAAGGACATTCCTATGGTGGAGTACTACAGCATTTGCGGATGGATAGAATTTGCGATCGACCGTAAAAAAACAGTCTGAAGAATAGAATGGTGAGGGACAATTGTTGAGCTGGAACTGGAACTGAATTGGCCACGTCCATAGCAGAATAATAAACAAAGGCTTTTCTGATACGTTTAGTCCATGTAACTGATTATTCTCTTTGCCACTTCTACTTGAACCATGAAATATTGAAAATACTGTAAATGAAATAGCAGCCTGTAGCAGAAAGAAGAGAAAGACATTGTTGAGTTTGGAAAGCTTGCTTATGATCTGCATGGAGAAGTAAAACCACTTTCTCTTGATAGCTCAGAAACCTGTTCGATGTTGAGCAGTTTAATTGTTTGAATTTTCAGCACTTGTCTCTTTAACCTGTGAACAAAGTAATAAAAGTAAATAGAAAGGAATTGTAATCTGTTCTGTGGCACTGCAATAGTTGGTCTTTGTATCGCTACTGCAGCCAGGGCCGCCATCAAAAATTCTGCCCCCCCCTCCTGGATAGTTTATCCATTAATAGCCCACTGATTATGGATGCAAATCTGCTGGCTGCTGCCTGATAGTGACTGTCTCCGTGTGAGACAGTCACACAGGCAGCGGGGTCCCACGGGGCAGCTGCTTTGGGGCTCCCAGGAATGAATGGGCCATGGGCAGCTGCTTCATTTGCCTACGTTTTTTTACATTTTATACTGGTGTATTGCCGTCCCCCCCGATGGCGGCCCTGACGGCAGCATAATAATGTATTTCCAATACAAGTCACCCTGCTTGCTAAGTCCCTTATTAGCATACAATGACGTGTATGATTCTAACAGTAAAACAGTTGTTTCTTATTTTTACAAACATTCTTATTTTTATACACATTATTTACTCACTTTGCACATTTGCAGAACTTTTATATTTTATTTATTTTATCAAGTTTGTGAAAAGGTTAGGTTATATTAATAAATGCATCTGTCTTTTCTGTGTGGCTTTTATACACTCCTGGGTTATTCCCTATAAGCACTTGTTCCCATTCAAAATGCTTACCATAGATAATATGCAGGAGTTGCACACAAAAAAAGAATATAACCCCAAGAAAATAGTTATTGGTGTACAACTAAAGTATTGGCAATGTGGTAATACAATAAAAAAACAACATTACAGAAATAATATAATGTGACACAAAAGCAGACTCACATGATAAGAGATCCCCAACCAGGGCCGATCCTATGGTCACGAGCGCCTGGGTGCAGGATTTTTTCTGGCGCCCCCATGTTTGGCGTGGCTATAAAACGAACCCCTCCCCCTTTACACATGTATTCAATTAAAGTACAAAAACCTTATTATAAATTATTTAAAAAAAGAAAAGTAGAAACCCAGTGTGATTACTAATGGAGAAAATGTTTAATCACTATCACTGTATCATTTAGCAGTCTGTTCTAGTTTGTCTAATTTAGTATGTAGTTCCCTTCTATGCTCTGTACCTAGCGCTAAGTATATTGTTGGCGCTATATAAATTAATAATGTTAATGTAATGTAATTCATACTGAATGTACTAATCTAGTGTAAAAAAAAAAAAACATGCTATCTTATATTATATTTATTTTTATTTTCACATATGATTCAATATGAATAAAAGTCTTAGTGTGAGTATGTGTTAATGCATGTTTTGTGAGTATTCACGAGAGTGAGTGTGTATTAGTATGATTGTGTATGTTATGTCGATGTTCTTGTGAGCGTTGTGGGCGTGTGTATTAGTGAGTGTGTATTAATGCATGTTATGTGAGTGTATACATACAGACACACACACATATACAGTCACTCACAGACACACACAGTCACGATCACTTACAAACACACACATACACAGTCACTTAGCGACACACACTCGCATATACACAGTCACTTACAGACACACACTCACATATACACTGTCACTCACAGACACACACACACAATCACTCACAGACACACACTTGCATATACACAATCACTCACAGACACACACTCGCACATACAGTCACTCACAGACACACATTCGCATATACAGTCACTCACACAAACACACTCACATATACGCAGTCACTCACAGACACACACTTGTATGTACGAGTCACTCACAGACACACACTCGCAGACATACACTCACGGATACAGACACACATACACAATGAATCACAAACACTTACATACACACAGTCAATCACAGACACACACAGTCACTCACAAACACACACATACACGGTCACTCACAGACACACACATACACAGTCACTTAGAGACACACACTTGCATATACACAATCACTCACAGACACACACTCGAACATACAGTCACTCACAGACATACACTCGCATATACAGTCACTCACAGAAACACACTCACAGACATACACTCACAGATACAGACACACATACACAATGAATCACAAACACACTTACATACACACAGTCACTCACAGACACTCACTCACATATACACAGTCACACACTCACATATACACAATCACTCAGACGCACACTTGCATATACACAATCACTCACAGACTCACACTTGTATACACAGTCACTCACAGACACACACTAGCATGTACGCAGTCACTCACAGACACACACTTGCATATACGCAGTCACTCAGATGCACACTCACATGAACGCAGTCACTCTCAGATGCACACTCACTCACTGATGCACACTCACATATACAGTCACTCACAGATATACACAGTCACTCCTAATACACACAGACACCCTTACACAAAGAAGTATTTTATTTTTATAAACGTTAAACATTTTTTTGGATGTTTGTCCCCCTCCCTGCTCACTTACCTTTTAGTTGCAGGGAGGGGGATGGCTCAGACTGCATGGGTATTTCCACGGTACGGCTTCTTCTGATAATCCAGGTGCTCTGACCTATCACAGCGTGAGGGGGGCGGAGCATGCACCCCTTGCGCTGAGCTCTACCCACGGAGGCGCGGTTACCGCACGTGTGCTGTATTTGGCTCCTCCGAGGATCACTGCTCAGGTACAAGGCGCACTGCTATAAATTATTGTGATTGCAGTGCCTGCTCTGTGTGCCAGCCAGTGGCAGTCTGGACGCCCCCATCTATCCCAGCTATACAGCGCCTGGGCGCGGTGCACCCTGTGCACCCGCCCAGAATCGGCCCTGCACACTCGTATATACAGTCAATCACAGACACACACTAGCATGTACGCAGTCACTCACAGACACACACTCACATATACGCAGTCACTCAGATGCACACTCACATGTATGCAGTCACTCTCAGATGCACACTCACTCACTGATGCACACTCACATATACAGTCACTCACAGACACACACTCACATATACACAGTCACTCACAGATATTTTTTATGATGTTTGTCCCCCTCCCTGCTCACTTACCTTTTAGTTGCAGGGAGGGGGATGGCTCAGACTGCATGGGTATTGCCACAGTACGCCCCCATCTATCCCAGCTATACAACGCCTGGACGTGGTGCACCCCGTGCACCTGCCCAGAATCGGCCCTGTCCGCAACGTTTCGACCCACTGGCCTTTCTCAAGGTAGAGGTATCTGGTTTGTGAAATTAGTCAATTAATATAACACAAAAATCACCTGCAAACACAACTGTACTGATATAATGCATCTTTTTGCATGCTCGTCAGGGCCTATTTTAAGGAAATGTATTTTATGGCTCATTTTTACTATTTTTTTGTAATGAATAGGGTGATAACATTTTTTAAGTACATTGAGAAAACTGTGAATGTAGGGAATAAAAAATAGTATCACAAATTATCTATACATTGTGTTAGGAAAATTGCATTCAAATTTCACTTTAATCATTGAAAATAACTTATTTGCACACTAAGCCACAAGAGTACATTTAAGACACATTTTTCTCTTAATTTATGTGTTTGCGTGCTGTGTAGATATTTTTTTTTTAATTCCCTACACAGTGGCATCCCGAGGGGGGTGCAGGGGATGCTTGACTTTTTTTTTTATGGCAGCTGCATCTGCTAGATTCGTTACAAAAAAAACGTACAAAAAAATCACCACAACCAATGTGACGGTTCGTCACATCCGGTGGCTGTTTTTCCCTCCTCCGTGCAGGAGGGAAGACTGCACGGGGGAGATGAATGGGAAAACAGAGCAACAAGGAGGTAAGTACTGGGAAAGGGGGGAGGAGGGTGGTATAAAATGAGCAAAATACTGGCGTATTGAGTGGTTAAATGCTGGCATATTGAGTGACAAAATACTGGCATATTGAGTGGCTAAATCCTGGCACATTGAGGGGTTAAATGCTGGAATATTGAATGGCAACATTCTGGCATATGGAGGGGTTATATGCTGGCATATTGAATGGCAAAATACTGGCATATATTCAATGACAGAATAATACTGGCATATTATAGGGCAAATTGGCTGTGGCTTATTAATGGCAAAATAAAACTGGCATATTATTGGGCAAATTGGCTGTGGCTTATTAATGACAAAACAATACTGGCATATTATTGGACAAATTGGCTGTGGCATATTATTGGCAAAATAATACTGGCATATTATTGGGCAAATTGGCTGGGGCATATTAAATGGCAAAATAGTGTTGGCATATAAGTGGGCAAATTGGAAGTGGCATATTAAATTGCAAAATAATAATGCATAATATTAGGCAAATTGGCTGGCTTATTAACGGCAAAATAATACTGGCATATTATTGGGCAAATTGTCTGGCTTATACACAACAAAATAATACTGGCATATTATTGAAAAAATTGTCTGTGCCATATTTATGGGCAAACACTGGCATATTAATAAGAAAAGTGGTTTATTTTAATTGGCAAAGTGATGCTGTGGCATGGCCTGTGGGGCAAAATAACATGTACTATGAGGAAAGTGAAACTGGCTAGTTCTGTGGGGCAAAGTGACACTGTGGCATGCCAAATCGTGTAGGTCAGGGGTCCTCAAACTTTTTAAACAGGGGGCCAGTTCACTGTCCCTCAGACCGTTGAAGGGCCGGACTATAGTAAAAATAAAAACTATGAAGAAATTCCTATGCACACTGCATATATCTTATTTTGAACAAAACGAGAACAAATACAATATTTAAAGTAAAGTTAAATCAACAAACTTACCAGTATTTCAATGGGAATAGTGTGCCAGTCAGAGCCCAGGAATATTATGCCAGTCAGATGCCCAGGAATATGATGCCAGTCAGATGCCTAGGAATATGATGCCAGTCAGATGCCCAGGAATATTATGCCAGTCAGATGCCTAGGAATATGATGCCAGTCAGATGCCCAGGAATATTATGCCAGTCAGATGGCCAGGAATATGATGCCAGTCAGATGCCCAGGAATATGATGCCAGTCAGATGGCCAGGAATATTATGCCATTCAGATGGCCAGGAATATTATGCCATTCAGATGCCCAGGAATATTATGCCATTCAGATGCCCAGGAATATGATGCCAGTCAGATGCCCAGGAATATGATGCCAGTCAGATGCCCAGGAATATGATGCCAGTCAGATGCCCAGGAATATGATGCTAGTCAGATGGCCAGGAATATGATGCCAGTCAGATGCCCAGGAATATGATGCTAGTCAGATGGCCAGGAATATTATGCCATTCAGATGCCCAGGAATATTATGCCATTCAGATGCCCAGGAATATGATGCCAGTCAGATGCCCAGGAATATGATGCCAGTCAGATGCCCAGGAATATGATGCCAGTCAGATGGCCAGGAATATTATGCCATTCAGATGCCCAGGAATATTATGCCAGTCAGATGCCCAGGAATATGATGCCAGTCAGATGCCCAGGAATATTATGCCATTCATATGCCCAGGAATATTATGCCAGTCAGATGCCCAGGAATATGATGCCATTCAGATGGCCAGGAATATGATGCCAGTCAGATGGCCAGGAATATTATGCCATTCAGATGCCCAGGAATATTATGCAGTCAGATGCCCAGGAATAATATGCCAGTCAGATGCCCAGGAATATTATGCCAGTCAGATGCCCAGGAATATGATGCCAGTCAGATGCCCAGGAATATGATGCCAGTCAGATGCACCGGGAATATGATGCCAGTCAGATGCCCAGGAATATGATGCCAGTCAGATGCCCAGGAATATGATGCCAGTCAGATGCCTAGGAATATGATGCCAGTCAGATGCCCAGGAATATTATGCCAGTCAGATGCCCAGGAATATGATGCCAGTCAGATGCCCAGGAATATGATGCCAGTCAGATGCCCAGGAATATTATGCCATTCAGAAGCCCAGGAATATTATGCCAGTCAGAGGCCAGGAATAGTGCTCGTTATCCCTCCTTCCTCCCCCGCTTCCCCATCACTTACCTTCAGCTGCTGTGTCCCCGGACGTCTCGCGCGGTGTCCTCCTGTGGAGGAGGGAAACAGTTACAGGATCCGGATGTGACGTAACGTCACATCCGGTCGCGGGGAATTTTTTTTTTTTCTTCCTGCAGCCGCATCCTTTGCGGCTGCCAGAAAGAAAGAAAAAAGTAAACGGGGTGGGTGCCGGCAGCACCCCCCGCGGGCCACATAAATGTCCTCGGCGGGCCGCATGTAGTTTGAGGACCCCTGGTGTAGGTGCAATATGAGTGCAAGCCAAGTGCTGTGAGTGCAATATAGGTGCATGGCAAGTTCTGTGGGTACTGTATGGTGCTGTGTTAAGTCCTTTATGTGCAATGTGGGCACAGAGGAAGGGAATAAAAAAAAAGAATGCAATTTTTCAATAACATTTTTATTACATATGAAAATAGTTGAATATAATATAAAAAAATTCAAATAAGTATAAATACAACTAGTTATAGAGAGATAGAGAGATGTATTTGTGTATATATATATATATATATATATATGTATTGTTTTATAATTGTACAATTGTCACCTTGTGGGGCTCCTGTGTGTCGCATATTTAATGGCGGTCCCATGTGTGGCATATTTATTGGGCCCCATGTGTGGCATAATTAAGGGGCTCTTTTGTGTGGCATAATTATGGGGCGCTTGTGTGTGGCATAATTAATTGGACTCCAAGGTGAGGCATAGTTATGTGGCTCCTGTGTGTGACATAATTTGTGGGGCTCCTGTATGTGGCATATTTAATGGGCCATCTGACTGGCATTACTAAGGAATCTGTTTGGCATGGTATTGGAGAAAATCCAGGGGGTGACACCCTGAGTTACTGCACTGGGTGACACCAACCCTAGTGATGCCTCGGTCCTTACATTCACAGTATAAGAAATGTTTAGGTGTGTCCCTTTAAAAAATTGGCGTGCTGACAATGTTAATTCCACAACAATAGCACAGCTGGTATTTATTGGCGAGAAAAGGTGGAAATCCTATCTTGGAGACTGACATTTAAACAGTATATATACATTCATCTTTTTATTTTATTTTTTACTATCTCTGCAATACTTTGTTTTTCTCTTGTGTATGGATTCTCCTCCATCAGTACCTTGCCATTACCAGATAATTCCTTATAAGACATCTTACATAGAGGCTCCCAATGCCCCAAATCAGAGATGCACCCCATGTCTCTATACTATTTTAAAGCAAGCAGTACTTAAAGTTTTCACTTTTTTTTCTCCATATTTACAAATATTAAAAATATATATATAAAAAACTGAATGGGGTGATTTTTTAAAACATCCTTCTTAGAAGAGAGGCTGAAAAGGGCAAGGGTAAATAAAATGATTGCTTGAGTATTAACTGCAACCTTGAAGGGGTAGGCACCCCACAACTTTACTGAAGACAATTCTCACACTGCAACTCCTACCACCCTTAGTACTTGCTGCTGTACACCTAGCAGGCTTTGCACTGCAGCTACCACTGCCCACCCTCAAAACTATCACATATCTGTCAGCTGTGTCAGGCATTGTACTCTAACTCCCATGCCCCAGAGCTGAGATTGTGGGATGAGCAAATTAGAATCGATTATAAGTTAACTGAAACTTAATAGAAAACCGAATACATATAGATATGAAGATATGCATAAGACAGAGATCCAAAGAGAGGCATAATATTACCATAAAAATTTAATTCAGTACCTTTTACCGTGCTGATGGGGCAACAGATGAATGGTGGAGCAGTAAGGGCAAGGTCTGATGTGAGCTTTGTGAGAGAGCAATCTGATTACCTGGAACTGCTTTGTTGAAGCATCTGATCGAGGAGCCCTTCCCTCTCACATGAAGCCATCCAGTCTCACATACATTTCAGTGGACCGTATGCCCTCTGCTGCCTAGATGTGGTAACAGAAGAAAGCAGCTGCCAGCTTTTAAAAATATTCAAATCCGTGACTACACTGGTTTGATCTTTCGCTAGACGACTGTGCCAGGAGGCCAGTTTAAAATAGGCTCTGGTTACATTGTAACTAAAGAATATAGAAATATAAACAGCCCTTTTCGAGCAAAATCTTTGTGTTAAGAAGAGGGTTAAACTTTCTGAGGTATTGGAAAGTACTTCATTCAGCGAATCTATGGTAAAAATAGAACAGGAAATGAGGAAATCCCCTGCAAAGTGGGAGAGGGATTTGGGTATATCTATAGATGTTTAAATCCTATAGAACTGCAATATAAAATCCTCCAGAAATGGTACCCGGTACCTGGTCCTTATTGGTTCATCCCAACTTTGTTGGAGGTGTAACTCCCGAGGTTGGGTCGATGAGACACATTTGGTGGGACTGTAGCCAAAGAAGTAGCCAAAAAAAAAAGAACATTTAAGACGATAACAGATACTTTAAGAGATAAGAGAATAAGATATGTGTGGGGATTTCCTTATAAGCTGATAGTATGGCAGAATGACAAGACTCATATTTTGGAATCATAAGGGCCCAAGAATGGATAAATAAACAATTAGGTCCGGTAGAAACAGAATAGAATAGATCAATATATAGTAAAATAGTCAATTAGAGGAGGGAAGAGGGCAAAGTATTTTTTTTTGTCATCTTCATATAAGCATTTTGTTAGATTAATAAAATTTTGAAAATGCATGGTACGTACAAAGAAAGTGTAATGTAGAAATTTGAAGCAATGCTTAAAAATGTTAGATAAGTTTTAGAAGGAAAATCCCTTTTCTTTCACGGCCTCCTCAAAAGTGATGGGTTATGAATAGTAGACATTGATTGGGGTTAAAACGGCTACCGTGGGCCCCAGGTAGACTCCAGTCTTTGGGAAACAACCACACAAAGAACTTGGGGTATGGTTAAATTAAACCAAAAAATGTTCAAGATCATCGGAAGTTGGAGGAGGGCATGGGGATCACCCTCTAACAAAAAAAAAAGGGCTAAGCCTATGGGTTTTCGAAATGACCTGTACTGTTTTAGTGTTGTTTGTTAAGTTTGAGAAAGCCGGATGTCATGGGTGGGTAACCAATATCGCAGAAAATTCAAGATTGGATGGTAAAATTCCTCTCACTTAATACTCACGGCCTAAATAGCCCTTATAAAAGATCTGCTCTTTATAAACTGATAAAAAAATGTAGTCCTATTAAGGGAAAAAATATATCAAAGGTAATGGCGGCATCTCTAGAAAATAAAAAAAAGCAAGGGGGGTACCTATTCTCTTTTCATCCAAGACTGATATAGAAATACTATTCCAGGAACAAGATCATGAAGCCAGGTATCAAATTATGATATTCAAAACAAATAAGAAATATATACCCTTATCAACATTTATGCCCCATACAAAACACCACTTAGATGTATCGAAAACATTGTTAAGAGATATGAAAAAATGTTTAAAGGGAAGGTTATATTAATGGGGAACTTTAATAGTGTTCCAGACGTTGAAATGGACAAAATGTTATGCCTGGGCAAAGGGATAAATAAAGATTTAATTAGGACTGAAAAACAATTTATTACCTTTATGAAAAAACAACCATTGTACGATATTTGGAGAACCTTTGATCCATGCAGCAAGGACTACACACACTTCTCGGCGTCCCACATAGATTTGGTTTTGGGATATACATTAACCAATAGATCAGGCAAGAAAACGAATATATAAAAAATTAGAAGGGGTTCCAGAGTCCATCTGGCACCTGATGAAATTGGAACTGTTTTCAATGAATACTACCAGGATACAGAAATGCTAAAGGACCTTCAGTTTTGTCAGGCACCAGCGGAACCCCAAACCCCCGTGGCACAGTCTCCACCGCCCCAAGCAAGTGGGAACGAAATGGGAATCCTGAGGGCCCATCAGGAGAAAATCATCGAGGTAGTGCATAATAGACTCACACCCCGATTCAACCCGCACCACCCACTGCAAAAAAGTGCTAAACACGCAAAATAAAAACAGGATATAGAGCAGCCCATAGGGAGGCTTAAATCCACATAAAATTGGCCCTCAGAGTGACACCCCAAGAGATGGTGACATGCCAGGTGGATGGGAAGTAGGCGAAATGCTGACTCAATATCTGTCTTGGCCATCAACGTCCCCTGGCCTGCTGCCCTAACCATCCGAACTGCCGAATCTAAAGGACACTACTTCAGCACACTTCTGCAAGTGTTGTTTTTTATTCAAGTATTTTATAATTGTTTTGAAGTAAGCCTCATGTAGCAGGGCCACTTCATTTCCTTACCTTTATAGTCTACACTATGCTGTTCTCCTTGTGATTCCTTTTTAAAGGTCATATACTAAGTGAAGGAGTTACATCTTTTCCCCCAATCAGGGACGGACTGGCCTACCGGGATACCGGGAAATTTCCCGGTAGGCCGTCAGCCCTGGGGCCGCTCCGACTAGGAGCAAAGGCTATTTTTTCAAGAACGCGATTAGCCGCAAGGGAGGAAAGATGCCTTACTTCCTCCCTTTGCCGATCGCTTAATGCTATACTTTCAGTTTTGCCGCCGGAAATGCGCAAATTACGTCATATCCGGCGGCGCTCTTTCCCACACCCTACACGCTCATCAGCCACTTCCCTTTGCATGCAGTACCTGATGAGCGGAGCGGTGTGGGAACTGCCCAGCAAAAAAAATTGAGGTACCAATTGTTTAAAAGCACACTTTATTACGGAAATAAACACTCAATTATAATAAACTGTGAATAAGAAAACGGGCTGGTAAGGGTGCAGAAAGTCAGTAAATGCAAAAAATGCTGTTTTATTATTCACAGTTAATTACAATTGAGTGTTTGTAATATATTTCTGGTCCATTCATTTAATACTTGATCCAATATAATTCCCACTGACTTTCTATAATAAAGTGCATTTGCAGCATCAAAGTAGATTTTATATGGGGGTTTTTAGCCAATTTTATGATTTTTGTTTTTTTTACCTATTATTTAAAAATTGTTTAAAATATACTATACACATATTTACATTGCATTTTGAAAAAGGACCTGATGACTCACTTTATATTATATTTATTCCTGAATATCAGGTCAGCAAAATATGAAATGGCAATGGCATTTTTTTTTGCATAACATTTTTGATTATATTTATGTGACATTTATATGCATGTTAAATGCATATATAAAAATATATCATTGTAGCTCAGGTGGGGGGGCTGAGGCAATGATATATTTTTATATTATATTTGGGGTTGAAAGTATAGCGTTCACTTTGGGCTGAGTGAATTAGATATGTTAATATTATATTTTTGTGTGGAGGAGGAACTGTAAATAGAGGGGGCTGCACATGTGAGCGAATTGTAATTTGTAATGTATTTATTAGGTATGGTGGAGGGAAGGGGAAGACTGCATTCAGGGCCGGACTGGCCTACCGGGATACCGGAAAATTTCCTTTTGCTTTAAGACGTTTGGCCGCGGCCGCTTTAAGACGTTCGGCCGCTTTAAGACGTTCGGCCGCGGCCGCTTTAAGACGAGTGTTTGGCAGTTTAGGGAGAAGGGCAAGGGGGATTAAAGGGGAATAAAATATAATGGGGAAAAAAAGACAAAGAGCCGATTGGAAAATTGATGATTGGGGTGGGGGAAGATAAATATATCTACAGGGGGTAAGAGATGACAGAGGGGGGGAATACAATTATATATACAGGGGGTAATAAATGACAGGGGTGGGGGTAAATAAATATATCTACAGGGGGTAAGAGATGACAAGGGGGGGAATACAAATATATATATACAGGGGGTAAGAGATGACAGGGGGGGATACAAATATATATACAGGGGGTAAGAGATGACAGGGGTGGGGGAATATAATTATATAAACGGGGTAAGCGATGACAGGGGTGGGGAAATAAAATTATATATACAGGGGGTAAGCGATGACAGAGGTGGGGGAATACAATTATATATACAGGGGGTAAGCGATGACAGGGGTGGGGGAATACAATTAAATATAAAGGGGGTAAGAGATGACAGGGGTGGGGGGATACAATTATATCTACAGGGGGTAAGAGATGACAGGGGTGGGGGAATACAATTATATCTACAGGGGGTAAGAGATGACAGGGGTGGGGGAAGAAAAATATATATACAGGGGGTAAGAGATGACGGGTGGGGGAATAAAATTATATCTACAGGGGGTAAGAGATGATAGGGATGGGTGAAGAAAAATATGTATACAAGGGGTAAGAGATGACAGGGGTGGGGGAATAAAATTATATATACAGGGGGTAAGAAATGACAGGGGTGGGGAAAGAAAAATATATATACAGGGGTAAGAGATAACGGGTGGGGGAAGAAAAATATATATACAGGGGGTAAGAGATGATAGGGGTGGGGAAAGAAAAAAATATATACAGGTGGTAAGAGATGACGGGTGGGGAAAGAAAAATATATATACAGGGGAAGGAAGAGATGATAGGGGTGGGGGGAGAAAATACATACATGAGTGAATATCAGAGTGTAAACATGGGACTAAGAGTGAGTGGCAATGTATGAGTGAGTTTATGTGTGTGAGTGGCAGTGTATGTGTGTGAGTGGCAGTGTATGTGTGTGAGTGGCAGTGTATGTGTGTGAGTGGCAGTGTGTGTGTGAGTGAGCGTCAGAGTGCAGGTGCGTGTGTGAATGGCAGTGTATGTGAGTTAGCGTCTGAGTGCAGGTGTGTAATAAATAAGTATATCACAGTGCTTCCCGGTCAATAAAAAGAGCAGGGGACTCACTCTTGACAGCTCTATTGATTTTGTAGCTCTGTTATGACAACTGTGAATGTTTGTGTGTGTCGGTGTGTGTATGTGACTGTGTATGTGTGTGACTGTACGTGTGAGACACTGTATTTGTTGTTGAGGGTAGGATCAGTCAATGGTGGCAAAATATGCAGGGCACAATATGTCATATCTGGCACCTTTTCTTTCCTTCATGCACCATTGATTGGGTGTCCATCTGCATGCTAGGGTAATTCCTCCTGGGTGCTAGGGCAAGTCCTGTGAGTGCAATATTAGTGCTGGGTAAAATTCTGGATGCTTGGGCAAGTGCTGTGAGTTCAATCTGGGTGCTGGGGCACACCATGTCAGTGCAATTTGGATGCTGAGATTGCACAGGGCAATACATGTAACCTTGTGTACATACTGGGGGCTATGTATTGCCCTGTGGTGTATATATCAGTCTTAGCTATAACTTCAAATGTGCTTAAAAATGCATGTTTTTCCCTTTTCTAAACAATAATCTATTGACGCAATGCTATGGGGCTGGTATACAAATATTTCCAGGGCTGGTTTTTGTTCCCAGTCCGGCCCTGCCCCCAATCTGCACCTCTATTACCCCAGTTCAGAAAGTGGAGTTTTGGATACAACCTAGAGCCTAAAAACTAGAGCCAAGTTTAAGGGCTCTGGTATATGTGAGCGCAATGCCAGGGGGCTCCTCTACTTGGTCCTTTTCTTCTGTGTTATCAGTATTACACATTTCTTGTTTTATTATCTTTTACATGTACACATTGGATCATTGTTGAAAACCTGTGTTAAGTATATATATATATATATATATATACCAGTCTTGGTAGTCTTGATAAAGGTCCGAGATTCGGACCGAAACGTCGACCACATGTCATTATGTATTTGAAATACTACTACTTGGTTATCGACTATAAAGACCACTATTTCCTTAATTGAAAAGACCCGTGAGTGCATGTATTTTTTCTGGTTTTTTGGACTGGTATATACTGGGAGCCACATTGCACCCGGGCATGAGCTGAATTCATTTGCTTCCCATTAGCTGAGTGCACCTTCTTTGGATTACGTATATATATATATATATATATATACATATATATATATGGTTTTTTTTTTTCAAAGTAGGAAAGCAACCTGCAAACTTTATCCAAGTGTCTGCTATTTATTTTTTGGGAAATGGCTGCAGGGGAAAGGAAAACAAAGTTAATATAAACAAATCCCATACCCCCCCCCCCCTTCCTTAACTGTCAGTCATTTTATACACTCCTCCATACACATACATGCCCTGGTCATTATAGCTGTGCATAGCTACCAGGGTTCTTTTCCATTTACCCATTTGTTGCAAAACGTATTCAGTCTTACTAATCCACTATTGCCTCACCTGCTTGATAATTACTTGCAAAACCTGCTTTCTCGTCTCTTGTAAAACCTTCTTGCTCAGCCCTGTTATATTTGCCTGGAATCCAATCCAAAGAATTAAATTAATTACTGCATCATTATCCATATTATTTATGCAAATCTCATCTCACTAGATCTAACACCAAATTCCATTTGTGAGAAAATCCTTAAAGAAGTATACTCAATTTAGCCACCTGCAGTTGTATTCCAAAATATCAATTGCAAACATAGAAACATAGAATGTGTCAGCAGATAAGGACCATTCGGTCCATCTAGTCTGCCCAATTTTCTAAATACTTTTATTAGTCCCTAGTTCCCTATCTTATAGCTAGGATAGCGTTGTGCCTATCCCACGCATGCTTAAAATCCTTGACTGTGTTTACCTCTACCACTTCCGCTGGAAGGCTATTCCATATATCCACTACCCTCTCAGTAAATTAATACTTCCTGATATTACTTTTAAATCGTTGCCCCTCTAATTTTAGACTATGTCCTCTAGTTGTGGTAGTTTTTCTTCTTTTAAATATACCCTCTTCCTTTACTGTGTTGATTCACTTTATTTATTTAAATGTTTCTATCATATCCCCCCTGTTACAACTTTCCTCCAAGCTATACATGTTAAGATGCTTTAACCTTTCCTGCTAAGTTTTATCCTTCAACCCATGAACCAGTTTAGTAGCCCTTCTCTGAACTCTCTCCAAAGTATCAATATCCTTCTGGAGATACGGTCTCCACTACTTTGTACAATATTCCAAGTGAGGTCTCACCAGTGATCTGTACAATGGCATGAGCACTTCCCTCTTTCTGCTGCTAATACCTTTCCATATGAAACCAAGCATTTCCTGCTGTTCTATTGCATTCCCTACCTACCTTTAAGTCCTACCTTTAACCCAGGGCCGACACTAGGCGGGTGCACGAGGCTCCAGGCATGAAGAGCTAGCTCTACTACGCGCTTGCTCATGCCGGACGAGTCGTGATGCTCCTCCAACGGGAGCAAATTATGCGGCCAAACATGGAGGTGCGGTAACCGCACATCCGTGGACTGATCTAAGCTCGAGGGACATGCTCCGCCCCCTCCCACTCAGATATGTCAGAGAGCCCGGATGTCAGCTAATATCCTGGCACTCAGAAGAAGAGAACTACCGCGGCAGGGATTGGAAGCCCAGACAGCATGACACAGTCTCCTTCCCTGCAACTCAGTGGTAAATGAGCAGGGCGGGGGACAAACATCATAACATTTTTGTTTTAGGTAAAAAAAAAAAAAATACATCTGTGTGTAAGGGTGTCTTTATGTGTGTTTGTGTATGTGTAAGGGTGTCTGTGTGGGTATGTGTAAGGTGCCTGTGTGTGTAAAGGTATGTGTGAGAGTATCTGCTGGTGTATGTGAGTGTCTATGATGTTGTGTATGTGTAAATGTGTCTGTGTGTGTATGTGTATAAGGGTGTCTGTGTGAGTAAGTGTGTCTGTGTGTCTGTGTGTGTGTGTGTGTTTGTAAGGTGCCTGTGTGTGTAAGGGTATGTGTGAGGGTGTCTGCTGGTGTATGTGTGTGTAATTTTGTGTATGGGGATGTATGTGTAAGGGTGTCTGTGTGTGTAAGGATGTCTGTGTATGTGTGTAAGGGTGTCTGTGTACCAGTGAGCGTATGTCTGTGAGTGACTGTGTATCTCTTTGAGTGACAGTGTATCGGTGAGTGTATGTCTGTGAGTGACTGTGTATCAGTGACTGTATGTCTGAGTAACTGTGTATCGGTGAGTTTATGTCTGTGAGTGACTGTGTTTATGTGAATGTGTATAAGGGTGTCTGTGTGTGTATGTGTATAAGGGTGTCTGTGTGTCGTGTGTGAGTAAGGGTGTCTGTGTGAGAGTGTCTGTGTGTGTGAGAGTGTCTGTGTGTGTATAAGGGTGTCTGTGTGAGTGACTGTGTATCTGTGAGTGTATGTATGTGAGTAACTGTGTATGTCAGTGAGTGTATGTCTGTGAGTGACTGTGTATCTGTAACTGTATGTCTATGAGTGACTGTGTATTGGTACCTGTATGTCTGTGAGGGACTGTGTATCAGTAAGTGTATGTCTGTGAGTGACTGTGTATC
This sequence comes from Pelodytes ibericus, assembly GCA_036172795.1. NCBI lineage: Eukaryota > Metazoa > Chordata > Amphibia > Anura > Pelodytidae > Pelodytes > Pelodytes ibericus. Next base: position 22,627,149 of record CM069863.1, on the reverse strand, counting down.
TGTAAATGTATGTCTGTGGGGGTATATGTGTAGGGATGTCTGTGTATGTGTGTAAGGGTGTCGGTGTGAGTGACTGTGTATCTGTGAGTGTATGTCTGTGAGTAAGTGTGTATCGGTGAGTGTATGTCTGAGTGACTGTGTATCGGTGAGTGTCTGTCTGTGAGTGACTGTGTATCGGTGAGTGTCTGTCTGTGAGTGACTGTATATGTCAGTGAGTGTATGTCTGAGAGTGATTGTGTATCTGTAACTGTATGTCTGTGAGTGACTGTGTATCGGTAAGTGTATGTCTGTGAGTGACTGTGTCGTTGAGTGCAGACCCGGACTGGCCATCGGGCACACCGGGCAAATGCCCGGTGGTCCGTGGTGGCCATGGGCCGAGGCCGGCAGGGGAGGTCCCAGCAGTGGCCTCTGGGTCCCAGGATCTCCCCTGCCGGTCTATGCAGGGCTGGCACTATCCGAGCGCCGGCCCCGCTGTTTTCATCAAAGATCTCCCTCACCGGCCCACATGCTGACAAATGCGGCCGCCGGCGGGGAGAGAGGGAGGGAGACAGCCTGGAGAGAGGACCCGGCGGAGCTCTAACTTGCAGCTCCACCGGGTTCCTCTCGCGAGATCCGGAGCATTGCCATGGCAACGACCGGATCTCGCCAGAGTGAACTCTAGCCTGCAGGCTAGAGTTCACTCACCACGAGGACCACCAGGGAACACCGCCACCACGCCTCCCAGTCCCAGGTACCACCGTGCCGGTCCCCCCCTCCCAGGCTAAAGGTAAGAAGGGAGTGATGGGTGTGAGAGTGCTGTATAAATTGAGTGTGTGTGTGTAGGGGGGGGGGGGGGGGTAAATAAACAAATAAAATAACAGGCATTATGTCCACCCCGGACATAATGCCTGTTATTTTATTTGTTTATTTACCCCCCCCCCCCTACACACACACACAATCCATTCTAACATTTATACAGCACTCTCACACCCATCACACACAGCACTCACACACAGCACTCTCACACCCATCACACACAGCACTCTCACACACAGCACTCTCACACACACAGCACTTTCACACCCAGCACTCTCACCCATCACACACAGCATTCTCACACAGAGCACTCTCACACCCATCACACACAGCATTCTCACACACATCACACACAGCATTCTCACACCCATCACACACAGCACTCTCACACCCATCACACACAGCACTCTCACACCCATCACACACAGCACTCTCACACCCATCACACCCATCACACACAGCACTCTCACACCCATCACACACACATAGCACTCTCACACACAGCACACACAGCATTCTCACACACAGCATTCTCACACACATCATAGACAGCACTCTTGCACTCTCACACACAGCACTCTCACACACATCATACACAGCACTGACACACAGCACTCTCACACACATCATACACAGCACTTACGCACTCACACACATCACTCTCACACACATCACTCTCACACACCGCCCCCCTCATCACACCGCACCCCTCACACACACATACTGCACCCCTCAAATACACACAGAACCCCCAACACACTGCACAACAGACATACACAATACTTCCATATATATATATATATATATATATATATATATATATATATATACATACACACACACACAGCACCCCTCACACACATACTGCACCCCTAAACACATTACATTCCAGACACACACTAGATCCCTTACCCAACTCTGGATCATCTACACACATACACACACTAGATCCCTATATACACTCTGAAACCGTTATAAACACACACTCACTAGATCTCCTATACACATTCTGGGTCCTTCAAACACACACTAGACTCATATATATATATGTGTATATATACACACACTAGATTCCTTGTAAGCAAACACATACTACACCCTTAAACACACACTACATCTATAAACACACACACACACACTATAGCCTGTATGCACACACTTGCTATATCCCCTATACACACATTCTCTACAGCCCCTAGCCACATATGCATCACATTACACCACAAACACAACACAACTAAAACCAACCTTATTACACAATACCACACCACAATCAGCTCACTCTACACACACGCAATCCCACAAGCAGGCTCCAAACACATGCTCAATACTTTCCTGGCATTTTTGTCTCCTGGTATCCATTTATAGAGACACCAGAGACAAGTTGCAAGGAAACACAGTGCAAGCATGTTATTAAATTTGCTTGCACTGTGCAGAACAAATACAGGGCTTTTTTCTCATGCTAGAGCTCTTCAGCAGAGCTCTGCGCATGGTCTGCCCTGGAAGAGCATTGAACCAACATGCTCACTTGGTGATGACAAAACACACCTCCTCTGCCCCGCCCCCTTCTTAGTGGGCCGCTGTGATAAAAAAATGCCCGGGCCGAATTTTTCTCCCAGTCCGGCCCTGGGTGAGTGTATGTCTGTGAGTGACTGTGTATCAGTGAGTATATGTCTGGTTGACTGTGTATCTGTAACTGTATGTCTGTAAGTGACTGTGTATCTGTAACTGTATGTCTGTGAGTGATTGTGTATCTGTAACTGTATGTCTGTGAGTGACTGTGTGTCGGTAAGTGTATATCTGTGAATGACTGTGTATCAGTGACTGTATATCTGTGAGTGACTGGGTGTGTGTGTCTGTGAGTGACTGTGTGTGTGTGTGTGTATGTCTGTGAGTGACTGTGTGTGTGTATCTGTGAGTGACTGTATATGTGCGTGTGTATCTGTGAGTGACTATCTGTTAGTGTGTCAGTATGTATACACTCACATAACATGCACTAATACACATACACATGACGCTCACTAGAACACCTACATAACACAAATACACACTCACATAACACTCGTGAATACTCACATAACATGCACTAACATATACTCACACTAATACATGCTCACTAATACACACGTACAAACACACACTCAAATAACGTTCACTAAAACACTCACTAATACACACTCATATACAGTGGCATTTTTATCATGGTCGCAGGGGGTTGCTACTGGTGTTTGGATTTATAGCATGTGGTAGTTTTATGTTTTTCCTGTGGATACCTTCACACTGGGGCCCAGTAATTTCTATTTATGCCTCGATGTATTTGTGTATATATAAGTATGTGATATATATGTATATATAATATTTGTGTGTACCCCTGGATTGCTAGCTAGATATAGGCAGTGTTAGAGAGCTTAACCCCTGCAATGCTAGACAGATATAGGAAGTCTGTCACTCACACATACATAGGCAGTTTGTCACTCATACATACACAGATACATTCTGTCACTCACACATACATAGTCTGTCACTCACACAAACACAGTCTGTCACTCACATCAGAGTTATTGCCTTACGTACCCAGTGCTGGCAGGATTCTGCAGCTCTGATTTTCGTGTGAAAGAGGAACTGAGTCAATCAGGAGAGGCCTCTGAACTCTCAGCCAATCTGGAGTTAAGAGGTTTCAGCTGATTGGCTGAGACCTACCTCTATCAGCGCACTCAATCAGGATATTGCATTGCCCCCGATTGAGGCTTCCTGGGACATAAAGTACCATTTCGGACTGTCCCAGGCATTCCGGGACACGTGGTCACACCTTTTGCCCCCCAACCCTAATATATTGCTGGAGATGCCACTGTCCAGTTGACAAAATCTACAAAAAACAGTAATCCCAGTCAGACACTGATTGAGCCAACTAGACACAGGTAAATTAATGTTATTATGTTTAAGCCTAGTATTTTTACTTGCCTTTAATTCCATGGTGGTGCGTGAACCCAAACTAACAGTGCTCTGGACTGACTTAATGGATACCCCAATATCCAGAGGTTGCCATGCGGTGTCTTCTCCATCCATTTAATTAATAAGACATAATATTTTCTACTGAGCAAAGTTTCTTAGGGGTTTAACTAGTTAACTTGTTAGTTGGCATGTGCTAAATAATACTGTTACATATATGAGTTAACGTGTTTAATCACGATTATTCATATTGAATGTGCTAATCAAATGTGAAAATAAATATAATATGAAATGGTAGCACTGTTTTTATTTTCACACTTGATTATCACATTCAGTATGAATGATAGTGATTAAACATTTTCTCCACTAGTAATCACACTGGGTTTCTACTTTTCTCTTTTTTTTTAAAATAATTTATAATAAAGTTTTGTTTTTTTAATTTATGTTTCTTGAGTACATTTGTAAAGGGGAGTATTATAGCCATGCCCAACATGGGGGGCGCCCGACAAAATCCTGCACTCAGACGCCTGTGACCCTAGGATCGGCCCTGCTTTAACCTTACTGCCCTACTGCCAGAACAATAGGCCAGAATATTTGAGCCGATTGGTTCCAATTAAAAAACGGGACCCGGTCGGGTTGCCCCTTATCTCCGCTCTTATATGTCCTGACAATGGAAATATTAGCCACAGATATTAGAAATAATGGAAATGTAAAGGGATTCCACGTTGAACGAGAAGAATTAAAAATACAATTATATGCAGATGATGTTCTAATTACTCTGACAGAATCAGAGGAATCAATTAAAGAGTTATTGTTAGTTATACACACATAAACAAATAATTATGCCAATAAATGTGCAAAAAAAGACTATAGAAAAAATTCAAAGGAACTTCAAATTCAAATGGAAATCCCAGGAACTCAATTATTTGGGTTTAAAAATAACGGCAAAAAAAGAGAATATTCCAATGACTTTCAGATTGCTGAAATGGCAGTCTTCGGTCCATGAATCGTCATCTGGGAACCCAAACTGAATGCGGTTTTATTGAGCAGTACACTTCTGCTCCACCCCACGTGAGTGTGTGTATATATATACAGCAATATCTGGTTTTGTCTATATTCACAGAGAGCACTATTGTCTGTCCCCTTATTTCATTCTTCTCTGAGGAAATACCTGATGTAGAAGATTATAAGGACCGAAGACCATTTCAGCAATTTGAAAGTTATCTGAATATAAGTATGTTTTTTAGTTTCCCACACGTGGCGTTTTTTGGGAAATATTTATCTGTATCCTTGTCTTTCCATTCTGTTATCTATCTAAGAGGTGTTCTAGGGGATCAACACCTTGGATGTGTATTGTATTTTGATTGTTAGCGCCTGAAAACACCCCTTCTAATTTTAAAAAATAGAGAATATGATGGAGAGAAACTTTATTACTTTATTCAAAGAAACAAACTTCTTACTTAAAAGATGGCGTAATGTAGAATTGTCCTGGCTTGGCAGGATAAATGCCATATATAATCCATAAGTGGAGATATGTACTGCAACATTGCCCATTCGGGACATCTGAAACATGGCTGAGTATGCTGCAAGGAGTAATCAAAATAATAAAAACAAGTGAGGAGGAGGAAATAATTCCAATAATAACAAAATTGTCAGATATATTAAATATCCCAATAACTAATACAGATTGGTTGAAGGCTATTCAAATGACTTGTAAAACAATTCCTAATAGAGCAATATTAGAATATCAATTTAAAGTCACAAACCAATGGTATATGGTTCCAGCTAGACTGAATTAGTCCTATTACACCTGTTCCCAGAAAAAATGGAGCATCACTGTAAATTACTTTTAATACATTTTTTCACAGCAATGCAAATTCTAATAGCAAGAAACTGGAAACTCCCAAAGCAATTATCATGGGCAGAAGTTAAAAAATCACATTTTGTGCCAACTAAAAATGGAACAGTGACACCCTGCTTCAGGATGTGAGCCAGGATGTGTAGATGTGTAGCTTGGGATGCTGAAGGAGGAGGAGGTAGCCAGAATTTTTCAAAGTGCGCTGTAAGCACAGTATTGGACTGTTCTATTTGACTCTCAGATATGAAGTGCACCGCAAGACGCAAATGTACTATTTACCACCCAAAACTATTAGAATTTTTCAAAGTGCGCTGTAAGCACAGTATTTGACGGATCTATTTGACTCTCAGATATGAAGTGCACCACAAGACGCAAATGTACTATTTACCACCCAAAACTATTAGAATTTTTCAAGGTGCGCTGTAAGCACAGTATTTGACGGTTCTATTTGACTCTCAGATATGAAGTGCACCGCAAGACGCAAATGTACTATTTACCACCCAAAACTATTAGAATTTTTCAAGGTGCGCTGTAAGCACAGTATTTGACGGTTCTATTTGACTCTCAGATATGAAGTGCAGGACGCAAATGTAATATTTAACACCAACAAATTGCAGTATTTAAAAATGTCTAGATGTTGCCCACTGCACTCTCTGTGGCACTGGGCTCAGGGCAGGGTACAAAAATGTAGTATAGCACCCACTAAAATAATTACTGTAATTTGAATAATTGCTATAGTTTGAATAGGGGATGGGACACTTCATCGCGGCTGCTTCCGCACAGCCGCTTCACCGCCGACTCTACAGCACAAGACAGATCGTCGCTGGAGATTTCATTGCAGGACATTTCATCGCTAAAGGTAAGTATTTTACCGATTTTAGTTGGTTTAGAATTAGGGTTTAGGGGGTTAGAATTAGGTTTAGTGTTTAGTGTTAGGGGTTAATTTTACTATTAGGGGTCGGGGGTTAATATTAGGGTTAGTAGAAGGGTTTAGGGGGTTAATATTAGTTTTAGGGGTTGGGGGTTAGTATTAGGGTTAGTATTAGGGTTTAGGGGGTTAACTTTAGTATTAGGGGTCGGGGGTTAGTATTAGGGTTAGTATTAGGGTTAGTATTGGGGTTTAGGGGGTTAACTTTAGTATTAGGGGTCGGGGGTTAGAATTAGGGTTAGTATTAGGGTTAGTATTGGGGTTTAGGGGGTTAAATTTAGTATTAGGGGTCGGGGGTTAGTATTAGGGTTAGTATTGGGGTTCAGGGGGTTAACTTTAGTATTAGGGGTCGGGGTTTAGTATTATATATAGTAGACATGTGCATTCGTTTTCGTCGATTCGTCTGAAAAACGAATAATGAAAATGCTAAACTAACGAAAGCCGAATGAACGAATGGTTAATAAACGAAAATCATTCGTCCATTCGTGCTATTGGCATTCTATCAACCGAAATAGAGTCGGTTTATTGAATACCGATAGCATTACATACATTCCATAAACCGAAATAATGAATGACTTTCGGTTTATGGAATGCATGTAATGCTATTGGTATTCTATAAACCGACTCTATTTCGGTTTATAGAAAGCCAATAGCACGAATGCTATTGACCTATTGATCAATTGACCTATTCGTATGAATGGGGACTCTATTTCGGTTTATAGAAAGCCCATAGCATTACATGCATTCTATAAAACAAAAGTCTATAAACCGAAAGAGATTCGGTTTATAGACTTTCGGTTTATAGAAAGCCCATAGCATTACATACAATGCATATGTATGTAATGCTATGGGCTTTCTGATTGGCTGCCCTGCAGCCTTTCAAAATGCGCCATTAAATCGCCGAACCTCGAACTCCAACCCGAACATACAGTGAAATGTCCTTGTTCGGGTCCGGGGTCCAAAAACCGTAATGTTCGGTACGAACCCGAACAGTGTGGTTCGGGTTCGCTCAACACTAGTCTGGATGTCTAAAGATAGCATCTTTATTTAATGTAAAGTTGTACTGTATTTAATTACTTTTTTAAATCAAAATACCCCGCAAATACTGGTAAAGGGACAAGGAAGTATGATCTCTGTACACCAAAAGGCAGATTCCCTCCCAAGTTATCGAACCCTCAGAAAACTGCAGAATGATAAGATCTGTAGAGAAATGTAAAAAACGTGATATACACCGATCAGCCATAACATTAAGACCACCTGCCTAATATTGTATAGGTCTCCTTTTGCCACCCAAACAGCCCTGATCCGTTGAGGCATGGACTCCATTAGACCTCTGAAGGTGTGCAGTGGGATCTGGCACAAAGACGTTAGGAGCAGATCCTTTAAGTCCTGTAAGTTGTGAGGTGGGGCCTCCATGGATCGGACTTGTTTATCCAGGGAAGTCAACGTCTTGAACTCATTGCTGAAAGAGGCCAATGCCATCAGGGAAAACCATTTCCATGAAAGGGTATACATGGTCTGCAACAATGCTTAGGTAGGTGGTAAGTGTCAAAGTTACATCCACATGAATGGCAGGAACCAATGTTTCCCAGCAGAACATTGCCTAAAGCATCACACTACCTCTGCTGGCTTTCCAGCTTTCAGTGGACATGATGTTATGGCTGATTGGTGTATATAGTGTAGTATATTGCAACTTCGACAATACATGAAAAAAAAATGACCCATACTCACAAGGAGGGATCCATGCATGTGGAACAACATGTAAGACCCCCAAAATATTTATATACAATGTTGAAGGTCTGGCCAGCAAGTAGGCCAGCACAGGGGTTATTCTGCTTTATTGTACAAGTATTGAGGTATTTTGTGTTACAAATCTCCCTAACTCTGCTGCATTGTATTGTTTTGTACCTGCTTCTTTGGCCTCTCATTATCTTCTATTATACAAAGACTTTTACATCAGAATTTGCATACATGTGTTATCAGCTAATCTGCACAGAATGCTCATCAATGTACTCGGGACTAGTGTTGAGCGAACCCGAACCGCACTGTTCGGGTTTGTACGGAACTTTACGGTTTTTGGACCCCGGAACCGAACACGGACATTTCACTGTATGTCCGTGTTGGAGTTCGGGCTTCGGCGATTACATTGTATGTAATTCTATTGGCTTTCTATAAACCGAAATAGAGTTCCCATTCATAAGAAATTCTTATGAATGGGGACTATATTTCGGTTTATAGAAAGCCAATAGTGTTACATGTATTCCATAAGCCGAAAGTCTATAAACCGAACAGAATTTCTTATGAATGGGGACTCTAGTTAGGTTTATAGAAAGCCAATAGTATTACATGTATTCCATAAGCCGAAAGTCTATAAACCGAATGACATTCGGTTTATAGAATACATATAATCCTATTGCTATTCTATAAACCGAACTGGAGTCCCCATTCATAAGAATACTATTGGCTTTCTATAAACCAAACTAGAGTCCCCATTCATAAGAATTTCTTATGAATGGGGACTCTAGTTCGGTTTATAGAAAGCCAATAGTATTACATGTATTCCATATGCCGAAAGTCTATTAACCAAAAGACATTCTGTTTATAGACTTTCTTTTTATTTTAGTGCTGAGTGAACCGAAATAGAGTCCCCATTCATAAGAATAGGTCAATTGATGGGGACTCTATTTTGGTTTATAGAAATCCAATAGCATTACATGGCTATTGGCTTTCTATAAACCGAAATAGAGTACCCATTCATACGAATAGGTCAATTGACCTATTTGTATGAATGGGGACACTCACCCACATTTGACTTCATTTTGCAGCCCTCTAGCCCTTTCCAGGACTTTTTTAGAGGCATTTTAGTGGCCAAAAGTTCGGGTCCCCATTGGCTTCAAAGGGGTTCGGGTTCAGGGTCAAGTTCGGGGTCAAGTTCGACCCCGAACCCGGACTTTTTTCCGAAATTCGTCCGAACCCGCCGAACCCGAACATCTAGGTGTCCGCTCAACTCTACTCAGGACACGTCTTTTTCATTCATTGCATAGATTGGCATACTTTGCCTACTGGTGTCCACTCCTGAGTGAATAATTATGTGTGCTATATTCATTAAACAGTCATCTTTGGTGAGCTGGCAAAAAAAAGCAGCAACTGTAATTCTAATTTAGCTGCTAATACTTGTGTAGAGGTAATGGGGAACCCTCCAACCTCCTCCCAGTATTCTCCTCAATAAATAACACAAGGCTGCTACTGAGCTGATTTTATTAAAATGTCTGGGTAAACAGCCCTATATATATATATATATGTGTTCCCTATTAAGGGTTAATAATGTATAGGGGTGTATATAAAAAACACCCCTTTCTGTCTCATTAGAGATTTTTGCCAGAGGCTCAAAGAAGCAAGGTGAATGGTTAGAGTTAGGACCCACCTAGGGGGGTCTGCCTTGACGTTGGCAGGTGGGCTCATCCTCTCATGGCCATTGGAGGTAACTAAAAAACCTCCATTTGTTTTAAAAATACATAGGGATAAAGGAGAGAGCGCAGGTAACTTGTTTTTCTTTGTTTTTTACTATATATTGGGGCTGATGTGTACTGTAGTCATTGCAGTTGCCCAGTGATGGGAGTGAGCGCAGGACTTTTCTTTCTGCATATATATATATATATATATATATATATATATTTATATCACTGGTCAAACTCCCTCTAGTGGCCAAAGATTATACATGCACCCATTCATACACACCATGTGTCCTGCTCTTTCGTTTCCCAAGAGACATGTTTTATTTTTTAAGTGTATATAGTTTCATGGAACACTATAATAATATACGAAAATTCATATATAAATCATATAACTGCAAATATATATACAGTATATATATATATATATATATATATAAATATATATATATATATATATGTAGGATGTATATACTTTTCCATTAAGCTAAATGTGATACTTTTACTAACTTGCCTTAAGTTTGAAACGCCCTTCTCCCTTCATGAATGAAGCCCTTAGTATGAAAACAATGACTATGTTTATTCCCTAAATTAGAAAAGAAATTAGAAATATATTTCAGGTTTTTTTTTTATTTATAATGTTTAAATTCAATATCTATGATTTATATCTGATTTTTTGCATATTATACGGTTCCTTTAAAGGGATATTTTTTTTCACTTGAGCTTATAATATAGAAGCACAAGTGAAAAGTCCATTGTTCCTAGTATGAGGATGAACTAGTGTGTACTTCTGATAGTACAAGCCAGTTTATCCTCTGACCGACAGCTGCCATGCTTACATGGGCGACCAGCTCTCTCTGCTAGTTCAGAGAGAGGCCCTCGTTTTTGCATGGGATCAGCAGGGGGGGCCTTAACTAGGTCCCCCTGCATATCCCATGCAAAAACAAGGGGCTCTCATATATATATATATATATATATTATATACATATATAAAGCTTAGTAAGCGATAATTTTGGACTAATGCAGGGTGTTTCCCTCAACGGGAGGCTTGAGCGAGGTGTGGTGTGAGAAAGACATATAATTTCTAGAAGGAGGTGTCAACATCAGAGTTTTAATTAAAAATCCACCAAGATAAAAAAAGAAACAAAAGTCTGATGTGTGTCTGATTGCTGCCAACACACACTTTAGTCTCATTCCCTTAATAACACCACATTTACACCACTTTGAAAAAGCCTAATTTGTTGTGTGAGCATACACAAACCTGAGGATTAACACCCAGCACCCACTATGGGCTTTATTCCCGAAAGAGAGAATTTCAGTGTATGGAGAAGGGAATTTCGAATGTAAGGCCAAAGTAGCTGAGTTGGAAAAATTCTCCCATTCAGCTGAACTTGCCTACTGTTGCCTTGCGTTTTGTAATTAGCTTTCTCAATATGCCTACATCAATTACCTCTAATTTTCTCTTTAATAAATAAAAGCATTAATCTTCTTCAGAGTAAATACAACTTGGTTTTATTCTTAGTTCTTCCTCTCAGCCGAGTAGGAGGCTGGTACTGAGTACTGAAGTAGGATGCTTGCACACACTACAGTGTCAGCGCAAGTCCAGCAAATCCGACGTGCAAAGAGAGATGCCTAGTAACCGGAGAACTTAATATAGGGATCCATTAAACATAAGGACTTCATGTGGCAGCAATACATTACAACTGTCACCCCCATCACTGCCCTTTCAGCCAGCTCTGACATGAAGTGCCTTCACTTAGGTAGGATAATTGGCATGTGTGCTTGTTGAAGTCCCGCCCAGATGAGCTCGACTTGTCACCAGCATCATGTAGCTTCTATACCTGTGGCAGGGCTGCAGGGAGAGATCTCTCCCTCACAGCCTTGCAAGTTCAGTTTGAGAACATATTGCTCCTTATGACTCCAAGAACCTTCAGCACTCCAAGGTTTTCCAACTTTGGAGTGCTAAGCGTTTATTGAATCGTGCTGAGTTTGGGGGACAGGGTGAAACCCCTGCTGCGGCACCCTGCTTGTGGAGTGCGGATCTATAATACTATTTTGTAGAGTTGGGCGTTGATGAAATGTTTGGTTCGTTTGAACTGAATTTCATCTATTGATGCATTTGTTTTGGAAGAAATTTGTCCATTATTTGCGTTTTGTTTTTTCCATTCGGACAAATGGTAATTTCGCCTAAGTGCATTCATTTCAGAAAGTATTTGGTAGGTATTTGGTTGGGGGATTTGGATAAAAGAGACGGATTTCAACTGAATTTCATCTGAAAATGAATGTAGGGAGAAAAGAAGGATAAGCGATAGGATTCCAAATGGAACGCTTTGGGCTCATGACTTGTTGTCGAGGCAATATGTCCGGTGGGGCACAAACAGGATCGCTGACAAGGCGAGAAACACACAATAACATAAAAGGTCAGCACTCCCAGATAAAAAAAAATAGCGTATTTTTAATCCATAATGCAGAAGCCAAAAAATGTAGATACAGAGGTGGGGAAAGTATTCTTTAAGGGCTTCACGGCCTAACGACTCTTGCAATGTTATATGAGAACACTAAACCAATCCTCATAAAGCTCATCATAGTTAAAAAAAAAAAGGTGATGTCACCAGCATCCAATGAAATTACAAACGTAGAAAAAATTGCATGAAAAAATGCAAAAAAAAGGAAAAAACATCAGTGCTTTGCACATAGAATTTATTACATAGTGAAAATATTAGTGCAGTCTGTGAACAAATGTTTGTTTTTTCCAGTTTCTGACCACTCAATCAACCAGCTTAGTCTTCTTTGGAATGGAGAACTTTCGACTTGCATTACGCATCCAGTCATAATACGTAGGGATTTCAGAATCAGTCCGGTAAGTCACAGTAAGATTAATAAGATTGTCAAGAAAGGATAGGTTTGTACTTAAAGATAGTGGGTCTAAGTTGAACTAAGTCTCCGTATTTTACCTTTTTTTATAGCTGGTGGGTGGACTGTGAGCTTTGTTTCCCTTGTAGCACAGACCTTCCTTGACTCTAGTAATGTACTTAACTGGGGAAAATGTCATAAGAAGAATAAACTTATCACTAATTGAAATCGGAATTTGTGGTAGAACACCTTTAATCAGGATATTCTAAAATAACTTAAATGCCTCTGAAAAGCTTCTTTTTGAGCCCAATTAAATAACCTCTGAATTCCCCCGAATGCAATCTGAAATACATTTGGATGGCAAAAATAGTCTTGCAAAACCCATTTCTCACAAGAGATATCAGAATTCCCCCATAATTGCGCCCAATTAAAAAAATATTGGCTGCCACTGAGAGCTGTGTCAGAAATGAATTTCATCTGGTGAAGCTTTCGTTTCAGATTAATAACTCTGGTTCTCAACTCGGGTGCCAAAATTTTAGCCTCGGAACTCCCCATAAACTTCTATGGGGAGGACCTCGGCTATTATGGAAATATAGTTTGAAAGAAAAAAGATATACCTTAGGCTATCAACGGTTTGGAATTCAGATTATAGAGCGCCTCTTTTGTCTGCTGGATTTCTCTCGACGCTGGGTTATCCATGCCCATAATAAACAATAAAACAAAAAAAGAAGTGTGGATTTTGCGGAAAGAATCAACTATGAAGACTGGTATGCAAAGTGTATATTTACACTTTAATATACACTAAAATGTATATTTAATCCATGGTGAAAGGACACAGTGCAAGTGTGCGTTGAGAGTAACTCTGGTTGCATTTTTTTTTTTGTGAACAAACTTTATTGAATCCGCGCAGCTGAAGGGGAGCGCACAACGCTTCCCTCACAGCCGCCGACCGGCAGAGCAGCAAGGAGGTAAGTACTGGGGAATGGGGGGAGGAGGGTGGTATATAATGAGCATACTGAGGGGCACAATCCTGGCATATTAATTGGCAAATTCCTGGCATATTGAGTGACAAAATCCTGGTATATTTATTGGCATTATCCTGGCATATTAATTGGCATAACCCTGCCATATTAATTGGCAAAACCCTGGCATATTAATTGGCATAACCCTGGCATATTAATTGGCAAAATCCTGGCATATTAATTGGCATAACCCTGGCATATTAATTGGCAAAATCCTGGCATATTAATTGGCATATTGAGGGGCAAAATCCTGGCATATTAATTGGCAAAAGAATAGCATATTGAGGGGCAAAATACTGGCATATTAAATGGCACATTGAGGGGCAAAATACTGGCATATTAAATGGCACATTGAGGGGCAAAATACTGGCATATTAAATGGCACATTGAGGGGAAAAATACTGGCATATTAAATGGCAAAAGAATGGCATATTGAGGGCAAAATACTGACTTATTGAGTGGCAAATATTACTGGCATATTGACCAACTGCTCCCAACCACTCTCCATATTACAGTAGGCCGGTATAACATGCTTGTAAGGGTAGGTGGGGAGAGTGGGAGATATTGGGGGCCCAGAAAATTTGTTCCGTAAGGGGCCCTGAAATTCCTGGTGGCGGCACTGCTTTGGGCAGAGAAGCCGTGTATACTACTACCCCTCACCCAGCTATAGCTGCCCATGATAAAAAGTTAAAAATTAAAATAATTTTGATTAATGCTAAAGATCTTAACTCAAACAAATGGAATAAAATGTGAATATAAATGCATGCTAAAAAAGCGTATATTTTTCTAGTTCAAGAGATGCATTTCTGCAGATCCAAACTCCCATCTCTTACTAACTCTTACTTTCCCCAAGGATATTTCTCACATTCACCTTTCCAAAAAACCAAAGGAGTTGCGATATATATGGCGAAATCTCTCCCTATGACTAATGTAACTTTCTGGTCTGATAATGATGGTAGGGCGGTTTTAATTAAGGGTAATTTAGGCATGGAATTATAACTATTGCAAATATCTATGCTCCTAACACAAAACAATTTTCTTGTATTGCTTCTATACTGGAAGACAATTTACAATTGACAAGTGACCCAGACATCGGCTCCATCACGTGGAGTGACCACGCGCCAGTTACAATTTCGGTAACAATCCCCTCCATGACGCAGAGACAGTACAACTGGCGCCTTCATGAGCACATGCTTAAAGACCCAATTAATGTAACTAAGATTTCTGATCCCACCAGCCTATGTCAATGTTTTGGGTAGTAATTTTTTTCACAAACATTGTACTTCAGGCATGAATTAACAGATCCTGTTATGTGTCAGTGCCAAACAGCACCACAATATGTGTTCAGAAACATCTCCTGAGTACAGGGATACCACCCATGTATAGGTTGGTTAGGTTATTTGGGGGTAAAAAGGCCACATTTGAGAGTTGCACCTTTTGGTTTTCCAACTTGGAATTTTGACATGCAGAAAACCTGCGCCCATGTACCATTTGCGACAATTTTGAAGCCAGAAAGTGTATTCTACCCCATAAAAGCATATATTTTTGAAAACTAGACACCCTAGGGTATTTAAAATGGTAGTAATTTAACACTTTCCATGCACTAATTCTACCACCATACCAGAAGTCCATACACCAATCCCAGAATTAACCCAATATGAATCCATGTGTCTTTCCAAGGATCCGCCCCATAAATTAATCTCAACTATATATAGTCTTCTTACCCAATTAAAATTCTCGCATCAACCCTATTTCATACTAGCCTGGGAAACAGACTGTGGGACCACTCTTTCCCAGACCCAATGGACTAAAATAGCGCTGTTGGCACATAAATGTTCAGTATCCACCAGGATACAAGACAATGCCTATAAGATACTGTCCAGATGGTACAAAGTCCTGACAGTAATACATCGTTTTCCCCCTAAAGTATCAGATATATGCTGGAGATGCAGAGTGGATAAGGGTGACTTCCTTCACATATGGTGGTCCTATACTACCATTGCATCTTATTGGAAAGCCATAGCTGACATAATCAAAATAATCACAGATGACACTTTATCATTTGATCCCCTCACATTTGTATTACACAACAACACATATTCTGTCACAAAATACCAAAATTCTTTGACGATCCATCTTCTAAATGCTGCCAAATTGTTGATGCCGAAATTGTGGAAGAAGACGCGTTCCCCTACGCTAAGGCAGTGGATAGTCTCGGTGGAGGAGATCAGGACAGCGGAGGATCTACTATTGACATCACAGGGACGAGGAGGTAAACATATGCAACAATGGTTTTATTCACGGGCTTCCAACATGCGGCCCGTGGGCCAAATTCGGCCCGCCGGCCAGAGAGGTGCGGCCCGCTTGAGAGTGGCAGCGTAGCCGCACCTCTCAGCCGTTCCAACAAAGTAATTGACACCCGGTGCTTCAACAAAGTCAGAGCACGAAGGGGCTGAGCTTTCTCCCTTCGCGCATTGGAGAAATCTCCGCCCCCTCGCACTCTGACCCCGTTGGGGCACCGGGTGTCAGTGACATCCCGGTGCTCAGATGAAGAATAGGAGCCCACAATCCCCCTCCCTGCAGATAAAGGTAAACGAGCAGGGAGGGGGAACAAACTACATAACAACATGCTGGGGGTGGGGGATTTTTCTTTTAAAAAAAAAGTGTGTGATTCAGTGTGTGTGTGTGTGTGGACGTGTGAGTCTGTATGTGTGGGTAAGCGTGACACAGTGTGTGTGGAAGTGTGAGACAGTGTGTGTGTGGGTGAAAGTGTGGCACAGTGTGTGTGTGTGTGTGTGTGTGGAAGTGTGACACAGTGTGTGTTGTGGAAGTGTGACAGTGTGTAAATGTGTGTGTGGAAGTGTGACACAGTGTGTGAATGTGTGTATGTGGAAGTGTGACACAGTGTGTGAATGTGTGTGTGTGGAAGTGTGACACAGTGTGTGAATGTGTGTGGAAGTTTGACACTGTGTGAATGTGTGTGGAAGTGTGACAGTGTGAATGTGTGTGGAAGTGTGACACAGTGTGTGTGTGTGTGTGTGTAGAAGTGTGACACAGTGTGTGTGTGTGTGGAAGTGTGACACGGTGTGTGTGTGTGGAAGTGTGACACAGTGTGTGTGTGGAAGTGTGACATGGTGTGTGTGTGGAAGTGTGACACAGTGTGTGTGTGTGGAAGTTGGACTTTGTGTGTGTATTTGAGTGTGTATGTGTGTGTATGTATGTAAGTGTGACTGTGTGTGTAAATGTTACTGTGTATGTGTGAATGTGGGTGCATTTAATGTGAGATTTTTTTTATTGCTGCTGTGGGAATCTTACTGGGGAATCTGTGATACTCTCACATACTGCACGTTACTGTGATATATATATATATATATCCACACATGTATGTATGTATGTATGTGAATACATACATATATTTACTTTCATTGAAACATGAATGCGGCCCACGCACAAATAGATTTACGGTGAAGTGGCCCACTGCAGAACAAACTTGGACCCCCCTGCTTTTATTGGTCTGAATTTTTACATGGTACTCAATGTGAGGAAACCCTATCCAAATATGTATTGTAAATAATCTCAAGTTTTATTTTTATATCCAAACTAAAGTGTTTTTGTAATCTAAGATTAACAGAGACCTGTAAATAAGATCCGTAACATAGATAAATGGTGATTATGTGATCTTCAACTTTTGTGTGACAAACCTTGGGAATGACTGGAGTTATTTCCCCTGGAAACCTCATACCTGTTCTATGTACTCATATGTCATCCTATGTATCTCCATCACCAACCTACTCTTGGATTTCATAGTAATATTATACCATATTTCTAAACACGATGCATTGATGCTGCTGTATTGTGCAAACCAACCCCTATCCTAATCTGTCCCAGCTATCCCCACTCTTTCTTTCTGTACCTACTACCTTGAAAATTTAAAATCAATAAAACAGATATTAACAAAAAAAAGAAAGTTATTAATATGTTATATGTATATGTTTATTAAACTGTGCTTTTGCTTTGTGAATATATACTGATCCTCTGCCACTTATATACCTGATATAGCCCTATTTCTATATTTCCTAGCGCTCCCACCATCATTTTCTATATTTCTGGATGTGGAGGGACCAATCGTTGTATTTTTTTGTGCTTAGTTGAACCTGGGTATACTTCCATTTATTGGCATTTATTTGCCTTTACCTTACATTTTATTAGTCCTGTGTTTATGTTAGTTCTTTGTTTTGTTTCGTTACCCTCTTTCCCTGAAGCACCAAAGGATTCCAGCTCCTCTGCCCTCTCCCCATATCCTTCTTCTGGCTTCCCTTTTGAAGCATCTGAACATTCCAGCTCCTCCGTCTATCCTTTGTGCATCTTAGCCTTGCCTGTACCAGCCTATAACATCCTGCAGATTGCTCTACAGTTCTATCCTCCTTGCCTGTTCCATGGTGTCTGCAGGGTATCACCAAATCTTGATTTGTACTGGATACCAGCAGCTGCTACCTCGGGGACCTGGTATGCGTTGCTACACCAACCTGGAGGGTCAGTTGGCCAGGGGAGTGTGGCTACCCTGCACCAGACCCTGCAAGTTATGGGTGCTCTGGGTCCTTTTTTTCTTTTTCTTTTTTTTTTTTAGACATTCCGATCTATTATAGCTATGGGATTGAGGTCCCTTAATAGCGTTTTAAATTTATCCTTTTGATCATCCTTATGTCATTTTCTTACAATTTGCATTTATTGCCAATTATTAAACGTACATATACTAACAACAACAACAAAAAAAAAAAAAAAGTCATACTTTAATCCAGGAACCTATTCCTAGATACTACCACTCCTTGGTCCGGAGTACAGGTGGGGGGGGGGGGGGGGGGGGCAGCTAGCGATCACCTCCTCCATTTTTGTGAACGCCCAGAGGCAATTACCTTTCTCTGCCCATCTGTCAATTTGCCTAACCAGTTGTTATACTGGGCTGCCGTTCTTCCTGACTTATCCCTCATCCAGCTCAAGTCCCTTTTTAGTTGGAACAACAGTTGCTCTTCCATCTGTGAAACCACCAGGGGGCAGCTAGATTTCCAGTTCCTTGCTATCGTTATTTTTGTAGCCATAAAAAAGTGGATTGCTAGGGTTTTATCCTTATTCGTTAGTTTTTCCATATCTAGGTGGAGCAAAGTAATTTTGGGGTCGCATTTGATCTTACCTACTATTGAATCGAGTTTTGTAAGGGAATTATACCATAGTTCTTTCACTTGAGGGCAGCTCCACCAGATATACAAAAAGGAACCTTCCCTATTGCCGCATCTCCAGCAGTTCGCTGGGTGGCCCTCATACATTTTAGCCAATTTTTTGGGGGTCAGGTACCATCTGTACATCAGCTTGAAGTGGGTTTCCACCAAATTCAAGCAGTGGACAGACTGTGATACCTGATAGATTGAGTTATTCCATTCTTTAATTGATATATTGGTATGTAATTATTTTTCCCAAGCAGTTTTAGCTACCGGGTGGGCCACATCCTGGGAGTTGTCTAAAAGCTGTCTACACTTAGAGGCGGCTCTGTATACTTTTCTATGTGAAAAGACTGCTACCACCTTGTCTTCCCCTTGACTCGTCTTTAGTAAATGGGTCTGTAAAAAGTGTTTAACGCGGATAAAATCATATTGGTCTCGTTCACTCAGGCCCAGTTTATATGCTGTTTGTTCAAATGGCAGTATTACATTGTCTGAGACTATGTCGGCTATATTAATTCTTTTTTTCCTTCTGCCATCTCGTTAATGATAGGTTTTCTATGTTTACCTGAACACAGTCGAGATTGGCGGTTTTTAAGATCTTATTCTTCAAGCCCAGTTGGTTCTTAATTGCCGGCCACTCTTGTATTAGTTGAGTCAGAGTAATTGAACTGTTTATCTTGGTTTTAATATTATTATAGTTATTTGTCCAAAGGAGGGTTTCCAATCCGTCTATACTACAGGTTTCTGCCTCTATTCTATACCAAGGCTCTGAGCCGGAGTCCGTTTCCTGCATTCTACATATATGTGTCAAAATATTTGCTTGGTAGATTGCATGAATATTTGGATACCCCATTCCTCCTGCCTTGGTTCTTTTTGCCAAGGTGTGTTTGGCAATTCTTGTTTTTTTCCCCTGCCAGATGTTTGCATTGAATGCAGATGGCAACATATCTAGCCAGGGCCCTGGTATTTTAAGGGGGACCATACTAAACAGATAAGCCCACTTAGGGACAAGATAGTAATTTATTGTATTTATTCTGCCCCACCACGAAATGTCTAAGTGGGCCCACTCCCTCAGTTGTCGGTTTGTCTCTTTCAGCCGACCCATGAAGTTCCTTTCCATTATGTTCTCCACATCTGTTTTTACTACAATACCCAGATAGGTGAATTCTTTCTTTGTCCACTGAAAGTCAAACTGATGCTTTAATTCATTAGACATACTCTGATCTATATTTTTCGGAATAGCTGTAGTTTTTATTACGTTTAGTTTATAGTTTGATACCAAACTGTATTTTTTTTTTATCTCCGCCATCAGTGGAGGAAGGGAGTCTTTTGGGTGGCTGATCGTGAGCACCACATCATCAGCTTATAGTGAGATCTTATAATCTTCTTTTTTATTTTTTAAGGGAAAGCCCTTAATCTCGCTATTTATTCTAATGTTTATAGCCAATGGCTCCACGGAGTGCTCTGGGTCCTTAGTCACCTGGACCCTGTCCCTGACAGTATTATTAACTGGATTTTACCACATCTGTAGCTGGGAGACTAGACTTTACCATGCCTGCGGCTGGCACACTAAGTTATTAATTGGATTTTGCCTTGACTGTGGCTGGCAGACTGGGTGTAATTAACTGGATTTTACCACATCTGTAGCTGGTAGACTGTGTGTTATTAACTGGAATTTGCCCTTTGCCATATCTGTGGCTGGTGGACGGCATGTTATTTGCTGGATCTCGACAGACCTGTGGACACACATTGTGTGTTATAAGCTCGATTTTGACATGCCTGTGGTTAGCAGACTGTGTTATTAGGTGGATTTTGATAGTCCTGTGGCTTTATGACTGGGTTAATAGCTGGATTTTAACACTCCTCTTTCTGGAGTCCTGTGGGCTCCAACATGGCTACCGGCCGTGCCTCACACATGCACGATTGGCAGATTTAAAAGGACTTTATATAATTTGTTGTCCTCGCCTCTCTAATTGGCTGCTAGCTTGGAAAGCTCCAAAGTAGCTGTTTCCTTGTCTGTGATTGGTGTTTCATGCATTTTCGATTTGGTATTATTTTGGATTTGGCTTAAGAGTGTTCTGACCCAGGTCTCCTCACTACTCTTTTTCTCCTGCTATTGTGTATATTTTGACACTGGCTTGTCTCATTTCACTGCTCTCTATATTCCTGGCTTCATCTCTGACCATCTGTTATCTCACTACCAGTGTGTCCAGTATCTACTGTTACTCAAGTTGACTCAAGTTTAGTGGAAACCTATCTAGTTTTTTTTTTCCCCACACAAAATCCCCAAATTTAAAGCTGAGCCAGTTCAACTGACGTGTTCCTACTGGATCCAAGGTGCATCCTTAAAATATTCTTGCACATTAGTTTGGAGTCTAGAGTGACAAAGTCGGACGTGAATGGAAAAGTTTGATGGTTCACTGGAAAAATGCTGTGTACCCTAATTTACAAAATAGATTTTTAATTGTGAGTGGTAAACAAACAAAGATATTGAAATGAGAGTTTTGGTTGAAGTTTTTATAAAACAACTTAAGCACAAGCAGAAACAAACCCCAGATTTCTGCAGAGGCGTACAACCAGTAGACAGCTCCTCAGACCACAAGGCCATCCCAAAGACAGCAGGGAACAGGTCAATAAGGCAGTACCTCCATTTCCAAACTCTACAAAAACATTTAAAGCTGGTGTTTTACAGTGGCTGTTTCGAACTCTTCCTTGGATCCAATGAGCAGCATCCGATGAGACCTTTTTAATGACATGCAAATGCTAAGAGCCATTGTAATCAAGATAGCAATAAGCTAATTCTCACAAGGTGCAACGCAACAACTCCAGGATACAGGGTGTTGCTGCTCTTGAAAATCTGTCAGTACCGTATTTCTAGAGGATTTCTGGGTTCTAACCATGGGGTCTACATTGACTTTTCATCGCTGTGCTTTCAGAGTGGACGTTTCATCGGAGACTGTATAACACTGACAGTTAAGTCCAGCTGCCTAAATGCTGAACTGTCGGTGCCATTGCGTACCCCAACCCTGAAACCTGAGGATAAACCATAGCACTAACCATAAAAGTAATCCCTAGCCCTAATACTTACAATAATGCCAACCCTAAAATGAACACTTATACTAAAACTAACCTTAAGTTTAGCTCCGTGATGAATCTGCC
The DNA here is from genome assembly GCA_036172795.1 of Pelodytes ibericus. Lineage (NCBI taxonomy): Eukaryota > Metazoa > Chordata > Amphibia > Anura > Pelodytidae > Pelodytes > Pelodytes ibericus. The sequence goes on along the minus strand of CM069863.1, from coordinate 22,604,917 downwards.
ACGCTGAACTGTCAACTGCTGAATGGTCCACAATGGAATAACTGCTCTGAAAGACCACTTCAATTATGCCAACCATGTGCTTGCAAGGTGCTGCTTAAAGTATTTCCAGCATTCTAGAATTTGCATTGTTACGCAAAAGTTACGTTTAAAAGTAATATCAGGAAGTATTACTTTACTGAGAGGGTAGTGGATGTATGGAATAGCCTGCCAGCAGAAGTGGTAGAGGTAAACACAGTCAAGGATTTTAAGCATGGGTGGGATAGACACAAGGCTATCCTAGCTATAAGACCGGGAACGGGGGACTAATAAAAGTACTCAAAAAAAAATTGGGCAGACTAGATGGACCGAATGCTTCTTATCTGCTGACACATTCTATGTTTCTATGTTTCTATTCAATATTCCAAGTTTTGCTGTCTGGCTTCATCCTTGAAGTATTTTATCCAGCTGGAAGGTTATAAGATTTTATTCAGAAACAACTTCTAGGACAGCGCCATCGTTTTTTGAGCATTCCTATTTTTTAGGGTGCATTTATCTCAATATACGGCAATAATTATGACCTAAATGGTGCTTCTGAAGTCATGAATGCTACAGCATACATTGGGAGCCAAATATGCAGCTGAAATATGCCCAAAACGCACCAAACCAAAATGGTAGCCTTTATCCTCCCCAATCACTAAGCCTCGCCTGATTGGCTAAGATACTCCACATGGAGATCAGGGCCTGCAGCCAGCATCAGGTAAGAAACCTACTGTGTGTGTATGTATGTATGTATGTCTGTATGTATGTGACTGTGTGTTTTATTTTGTAACATTTTTTTTTCACCTCAGCAATTAAGGAACATCCACCATTTTATCGTGTGTGGTATGAAATCACTGGGTGGCGAGTAGCACAGGGTGAATTGGCCATCAAAGTCCAAATTGCCTCCAAAACTTTTTAGCAATTTTTCCTTGCACTCAATGAAGGTCAAGTTTGAGATGTGAGTTGGACTTTGTCGAAATGTATGTGGGTGAATAGGTGGATGAATTGGGAAGTCACATTTTATTTTCACACAGAAATTCAGCCTCCCAACTCGACTACCTTGAGACTAATTCTAATTTTAGTGAATGGACCCAATTGTGTGTGTCACTGGGTGTAGTGTCTGGTAATAGAGATATTAATTCTTTGAAACTGCTCATGTCTGGTAATAGAGGGGTTAATGGTCTGAAACTGCTCATGTCTGGTAACAGATGTGATAATTCACTAAAACTGGTATGCATATTATAATATAAATATATTATTAAATCTGAATTCGACATAATTCCCAATGCTTCATATTATGTATATAATACAAAAGTATTTTATGTATATTTGACAGTATGTATGATTAACACCTTCGCGACAAAGGACGTGCCAGGCACGTCCTGGGAGAAACTCCCTTAACGACAAAGGACGTGCCTGGCACGTCCTGCGGTGAATCAAGCGATTTTCGCGATCAACGATCGCGAAAACCGCTTTAACGGTGTCGAGGCAATAGCCAGCACCGAAATTTCTATTTTGGGGCACCCACGATCACCCCACGGAGCGATCGTGGGGAGCCATATTGACGGAGAATGCTGCTCCGTCAATATGGCTAAGCCCTCTGCCGGTCTGAGCTTCGGAAGTGAAAGTAACTTCACTTCCGTCGCTCTGAATATGCTACTTGACTGCCCCTAGTGGTAGTTAAGTAGCATTGTAATGGAAAATATTTAAAATACATATTTAATTAATTAAAAACAGGTTATATAGCAATATTAGCCTATAGGGTTAAAATTAAATATTTTTTAGCATAAGGGAGAGGGTTAAAATTAAATTAAAATTCAAAAATATTAAGGGATATAATAAGGATTAAAGTTGGGGTTAAATTTAGTGTTAGGGTTACATTTTGGGTTTGGGTTGGGGTCAAAAGGTCATAACTCGCAAAAAATACCGAAAAATATGGAAACATGCATATTTTTGAACTCGGCACAACATTTAGAAACTATTTAGATGGGGTCTTTTTTAATGATTTTATTTGTATACATTATATTTTAGGTCAAAGATAGAAAAAGTGGGTTTTTAAAAAATTTTCATCATATTTTATGATTTTTTTTGTAGTAAATTATAAGATATGATGAACATAATGGTATCTAATGAAAGCCCTTCTTATGACGATAAAAACAACATATAATTTGTGTGGGTACTGTATGTGAGAAAGAAAAAAATTACAGCTAAACACAAACACCCTAGAAATGTCAAAACAGCCATTGTCACCAAGGGAAAGTCAAGGTGAAAATGTTTTGTCACTAAGGGGTTAATAAATGACTGTATATGTAAATACTTCTGCTCCATATGGAGTCCCTGAATGGAAAATATAAAATGTGGTCACCCTAGGGTCCATCTTGTCACATAACAGCCAGCCCAGTTTTGACTTGGCCGTCCCAATTTGGGACAATATTTCTTCCTTGATTGGGCCTTTATTGTCCCACCTGTGCAAGATACAATAGAAAATAGTTGAAGATGTAGTACTATCTATATGCCTTGTGTCATTTGTGTGATCTAAATTCTTTATGGGCACTGCTTCATGATTGCCCCATGCATATTTTCGGGCTCCACAAGGAGTGAAGACATCTAAGATGCTTCTATACAAAATTGGTATATGCACTCTAAATAAGAGATTTATCAGGACAGTATTAATCATTTTTATATAAATTTAATAATTAAAAAAAATATCAACAACACATATTCCATGGTTATAAACACTGATATAAAAGTAAAAAACAGTAGGCAATATACAGAAATTAGCTGCATCTGGTTGCGGTGTTTCAGGAGAACAGGAGATCCTGATGCATTTTACCTGGGGAGGATAAGTCAGAGGTGAGTATATAGTGAATATTCTGTCAGCTGAGTAAATCTCTGAAGCTGTGAAAACTTGTTCATTGGCTTGTTATGTAAGTGATAATGATCTCTCTGTGTCGGAGGTATAATACTAGTTCAATATGACTTAAAAAATGCATTTCTTGTTTTTATGTCCTCTTATTTTATCACTGTGCCCCGATACTTGCCAATGCATCCTAAGACTAGCCAGTCTGCCCCTAGACTTGCCAATGATTCTTCCAGGACTGACAATCCGTCCGCAGACTTCCCTGGTCTCTAGTGGGGCAGCCAGAGGATATCTGTGCTGCACACTGCATAAACATCCTCCAATGCTGCCTGACACTTGCGGTTGGATTTCTGGCACTGAACGCCGGGAGGTCACGTGACACTGGCCCTGACGGAAGTGATGGGCAGCATTGGAAGATGTCTGTATGCAGTGACATCCACCGGATGTGTGTAAGGAAAATTAAGGTGCCCTGCAGCTCTGTGGGAGACCTGGATCTTAGTCTTATAGTCAGGGAGTATTTGACCTGAAAAAAATCTTGTGTTAAATTCGAGCGAATATGGCCTAAATGCAAAAAAGCTGATTTATTAAAAGGGCAATTACAACACTTAAACATCTATATTTATATTAAACCTCCAAAAAAGAAAGATTGTTTACTCATACATTACCTTTCAAAAGTTTGGTGTCAATTAGAAGGTCTTTGTTTGTGAAAGTCAAATTTTGTCCATTAACCCCTTAATGAAGTTAGGACATACTATGCCGTCCTGACTTTAAGTGCCTTAAAGTCGTTAGGACGGCATAGTACGTCCTGTATTAAACAGCTCATCGTGACGTCCGGAGCTCTCACGATTTTTTTGCAGGGACCCACAGGGTCTATGAAGACCCTGATCGGGTCTCTGCCAGAGTGTTCCTGGCTACCGATCACCTTGTGATCGGTGGCCAGGAACCAATCGTGATGTTTTGGTGCTTGCGTCGTTTGGGACACAAGCACCTTACGTCACGAAGGTGTTAAAGAAAAATCAAATGGGGCAGAAATCTAGTGTAGACATTGTTAATGTTGTGAATGAATATTGTAGCTGGAATAGGGTGATTTTTTAACACTTGAAAAAGCCCATTTCTACTGGGCGAAACGCGTTGTGGAGAGGAGGAGACTTGCTGGGACTATCTGAGGACATTGGGACTTATTGTATTCTACTTTTAATGTAAGATCTTTTACACTTTATCTACAATAAATTTTATACCCTTACTAACGTCTCTCCTCTGCTCTCTCATCTTCTGGGATACGCGTGGATCCTCTACCCTGCGTGGGCTCCCATGAGGCTTGATATACTGAGCAATATACTGCTCAGGGATATGTGAGTGTATTTTTCACATTCCCTGGTTTTGCACTGAAATACTACACTATATTATCATTATTTTTCTGTTTTTCCCTCCATGTATTTACCAAGAGGATTGCTACCATATTAAGGGTAATCCCTTTTTTGTTGTATATTAAGTGTTGGTTAAAGCGCACTTTTTCACTATTTTTGTGATTTTTTAATGTAACATTTATATAGACGTACGGAGGCCCATATTCGGAAACCATCACTCCTGTGTTCCAATGGCACATTGTGTTAGCTAATCCAAGTTTAGAATTTGAAAAGGCTAATTGATCATTATAAATAAATTTTGTAATTATGTTAGCATAGAGAAAAACTGTTTTGCTGACTGAAGAACCAATAAAACTGGCCTTCTTTAGACTAGTTGAGTATGCATCAGCATTTATGGGATTGATTATAAATACATTTCTTCTTACACATTTTCTTTCTTCTTACACTTGTCAGTCTATTTTTGTTCTGGGAAATAAAGACTTTTCCATGAGAAAAATTTCAAAGAAAACAGAAGATCTTGTACAATGCTGTGTACTAATCCCTGCACAGAAAAGCAAAAGCTGGCTCTAACCAGAATAGAAAGAGGAGTGGGAGTGAATAGTCAACTCCGGCATGATGGCCTTCAAGGTAGTGTTGCAAAAAAGAGTATTGTCAGACTAAACAATTTATAAAAGTATCACTATAGACACAATAGGAGTTATCAGGCATTCTTGCACTGCAGATAATATCATAATCTCATTTTGCATCTATTATTTCATCCAAAACGTACTCAACTGACAAAATAATCATGTTCTGAAGTCATAGTTACCTCTGAGGAAGCTCCAGAGGGGTAAAACATGTTAGGTTCTCCTGTGTACAACCTTAGGGGACATACCCCCACCAGATACACATAATTTCTGTACAGTACCTATTGCATTTTGTTTAATTTTAATATCAATGTTTATAACCATTGATTATGTTGTATTGAGATTATTTTTAAATGTTGTTAATTATTAAATTGCTGTATATCCCAATAACTTATTGTTGTTCTCTTGCAATTGCTTGAATTGCTAATATGTACGCTATAGTCAAACTCCAACCATCGTCTTTAGTGAGTCCATTTTAAAGACCATAGAACCTAAAGAATTTTCGTAAACCTCAAAGGCATCATTCTGACTTTTAGCTGGACAGCCCTACAGCTTTCTACAGCTCTTCTGGTTGACTTGCTATCTCATCTTCTCAAATGAACAATGGATGCCATTTGGCAACTGGTTGTCGCAACGACTGCATCATAAGGTCCCAGTGGCCGTCGTCAGACTTGGTATTTTGGTTACCCAGAGATGTCTGTCCAATCAGCTTCCTCCCGCTGGCTAATGTTTCATAAAGTGAGATGAGAATTAGACATTGCATCTTGACAGGATCCGGGAGGTTAAAAAGAAAAGTTTCGTTGAATACAGTCACTTTTGATTTAGCACGGAGGCTGGATTTCTGGTGTTTTTGTTTGTGTAGGTTGCTGAAGACGTCAATTCTGGCATACACATCTAGAAAACATGAACAATTACATCTTAAATTAAAACTATCAGAATTATAAAACACATGTATTTAGTTCATTTCCGTAAGGCTAACTTTGTTCTCTTTAAGTCTTCCCTGAATCTATTAACAAGGATCAATTTTTTTTTCAGATAAATAAAAAAACAAAAACCTGATCATCTTTAAAAGAATTACTAGAAGAGGCTAAGTACATATGCTTGAGATGTACCAATTTAAAAAAAAAGTAAGCCAATGTGGTTTAACATAGAGGTAAAAAGAATCAGTAAAAAAAAAAAAAACACTGTATTTTTAAGAAAGAGGGGACAGAAGAAAAGTTTCTAAAATATATGGAACAAACCATTTAACCCCTTAGTGACAAGACCTTTTGACCTTGTCTTTCCCTTGGTGACAAGGGCTGTTTTGACATTTCTTGGGTGTTCGTGTTTAGCTGTAATTTTCTTCTTTTTCACATACTGTAACCACAGAAATTATTTGTTGTTTTTATCGTCATAAGAAGGGTTTTAATTAGATACCATTATGTTCATCATATCTTATAATTTAATACAAAATAATAATCATAAAATATGATGAAAAAACAAACAAACCACTTTTTCTAACTTTGACTAAATTTACAAATACATTAAAAAAGACCACGTCTATATGTGTTTCCATGTTTTTCCTGCAGTTTTTTGCGAGTTATAGGGCAAAAAACAAAAATAGTTTTTTTTTAACCCTTAGGCTAACAGTTAATTTATTCTAATTGTAAGTTAATTGTAGCCCTATGCCTTATACTAACCCTAATTTAATTGTAACACTACCCGTTATTTTAACCCTAAAACAAGACTTTAGCTGATTAAGTCTTTTTTTATATTATCACAAAATTTCTGACTGCCTGTAGGGGCAGTCAAGCAACAGCATCAAAGCAGCGGAAGTTAATTTTTTTTCACTTCCAATGCTCTACCCACAACAGGGCAGCAGCCATATTGGAGGAGCATGCTGCCCTCCAATATGGCACCCACGATCGATCCATGGAGCTATAGTGGGTGCCTCAGATTAGAACATTTCAGTGCTGCCTAATGCCTCGACATCGAGGCAATACAGCAGCACCGCCAGACCGTTGATCGCGAAAACTACATCGACACATTCAAGGGGCTAAGTAATGGTGGGGTAGCAGGCCTTTCAGTGGGTAGCAGGCTTTCTGGCTTGTTGACTAATCCCAAAACATGTTCAAGTATATTACCAGCAAAGGATGTGAACCTCAAATTTAGGACAACTGAAAACTGAAGGAAGTAGATTTGTTACAGAAGAAAATATAGAAGCAGAGGTGCTTAATTCATTCTTCTCTGGCACAGAAACCCAGGAATGCTGAAGTTTATTTAAGAATCAAAGTTGATGTACACTGCTGTCAGTAAAACGTCTATTAGTTGATTATGCTGAATATTTAACATACCGCGGTCTTGAATGACAGTCTGTGAAGCCGTTTTAAACTTTAAAATTCCAACTTCGATTTTCTGGGATGTGGGGAGGCATTTAAGGGAAATAAGGACCTCTCCTATTACGTCCTGCAATTGAGAAGCACAAGAGAAAAAAAAGAGATTTAGAGAACAGTGATGTATGCTTATATACTGGCATTATCGTCTCATTTGCGGGAGAATATATATATATATATATATATATATATATATATATATATATATATGATGACAGTAGGGAACATGTGGAATCCTGGTGGGTTAAAAAAAAAAATCAGTGGGGGTAGAACTGCCTAGAATATATAACTGGATATTTGTTACAAACTTATGACTAAACACTTTTAATGCAAAACTCGTTGTCTGATGTATGCAGGAGCACTCTCTTTCAGTACTTTTTGCTATTTGTTACAAACCACTTAACATTGATGATCTGAAAGAATCACAGATATTAATGCAAATAGAATAGTTTTCTCAAATAGGGATAACTATAATAATGGAGGATTTTAATTAGCCCCTTAGCCCTACCTGTAGATTCTTCTCAGCATTTGCGTTTCACTTCTGCCATCTATTTTGTTCTTCTCACTCCAGGCTTGGCACGTGCAAACAAGGCCAGAGGTATAACTGCAAATGCCTTGTTTTTTTTATACAATTACACCATGGTCGTGCACAGTGCTGCGGATGGTTTAGTGCGTACCAGGCTTGTAGCATGGGCAGATTGGCAGCGAATGCACTAAATTAACTATAGAAGCCAGTGCCAGCTCTGCATGTGTAGAAAGTAAGTGATCAACTTCCAAGCTTGCTGGAGCCCCACAAGCAAGTGGGTGCCCTAAGTGGTCATCCTAGATGATTATAGTTTGAAATACCCTTTTTAGTTTCTAGATACTTGCATTACCTAATAATAATTAATACAAATTGAACACTCTTGCTGACCAAGGTCTAAAAGTATCACAAATGGCTGGGCTGTAAACATTTGAGCTAAGTTCCAGTGATAAGAACACATCCTATCGAATTTTCAGTGTTTGCTTTCTTGATCAAGGTTCCAAGTTTCCAACAATGGGAAAAAGGAGACACATTGTTCTCATGCACTGCCAGTTACAAAACTACTAGGAGAAAATGACCTTTACTAAATCGACAGGGAAGTTCCACTTAGCTAATTTTCTGTATGTTGTACAGGTTTCTAGTACTTATTTTTACTTTAAAACCATCTGAAGTTCATGTGTAGTTTTACATTGTTTACAAATTTATATTAAACTTTATTTGCAGTTTTTATGTGATAGAGTCTGGACAAATCTTTTTCTTTATGTTTTCTTTACATAATACAGATAAAAAGTCTTTGAACACTGAATGTGGAACTGCTCCTTTTTAGTGAATGTAGAGCAGTATGTGCAGTTCCCTCTGACATATATTTATTCGTAGTGATAAGGCACTTTAACCTGCACCCTGTGTATTCTCTACTACAGATGATTTGAGCACCGATGGGAACCCTGAAATTTTTTATTTTGACATTTATTTTGTACCTTTGTTTTCCCTTGCAGATCATCACAGAATTCCATTGTTTCTGAAGCTTTTACATCTTTGACTGGCAACCTTGTTTCTCCTATTAGAGTGTGTCTGGAATATTTGTCGAAATTTTTGACCTATTTTGCGAAACAAAAAAAACAAACAGAAAAGGTTGTTAGACGCTAACAATTACCGATTCACTTCAGCAATACGGATACATTTTCCATATCAGTGTTCTCAACTGTTAGGTTCCTCTCATAATGATGTATCCCTCATTGCCCCTCTTAAAATAATATTTGTAAAGCCGAATCAGTAGAGGAAAAGTTTTGTTGGCCTTACTCAGGATAGCAATGGTACCAATTATTGGCTCTGCAAGGCCTACTAATTATGTTCTTGGCAGTAGTCAGGATTGAGCCCATCCCTACAGAAGTGATGGGAGTTCCTGCCTCGAGTTTACTCTAGATATGATTGAGACAGTTACTTTTCCGTAATCAGCCGTTTTTTTAATCAGTTTTTTTGCAGATTAATCATTTTAACTAATGGTAAATAGCAAACAGGAGATACCTGTGCAACCAAAACGAATATGGCCCTGGTGACAGAAAATGGTCAAACTGAACACCCTAAAACAAACCCTGTTACACACATTATAGGACATTAAATACTGACTGATGCTTAGCCATGGGTACTGGAATTTGGTGCCCAGGTATATACATCAGCCATAACATTATGACCACCTGCGGAAAATTGTGTAGTTCCCCTTTTGCCACCAAAACAGCTCTGACCACTTTGAAGCATGGACTCCACTAGACCTCTGAAGGTGTGCTGGGGTAACTGGCACCAAGACGTTATCAGCAGATCCTTTAAGTCTTGTAAGTTGTGAGGTGGGGCCTCCATGGATCGGACTTGTTTGTCCAGCACATCCCACAGATGCTCGATTGGATTGAGATCTGGGGAATTTGGAGGCCAAGTCAACACCTTGAACTCATTGTTGTGTTCCTAAAACCATTCCTGAACCATTTTTGCTTTGCGGCAGTGCGCATTATCCTGCTGAAAGAGGCCAATAACATCATTAACATAACACCACTAACATAATTTTTCATGGCAAAATACCTTTGCCATGAAAGGGTTTACATGGTCTGCAACAATGCTTAGGTGGTATGTGCCAAAGTAACATCCACATGAAAGGCAGGACCCAAGGTTTTCCAGCAGAACATTGCCCAAATTATCTGTCAGTGGTCATATTGTTATGGCTGATCAGTGTATACGCTGCATGTTGTTTTCTTTACCTGAGACTTAATTTTCGTTAACTTTTGTACAAAAATGCTGATGCTACAAGATATGAGTCATTGCAACCAGGTGCCACCAATTTATGTGCACCCATCAGATGCTTTTTGATTTGGCCTAAATATCCCCTGCTACCTGACTCATTTAATTCCTTTTCTCACCCTTTAGCTATTTATAATCCCCTTTCAATTACCACCAGTTTACTGTGATGAATAAAGGTTGGTGCATGAAGACCTAAGGCACTGCTGCCTCTAGTGATAACATGTGGAAACACATGTTCACATTTAGTAAGTGTCCCATGCAGTAGTGTATCTTCTGCAAGGCAAACAAGGCACTAGCCTAGGGAAGCACTTTGCCAGAGGGTGTCAAAGCACACTTCTGGTGCTTCGAACATTTTCACTCCCTCCCCCACTGTTCAGAAAGCTTTAGCTCATTCCAATGAATCGGGGTGTTGGGGGTATGTAAGGGACGTGGTGGGGGTATGTAATGGGGGTGATGGTGACATGTAATGAGGTGATTGAGCATTTAATGTGTGTGCAGTGTGGATGATGGGGCTTGTAATGGGGTGATGGGGCATGTTGTGGGTGTGCAACGTGAGTGATAAGGCATGTCGTAGGTGTGCAACTTGGATGGGGGGGTGCCCAAATTTTGTCTGCCTAGGGCAGCAAAAAACCAAGATACACCACTGGTCCCATGGTTTTCTAATAGTCCTCATGCCATTCTTGGGCTGTTGCATGGACAATGCATAGGATGAGTCATGCAGTATATATCTTAAGCAAACACTGTAGCACAATCTCACCAATATCTCCCATATACGTAGTTATATATCAATAGCAATTTTGGGGAAAAGTTTTGAAAGTAGAGCACTCAGTAGAAACATTATTAGAATTAGAATTTTGACCCAGAAATTACCCTTATAAATATCTCCCATAGACATATTGGTGCACATGTATAAATACGGTGAACATGCAGAAAATGGCAATAATAATAATGTATAAAGCAGACTCCTGACAAATCTTGGGAGTCTGTGCTGCATTTGCCGGTTATGTACAGGTGTGGTTGTGCTGGCGCAGCCAATGTATAAAAAAAAAATCAGGCACTGAAGAAGGTCCCTCTCCTTCACTCAAAATGAGTACCCAAGACATGGTTATTCCCCAATTATTCTCTCCCACACAATGTGAAGTGTATGATTATGATGGGTGATGGTGGCATGTAATGGGGGTGATGGGGCATTTAGTGGGTATGCAATGTGGGTGTTGGGTGCAGGTAATGGAGTGATTGGGCATTTAATGTGTGTGCAGTGTGGGTGATGTGGCATGTCATGGGTGTGCAACGTGGGTGATGGGGCATGTGGTAGATCTGCAACGTGGGTGGGGGGTGGGGGAATTTTGTCTGCCTAGTGTAGCACAATACCAAGATACACCACTGCATACAGGGTAAATGTATAAAGAGATTAAAGGTGAAAGATTGAAAATGTTTTTATTCTGTAGAGAATCATCCCCCGCCCCCCAAAAAAAAATGTCCTTTAAGAATTAGTGCTTAAATGCAACAATACATTTAAATCCAGGCCACCTCCCCCTTTTAGTGTCTCCACCCTACTGGTACCAGAAAGACAAAGGCAAAGAGAAACACCCTTATGCGTTTTGAGCACAGTGTAGGGTTTTGCAAAAAGGTGCAATCGCCATTATACATAGCAATTGTGCCTTTTTTTTTTTTATAAAACTCCCGACACTTTGCAGTGCTGGGAATTTTTGTACACGACCAACATAATTGATTTGAAGAGTAAATAATATATTAAAAATGAAAACAAAAACTTATTTGTACTAAACTTTGCAAAATGTGACAAATACTTATTGCTACAAATGGGTAGATGACTAACAATTATTCCAATAATATATACACAATAAGATTATGACGTAGAGGCGACACATACCTCAAATTTGAGGGTGATTGTTGTTGGCTGATAGTCCTTTAACGAACATGAGAATTCTTCATGAAACTCCGGATCTCTGCTATTCTTCACGACACTGGTTTCCCATTCATGAAGTACAGAATGCACCATAGATTTTGGATCATCTACTCTACACAACACCTTAATCTTCACAAAGGGGTCTCTGCTGTGCTCAGGGAGTTCCATGGCTTCAAAGACATTGACGAGCAAGGTTGTTTTCTTCTTATTGTAAAAGACAGAGTACTTCAGCTTCCCCCTGGACCCTTGGAGAGGATCAGATTCACTGATCACGTCGTCCAGACTCTCTGTGCTAGGTGCAGAGGGGGTAAGGTGCACTTCAAGCCTCTCCATTTCTTTCTGCATAAGTTGGATCTATGATAAAGCAACACCATCACATAGCGTCAGACTTATTCTACATAGTGTCTTAACAAGAATTGTTACTTTTTATGTTCATGTGTTTGTATTGCACAATTAAAGAAGCATTAAGCCCTACAAATTTTAATTTGCTATTAAAGGGTTAGTGTAATGATTACTTTTTGTCCTGGTTTAATGTGCTAGAACAACCAACTTACTAATGAATCTTCAGCATGTGCTCCTTCTTATGCTACAGTGCTGTTATCTCTTGTAAGGCTCTGGCCCACCACTATTCTCAGTAGGGTCTATTCACTAAAGTCCGAGATTTGCGCTAATTTTGAACACCAAGCTAGGACAGATTCAGCCCCATCCCATTTCTTTCTTGAATCACGCCAGTGGGAATGGTAGTGGTGGGGCATTCTGTAGGGTTTAATTAACGTTTATCTAATTATTTTATAGGGTCCAGGGGCCTTTGTACCAGCTACAGATCCAGGCGGTTATTAATATTTTTGTTTAATGGAGGCATTTGTAGGAGAACGTTGTTTTTATTTTTGTTTATTAACAGGTCCAGGAGCCTTTGTCCAGTTCTTCCCCCATTGTTGGTTTATATAAGGCGAGGGAGGTCAATTTTTGTTTTTTAAAGTCAAATTCGATCTCCCACTTTGACCTCCTCTTGCTATTCTCAATTTTTATCCCTCAATTTTTATAAAATGTTCATCTCACTTCAGCTCATATGCATCTCACTTTCAGTGAATAGCTACCATAGATGTCTCACAGTGAAGCACATCCAATGTTAATTCCTAAAATATAAGATTTCCTTTATTTTTAACCTAATACAATGTAGCCCCCCCCTAGCGTATTATTACTACTATTAATAACGAACTAATAATCTGTGTAAATGTGTCAATCTCTAACAAAACATTTGAGGCAAGAGGTAATATTGTGTGCTCTTTTATTGTTCAGTGAATGTATATTATTGATTATTAATAGTTATATTGTTAATTATTAATAGTCAAATAAATACAAGATGACCCCTACCTTTGAGTCTTGTTCTTTTCTTGCTATATCTAGAAAACGAGGAGCAAGGGTTTTCACCAGAACATGTCCCTCTGTTTTCTTCACACTGTGTTGCCCAGTCAGGTAATTAATTCCTGCAAATTAAACCAGAAGCATATCAAGTATATATTATATAGATTGAGCATCAAATATCCAAAAATCCATTATCTAAAATGATCCGATAACCAAAATGTTTTTCAGATTTTGCCACTAGTTGCATATTCCACACACACACACACACACACACACACACACACACACACACACACACACACACACACACACTGTCAGAATGCAAGTATATTCAGTGTCCAGTCCCCTTAAGCTGTGATATAGCCTTTCCATGCATGCCCTGATTCCCCCCCCCCCCCCCCACCCCCACAAAGGGTAATACAATGACGCGTGGGCAGATCTCACACCATCGGCAGGTTCCCATCGATGCCTCACATCACAGTTACATCACAGTAAAAGTGATTTATTTGCATTTATACTTCTGTGTTTCACAACTGCTGAGAGGCTTTAATATAACTATTGGTGAAAATGATCCATTATCAGAAATGATCCGTTATCCAAAATACTTCTGGTACCAACCATTTTGGATAAGGAATACTCAACCTGTATAAAGAAATCTAAATGACATAAAAAAGTACAAACAAAATAATACGCATACCTGCATCATCACTGATTTAATTATTTACATGAGGATTTTCCATGATTTGGTCGAAACTTTTACCAAATCATGGTTCCGTCATGAATGCAGATTCATTGAAAATTAGGTTGGGGGTCAACACAATGTTTAAACAAAATGAACCAACAGCCTCCTCATTATTATAATCATTCCCAGTCAAAAATTATACTTCCATACACTTGCCTCTTGCTCAGAACCATTATCTGACAAGACTGGAAAAGACAGTAATTAAACATTTTGGTTTTGTCAGGCTTAGGCGATAGGGAGGTGAAAAGGATAATAGGGGTGGCTGACAAACTATAGGGTGGAGGGTGATTGAGAAAGACAAGGGGGTCCCGGGAAGACATGGGTGCATGTAAAACTAACAAGTTTAAGGGATGTTCTGTGGAAGCAAAATTTATTAAGATGGATTTTTTTCCATTAAGGAGTGTTGGAAAAGTGTGGAATAAAGGGGGTAATGAATTGGGAATGTAGAGGGTTGAAAAGGACTGGAGCAGCATAGATTAGACAGAATCGGGGGATTCTGGTAAATAAAGATAATGTATATGTGTGAAAAGCACAGGGGACAGTGAGAGACAAAAACAAACAGTGGGTGCCAAAAAGGATAGTCTGCTTTTTACTGATTTATTAACTTTTGAAAATCTATTTCTATTATGTTTAGTTTTAAAAATATCACTGGGAATGTAGTTTAAAAACCAAGCAGCAGGAGATTTCCACCTTGGATTATTCTCCCTGGTTCATCAAACTGTCAGATTAACAGATAAACCGAATTTATTGAACAAAGAAATACAAAAAGTGCGCTGTAAGATATACTGTGGTATAAATATTGATAATAAAACACCTTTGGTGAGTATTGTGTGATGACAGAATGAAACAGGAGAGACTTATATGCTCCCCCTGAGGAGATGGACTCACCAGATTTTCTGATCAAAGCAGTATTTCAAGCAGAGGTCTGTGTCACACTGTAGATCCTGTAGTTTCCAGCTTCCTTAACTCTCAAACGCAAGGGAAGGAATGTCCACATATTCAATTAGTGTAGAAAGTGTATAATATTTAATATAACAAAAAGTAACTGCTTACATGTAGGTTCCCACGATTCCACGTGGAATACTCACCAAAGGTGTTTTATTATCAATATTTATATCACAGTATATCTTACAGCACACTTTTTGTATTTCTTTGTTCTGTATATTGTTTTTTTGTGTGTAATATAGGGACACACTGCTTTAAGTGCTGCTAAGATTGTGACCTAAGCGCTGGTATCACTGTTTTACTTTTAAACCGAATGTATTGCCTTTATTGGTCTGGCTGTATGTTGTACTAACAGACGACTCCCACAAACAGACACTGGAGAAAAAGAACAAATCAAAAAGGAAATTCAGCAAAACAGGATGAATAGTTATTAATAGTTTTAAAATTCTGCCAGTGCTACCCATTTAATGAAAAATGTAAAGCTCCATAGAGCATTTTAGTTACAACCCCTTTTCCCTGACTTAGCAGACTAATTGGTTGGTTATGCGGTTGGTGGTTCTGAGCAGGTTGGTAGCTCAAACCGTATGGGAGGGGCCAGGGCCAGACTTTGGTGTGTGTGACCTGTGCGACCGCACAGGACGCAATACCCTGGGGGGCGCAATTTAAAAAAATGTTTGCCGGTAGAGGCACTGGCTGGGGAGATCAGACGATCTCTCCTCACCAACCCTCTGCACGGCCGGTGTGGAGGATCCTGGGAGGGGCGGACCTCACCAGGTGAGAGGTGAAGGTCCGCCCTCACCCTGTGAAGCAGTGCAGCGTCTGCATCACGAGGGAGCCGCAGGCAGCATAGTAATGATGCAGGGCCTATTTTTTTTTTCACAAGAAACGGGGAGCACAAGCAGCACTTATTGAGCTCCGTGTGTGTTTAACACATGGAGCGTATGCTGCCCGCGCTTCAAGAATGCTTGCAGAATGGGAGGGGAAGTGAGAACAGAGGCAGAGGAGGAGGAGAGAACAGGGTTGGGGGGGGAGATAACAGAGGAGTGGGAGGGAGAACAGATGAGGGGGGAAGAAGAGAACAGAGGAGGGTGGGGAGAGAAGATAAAAAGGGGGCGAGAACAGAAGAGGGGAGGGAAAGAAGAGTACAAGGGGAGAGAAGATAAAAAAGGGGAAGAGAACAGAGGAGGGGAGGGAGAGAAGAGAACAGAGGAGGGGGAGAGTGAACAGATATTGTGAAGGAGGGGGAGAGAGCAGATATGGGGAGAGAGAACAGGAATGGGGGTGGAGGAGGAGAGAGAACAGATATGGTGTGGAGGGGAGAGAGAACAGATATGGGGGTGGAAAGAGCAGATATGGGAAAGGAGAAAGAGATAACAACAGATTTAGGGAGAAGGGAAAGAGAACAGATATAGGGGTGGGGAGAGGAGAAACATACATGGGAAGGGAGAGAGATAGGAAGTTGGTAAACCTTACCTTTAACATTGGCAGACTTTTGATATGTATAATACTGGTGCACTTTCCATGCTAGAATAAACAGCGCAACCAAGAACAGCCCTATTGCCAGGGCTAGAAGGGTGTATTTCCAGGCATTAGGTAAAGGTAAAATGACATTCAGGGCATTGAAGGAAATCAGTGCGTTCATGGTACCTGAAGATAAAACAAAATTACACGACTGCTGATTCATATTCTTGCAAACAGACAAACGTTTTTTCTTTTTAGTTTGTAGTTTGCAGGTAAAGATAATCCCAGGTTATATTGCATTGTGGGGAATAAATGACTAAAAGGTGAGTTGAATGTTTTATCTTCCTAACTTAATTATACATAGTACAGGGACAAACCTGGTGAGTTTCTCCTGAAAGACATATAGATCTGGCCCTGCATAATGCATTGATTAAAAAAATGGAACTCCTCCACTGGGTCTGTGGCTGCTCAATGAAGGGGTAAAGGGACTCAACCTAAAAAAAACTTTTTTATACTGTGAATGTTTAGACTGAAAAATAAATCTAAAATGATCAGTACATTCTATGGTCTGCCCAATAAACAGAGAGTTGTAGGGACTTGAGATGGGATTGTCAAGCTTTAGGCCAAAGTAGCCAAGCTGGAAAAAATCTCCATTGCAGCTGAATGGGGGAATTTTTCCAACTCAGATACTTTAGCCTTACGTTTGAAATTACCGTCTCAATTCCCTCTCTCTTTTTTCGAATAGACCCTTGTGTTACAAATTTGCAAGCGAATGCATACATTAATAGAAGAGTGTGATGACTAAGTGTCTGGGGTGTTTCCTGTTTATGACATCACCTGTGGCTTGATATGCAAATTAACTAGTTTCCATGGGAAATGTGTCATTTGCATATCAAGCACACAAGGTGATGTCAAAAGCAGGAGACCCCACAGATCTATTTAAAATACCTTTCTCTCTTAATGTATGCATTTGCTTGCACTTAATCTAGTGCAATATAGATCAGTATAGATACAGTCACAATATAAACTATACTTAGGAGATGATCATCATGAAATCATTAAGATTTGAGAGAGTTGTCATCCACAACCCAGTTTTAGTGTACAACTCCCATTATAACCAATATAAGACAGACAGTGAAAACCTAACTATGCAAATGGAATGCAAAGGCCCATCTAATAATAGAGAGAAAGTATGAAACATAGAATGTAACAATCATGCTAATTCTATATCGTTAGTTTACCTCTGATACAGTACAGCCCACGCAGCAGGCCAAAGTATCCAGGTTTCCAGGTCTGATTTACTTAATTGGATCATGTGCCCTTAGTACCTAACAATATAAGAAGAGCAAATAAATAGTCAGTCATAAAATGTCACAGGACTAAACTAAAATAAAAAAAAGATATAAATGATCCCTGGGATAAGCCAGGGCTGCTAAGCACCTGGGTGCAGAGTTAGTTGCCAATGAAAGTCAGTAGAATAGAAATAAATGATTATGAACACAATGGGGGGTAATGAAACCATATCTTCCCTAAGATGCACATTTTACATTGCTCAAAATCTAAAAAGTTACATGGAGCAGCTCAGTCTTTATACAAAGGTACAGTCACTATACAGAGAGCAGCTCAGTCTCTATACACAGGTACAGTCACTATACATGGAGAAGCTCAGTCTCTATACACAGATACAGTCACTATACATGGAGAAGCTCAGTCTTTATACAAAGGTACAGTCACTATACAGAGAGCAGCTCTGTCTTTATACAAAGGGTACAGTCACTATACAGAGAGCAGCTCAGTCTCTACACAGAGGTACAGTCACTATACAGAGAGCAGCTCAGTCGTTATACAAAGGTACAGTCACTATACACAGAGAAGCTCAGTCTCTATATACAGGTACAGTCACTATACAGAGAGCAGCTCAGTCTCTACACAGAGGTACAGTCACTATACAGAGAGCAGCTCAGTCTCTACACAGAGGTACAGTCACTATACAGAGAGTAGCTCAGTCACCATACAGACGAACAGTCACTATTCAGAATTTCAATCACAACGAGTGCAGCTCAGTGTCTAAACAGAGGTAAAGTCACTATACAAGGAGCGGTTCACTCTCTGTACAGATGTAAAGCCACTTTACAGAAAGCAGCTCAGTTTATATACAGTGGTACAGCTCACTCATTATACAGAAATACAGTCATTATACAGAGAGCAGCACAGTCACTACACAGAGGTACAGTCACAATACAGAGAGCAGTACAGTCTCTATACAGAGGTACAGTCACTATACAGAGAGCAGTACAGTCTCTACACAAAGGTACAGTCACTATACAGAAATAATCTCTTAAATAGAGATATAGTCTTCTGTTTGTTTTACAGGTAGCAACTCTCCTATGTCTCTGGTGTACACAGACATGGGAGCATATTTGACGTTTGCTTTGCAAATGTGAGGCACTATGGGAATTATTTATTTACAAAAGGTGTCGAAATACAAGTACATTTCAGTAGAATCTTGGTCAGTGCAAGTCGTATCATTCTACTTCCTTGTAAAGTTGAGTCTGTATTTTTGCTTCAGTAAGAGAAGAAGGTGGGGACAACCTGCAAGCTTCCCAGCGAAGCACAACAGTTTCCGGTCAGAGGATAAAACAAAGATAAAAAGTATCTTACAGAATACATGCCAATCTATCCACATTTTATTTACTTGCTGGTAACTCATCCTACTGGCACAGATGTAGGAGTAAAGCAGATTTTTTTTTTAATGACCTACCGTTGCTGATTTATGATTTTACTGCAGCGTTTGGTCTACTTGGAGGGTTTCACTTGGAGGATTGCTCTCAGTGACCTCTGAATGTGTTAAAATTCACAATCAAAAGTAAACATCTTGTGAAGAATTAATGATAGGAACAAAATTGTATTGGTTACAATGTTGTAATTTATTTAGGAGAAACAAGATTTCTTGGCTTTATGCTTACTTTAACCCCTTCATGACTGGACTATTTTGGACATGCTGTACCATCTGTGACAATGGCTATTTTAACACTTCTGCTGTGTTTGTGTTTAGCAGTAATTTTCCTTTTTTCTCTCTCACTTATTGTACCCATACAAATGGGTCTTTAGAAACCATTATTTAGATTATATCATGTAATTACCTATACAAAAAAATAATAAAATATGCTGAAAAATCTTTAAAAAAAGTTTTCAAATTTTAACAGGAAAATATTTTACATATTTACAAGGGCTAATGAAAAAACATGGTAAATAGATTCAGATACTTGTCCTGCATTTGGAAATAACCCATGTTTTAAATGTTTTGCTTTTTGTTTGTTGCAAATTATAGAGCAATAAATACAAGTAGAACAAGAGACTTTGACAGCTAAATGCATCTGATCGCTGTGATTGGCTGTCACAGCGATTGGATGTAAAGGAGGGGGCCTCCTCAGACATAGCAGCAGTGCCTCGATCCTGAGGCACTCAGCCATGTCAGTTTTCTGTATAATTGAGGATCAGTATAAGCCCTTTGGCAACTCACAGCTAATACATTTACTATTAACTATTTAGTGAACATCTATCCCAAGTGCTCCTGGAACCTCACTGACTTCAATGACTAGCTTTAATAGCAGCTAAGTTTCAGACAAGTTCTGTAGGACATTATGACAGAATAACATATAACAGTAACTTAGGTTGAACAAAATAGACCGTTCCATCAAATTAAACCTTTCATACATCCAAATGCTGATACTGATCCAAAATAAATCCTCCTTGAGTACAAAATGGCAATTGGATTCGATTCTGGATCAGCAAGATAGTTAACCTAAGAATACATAATTATTATAGGATTTGCATATCCTGCTTTGCTAAGAAAAGGTATACTTTTTTAAATGTCATTATTTGTATTTGTACTGTTCTTATTTTAGAAAAAAAAAAACACTTTGCTGTGGCAGGTGAAATCTCCTTTCCTCAAATTTCAGTGGATGACATTTAGGGTCCTTTTAATGACCATGTCACTATATGTTCTAAGGTCCATTCTTGGAACATACAGTGAATATCTAGTGCAATCAGTTAAACTTATTTTGTTTTTAAATCATAGCTAAGCTTCTATTTCTCTAATTAACCCATCAGACTTTTAGAACAATGGTCTTTCCACGTCTGCGGTGTTTGTATACAGCTGTAATTTACCCCTTCTCATTTACTGTACTCACACAAATTATATATTGTTTTTCAAAAAAAGAAAGGCTTTCATTAGATATCATTATTTTGATCATATCAGCTATTGCAAGTTATAGGGCAATACCTGAAACTAGCATATTACTTTTTGCCAACCAGTTTCTCCTAGTTTCTCCCAGTGACCCTTAAACCCCAACCCAAAATCCTAACCCTTTTTTGTTTTAGAGGCTAAAAAAAAGGAGGGGTCCAACTGTAATGTTGCTGACTGCCTCTAGTAACGGAAGTAATCATTGAGCCCTTCCAAAGCTCACAACAGGGCAACACCACAAAAAAGGCATGCTGCCTTTCAATATGGTGCTTGCAATTGCTTCAAGACGTTCTTGCATTGCACCCTGGGGCCAAATTTAGGTATTGATGGATGCTTTGATATTGAAGAATTGCAGCAACACCGGCTGAGGAGAGAAATTGATGGATGCTTTTTATTCTCATTTCACCATGTCTTGCAATGCACGTCAATTGTCAGCATGTAGTTACGGGACATGCCTAGCACATCAGATGTCGTGAAGGGGTTAACTTTTGTAGCGTTTAAGTTGATTTATATCTTTTTTTTAGCCATCTTTGTCTTCTTTTTTAGCTCTGGTCCTCAATTTAAACAGCACATTCAAGATGAAGTTTTAGCATTGATTTGTGAAGAGGCAAAATGATGTTTTCCTACCATGATTCGACATCCCCCTTTTATACATGACAAAATCTTACTAGGCTTTCGCATAACGTCTCCAGTCTCAATTTACCTGCAGGGAAGTAGCATTCATTTTTATGTTAGGTTAGCTTAGCATGACCAGTGACTACATGAGACCAGGCCTCATGTAGTAGGGCACCCATACAGAACTACAAATGGGTATATTTTATTTTTACTGAAATTAAGTATGTTTCCAGTCAGAAGGTGCCATATTATGTAATGATTAACACACCTGTGAGTTCTTTTGTGAACATATTTTAAAGTAAAATAACAAAAAAATACCTGAAATACAGGTGAGCAGCATTCTCAAGCACAACCTTTCACTTTTTAACACTTTTCAGCTTCCAAAGGAATGTTTTCTTTTTTAGATTTACTTCGTTCCACCCAGAATTACTCACTTTTCCAGGAAGAACTTTGTCTGCTATCATAACATCATCCATGATTTGTGTTGTCTAACCAAGAATGTATTTTCACATATCATCTGTTGCTTTTGACGCTCACTAGCAAGGCCTTATACTGGTATTATTTGATAATTATTTTGTCGATTGTTGTGTTTATGTGATAACACAGATTCTCATGCAATAAAAGTCACAATAAGAAAGGGAATAATTAAAGGCACTTTAGTCTGAGTGAAACATGATGACATGGTTCTCATTGTTTTAAGGCTAGTGTCTGTTATAGGAGATGTATTACACCCTGACTTTCAGGATCTTGCATGAAATTATTTAGAAATGTGGTTATTCCACTTTCTGCAACCAGAGGAATGTGAATTTGTATGTGGCACTTCTGCTCCGGAATCTGATTGGGTCATGATTAGTGTGGAGCGGACACCTGGATGTTCGGGTTCGGCGGGTTCGGCGGAACCTCAGAAAAAAGTCTGGGTTCAGGGTCGAACTTGACCCCGAACCCGAACCCCATTGAAGTCAATAGGGGCCCGACTTTCGGCTTATGGAATACATGTAATACTATTGGCTTTCTATTGGCTTTCTACATTTCTTATGAATGGTAACTCCATTTCTGTTTATAGAAAGCCAATAGCATTACATGTATTCCATAAGCCGAAAGTCTATAAACCGAACTACATTCGGTTTATAGACTTTCAGTTTATAGAATACATGCAATGCTATTGCTATTCTATAAACCGAAAGTCTATAAATCGAACGTCGTTCGGTTTATAGACTTTCGGCTTATGGAATACATGTAATACTATTGGCTTTCTATAAACCGAACTAGAGTCCCCATTCATAAGAAATTCTTATGAATGGGGACTCTAGTTCGGTTTATAGAAAGCCAATAGTATTACATGTATTCCATAAGCCGAAAGTCTATAAACCGAAAGACATTCTGTTTATAGACTTTCTTTTTATAGAATAGCAATAGCATTACATGTATTCTATAAAACGAAAGTCTATAAACCGAATCTCTTTCGGTTTATAGACTTTCGGTTTATAGAATACATGTAATGCTATTGCTATTCTATAAACCGAAAGTCTATAAACCGAATGTCTTTCGGTTTATAGACTTTCGGTTTATAGCCGAACCTCGAACTCCAACACAGACATACAGTGAAATGTCTGTGTTCGGGTCCGGGGTCCGAACATCGTAATGTTCGGTACGAACCCGAACAGTGCAGTTCGGGTTCGCTCAACACTAGTCATGGTCTGAAGTTGTGCCTTAATATGTAAAAACTGTGACTCTTTGGACTATAATCTCTAGGCCAAATGATGTGTACAGGACATAGTGTGTGAAAGATACTCTGACAACCACAAGATCATTTGTAAGCATATTAAAAAAAAAAAACTTAGACCATCTCTTTTGTGAATAAAGGATCTTTTTGTGAATAAAAGATAACTCAGCAAAAAAAAATATTGCTATATAAAATTTAATTATTGTATCAGCTTTAGACATTTTAAATAGAAATGTTTTAATGGAAGAATAGAAAAAAAAGGACCTTAATGAGCCCTATTTGCTTTGTATAGATTTACTGGGGCCGGAAAACATTATAAGTTATCAATCGCTGTGGACAAGACACACATATTTTGTATTAGCCTTTATATGTCAGATTCCTTCTCACTTGGATACTCACATCAGCCTTTTTCATCCAGTTAAAGACCCTCTGTGTGTTCCTAAGTGGGCCCTGGAACCCCTAACCTAGGGGGAACGATTCTAATGTCCATCCAAGTCTCAGCTCCTACTTGTCCATGTATCAAGCCTTGGTACTCCAACAGAGCAGACAACAAGTGAAATGTACCTGTCCCTTTAATGAAGTCCATGGCAGACACCATGTCCATTATCACTGCCACAGCCAGCCATTTCTCTCCAGCTATTGTGAATTGAATTTACCATTTTACACCCTCTTCCACAAGTCAGTATTTTTCTTATAGTAGAATTTAAAAAATAATAATGAAATTCTCTGCTGAAACAAAGCTGTAAGTGCAGAAAAATACTGGTGGATTGGGTGTCCAGAAATTATTTTGGCACCAGGGAAAGTAATGGTCTTATTACACCACTGGCTGCTATCAGTTTCTGGGCATTGCTGGGTATCCCCCAGTACTGTCGCTACACATTGCCTGTTTCCACATTTAATGTGGAAGGCCGCATACCTTGCAGAGATGAAGCTTAAGGCCAGATGTGGATATCGAGAGCTTTTGTGCAAATAAAAAATCCATAGTTTGATGAATAACCTCTTAAGAGACGAAAAACCCTTGAGTTGGACAAGATCAAAATATAGAGTACACAATACAGGGATAAGCAGATAAATCAAACTAATATTTAAGACTGCAATCTAAGTGTGTAATGGGCGAGCAAAAATGAAATGAACAATATATGAAATCGGTTTCAGTTTGATCAAACATCACAAAATGTAACTAAATTGGTGAGATTAAATGTTAATTTCCCTGCAACTCACCTGGAATTTAACTAAAATCCCCCAATAGCTAATAAAAAAATAATTCTTAAATTGTTGTGTATATTGTTGATATCTTGTTGATGTTCTGACATCCAGAGCTTAAGTTCATATAAGTATGTAAATTACATGTAGCTGTACCCTATCACTTGTTAAATTCACATTAAGGGACAGCCCACAAAGACTTCGATAAGGTATCCCCTCCTTTTCATGGGCATTCACTCTAGAGGACGAATATGGATAATAAAAAATAATTATTATGGATAAAGTATTAGGCAGGCTTACAAGATACTGTTGTGAGATCGCACAGGGTTACTCACAATATACATAAACAATACAGTTCAGAATGACCTTGTGGTTCTTTCCCGATTGAATTAATGCAGGCGTCGTTAAACTTAGATGTCAGTGGTTGTCAGAAACAAAGAAAAAAAAAATTGTACACAATTATCATATTCTATCTAAAGATACAGATCGACATCAAAATATCCCCAAGTGCTAACTGCGATATTTAGGGGAGCCTCAAATATGAGATACTTTATTTATAATAAAATGTTTTTCTTTATAGTCCATACGTGTGATCTGGAATAAAGGTCAATAAAAAGGAGGGGATTCCTTATCAAGGTGCTTGTGGAGTCTCCCTTAATGCAAATTTATTGTCTTTTGCTTAAAGTAAGTGCAACAAAGGGGGAACTGTGAATTACAGATTTGTATATTTTGCAACCAGATCACACAATTTTTTTTTTATGTTTATGTCTCAGGTACAGATATACAAAATGTCAAACAATAACATTACACTTAACAATTTCAGAATTATATTTTATTAGACAGTTTTCTAGTAGATTGTTCACATTATTATATTATTATATTATTATATTGTATATATTGTTTATTTACTCTTTGCTTACCCACTACATGCATCGGTTGCTTTGTTACTTATGGTGTATTGGGAGGACACTACGGTGTTGTATGTAGCCTATAATATAGCGCTGTCCTTTAACTTCATTTGTATTTTAATATGTAAGACTGAGTCAGGGGACGCATATTTCTATACTTGTAAAACCACGTTGGAGGAGCCCAAAGCTAAATTCACTAACTGGAAAGCAAATACCAATTTTCTTAAATGCTGTTTTAAATGCAGCAATTCCGCAAAAGTCAGTCTAACTGGAAACTGTTTTCATCTTTCGATGGCAACTTCAGAGAGTCTCTACACTAAAGAATGCAGGGAATTGAGATGGGAATTTCAAACTTTAGGCTAATGTAGCAGAGTTGTGTCATTGTATCCGACCCAACTGAACACTAAGTAAAATCACCTCAAGGTAGTGCTTAAAGGGCCAGTCCCACGCACCGCGTCCAAATTTTTTCCAAAAACATGTTCTGTGCCGTGTAATCTAAGGAAAAAGGAACAGATCTATTTGATCACTTCCTGTCTCCTAAACCCCTGATATAATGTGTAAAAGTGTAAAAGTTATTGATGTTGCCACAACAGGCTATACTTATATACTTAATTCGACGCAGTTGTCTGATATAATGAGCACCTTCAAAACACAAAGTGCATACGCAGAGGGGCAAGTATTATACTGCACATGCTGTTTTACATGCTCCTAGTATATTAGGGGCTGCAATTGTGAGTTTTTTTCTTGCAGCTGCTTCTTGAACCTGCTTGCTGTTATCAGTACATATTGCACTATTTGTATGCACTTTGTGTTTTGCAGGTGCTCATTATATCAGACAACTGCGTCGAATTAAGTATATCCATATTGGTTTTACAGATTTATTCGTTTATTGCATGATTTTTATGCACAAATTCATTTGATAGCACTAGCACTTTATTATTATTTTCACAGGTTGTTTCACTTGTTTATTTTTTATTACCATTATATACAGATTGTTGTCAAGTGTCTATGCACTGTGCGCTAGATTGTACACTTTTTTTGCACATTTCTCACACAGTGTCTGAAGCTGTCTGTTTTTCAGTCCGGCTGCCAGTACTTAGTGGACACCTTGTTTATTATCTTTAAGTAAGATTACACCTTTAGCACTTTCTTTGCTCGTCCTTTTTCTTTCACTATACGTTGAAATACATTACCTACACGATGAGAAATCTCGTAATCTGTTTGTAGTGTTTGAAATTTCTTTCTACTTTCTAAATATAAATAAAAAATGATAAATAAAACTTACCATTTCTCTCAGTACAAAACAATAATACTATATTATATATATTATATTAAATACTAATGAGAGAAAAAAAGGGAAAGGGAAGAAAAAGGAAATAATAAGAGAGAGAAAAGATTGGAAACGCACAAGGATGATTTAAAAACACACAAAACTAGTAACATCTATCTAATTACACCACGTAAAAAAAAAAAAAAACAAAAAACATTAATTGCTGTTAAAACACATTTTACTGTGATTTTTATTGCTCTGGAGCTCTATAACACATTCATACTAACCAGAAACTTCGAACTCCAAGAAAAGAGCGACAGTAGAGTAGAAAAGATTGGCAGAGGGTTTTGGGTCCAAAACAGGGACTGCCCCTCCTAAATAGGAGATATCACAGCACACAAAGGGCCATATTTATCAAGACAGAAAAGGTGGTATTTCAGGAAAAAGTGCTAAAATAGTAGTAGTAACCATGGAGACCAATGGAAAGTTATGTCAGTTTGCTCCAAATTTTGTACTTTTTTTTTAAAATAGCTGTTTTGTCTTGATAAATTTGGCCCAAACTTGGCTAATAGTTCCATTTGCATTCTGAGTTCATAGATAGGTTGGTTGCATAATAATGGCTAATGACTGCATTTTCTCAGAGGTAAGCATGAAACTTATGTGACTCCGAGAGACATTGTGTGACCCTTTGAGATAGGAAAGTATTTTTATCTGGGAGCTCTCATTGGTTGTTTGTCACACTGTTGCCAATGGCTAAAAGGAGGGTTTTAAATTATGAAATGATTTAAGATTACATTACAATGTTAACATTCCTGCCCTGAGGAAATATCTATACTTACTGCAGTACTATAATTCGATGCCTACGGAAAGTGTGTAAGGACAAACTGGTTTTTCCGGGAGTCATTAGAGTGAAGGGATTATACAGGTGTTTCAAGAACACAGGTACAAGCTTTCAAGAACAAAGTATTTTAAGAGTCTTAATACAGAATAAATCTGCAGCTGTAAACCACATTGCTGGTTTCAAATGTCTTCCTGCTATTCTAATAAATCAACATTCTGAAGACAGAATAAGAAACCCCAGGACAAACAACAACCCAAACTTCTAATTTAGCACTACAAGCTATATAGTACTCCCCAAAATACCACTGTTGCTAAAATAGCATTTTAGAACAATAACTTCAACCTCTACTTTTGTGGGAGTTATCCTTTTTTTCCTCAGAACAGATTAGATTGACCTCTCACCAGTATACAATAGTCCTAGTAACACAGTCCACAGGTCTATCTGGTTAAACTTGTATAAGATTCTCCAAAGTGAGGGGCAAAGAGTGTAATAGTTTGTAGTAAAAGTAATTCTTTATTCTAAATTCAGAAAAGCAAAATCGAGAGTGGCCCAGTCATTGCAAAAGCCTCACAGCGAAACGCGTGAGACTGGGCATCTCTCGATTTTGCTTTTATGTATTTACCTTTACTCTGTACCATTACGATCTTTGCCCATCATTGGGAGAAAGGAGGCGTGCTTTAACGCTTGTTGTTTTTTCTTCCATCCTGAATCCTGATGGTCAGAGGACGCCAATTATTACATTACTGCAGCACTCCGTAACTCTGAATGTGTGTCGGTTTACCACACATGGGATGTGACCAATCCTCTCTGGCATCTAACTTTCTATGTGTAATATTACCCAGTGTTAATACTGGGTAAATCTTATACATGTTTAACCAGATAGACCTGGGAATTGCAGAGAATTGAGATGGGAATGGGTATATCATATACATGTTAACCACATAGACTTAAGGACACATAGGTTTAACAACTGATAGAAGGACAGCACGCTCTAGTAACAGTTCCACCAGCTATTCAGTAAATGCAATTTCAGTTGATGCCCAGCACACAGTGTTGTGAGAACTTATGCGTTTAATGCACTTGGCCACGTTTCGGTTCAAATAAACTTCACCCAGCCATTTATAAAGGTTCTTTGAACTGCAATGTTGACGAGTATTTTGGAATAAACTCATGAGATCTCACAGCATTGTGTGCTGGGCATCTTTTGTAATTACATCTAAATTTAAGTGTCTTAAAATGCAATCTATTTCAACATATTTGACTTAAATATGCTGTGCAAAAAGAGAAACCTTTTTGGGACTTGGTATTTAAAATACTTGTTATATTTCTAAACAATGCATAATGGGTTCTATTTACATACTTGCCAACAGTGCTCTACTATGTCAAATGTGCGACTGTTTGCTGCACAAGCAGTGTTTAAACCTTGTATATCTATTAGACAAACATAACTACCTCCTATCATAGCCCCCCATGCAATGCACATGCATAGAATTGGAACCATCTCTCTTAAAGTGAGACAATTGAGGGAATGCCTCCCAACTGACCTCCTTTGCATGGGACAGTGCTGATATTGGGAGGAAATCCCTCTGTCCTAACAATACTTAAGACCCCAATTCTGTAGTGTAAATGTTCTTGTAAATGTTCTTTACAAATTCTCTGGCGTTCACACAACATTATGTGATGCCACACAACGCTCCCCTTTTTTGGTTCGACCCCAGCCCCAGTTTACTAGCAGCTATGTATTTATTTTAGAGTGAACTTGGTGATCTGGCAACCTCCGCTATTAATGCCTGAGTTTTACAGTTCACCATCTGCAGCTTTGCAGTGAGCATGAAGCACATATGACTTCTACTTTCACTGTTTAAAGCAGTTACCTAATATTTCTGGCACCAACATCAAAGCAAACAGACCTGGGGATTATTGTCTAGTATTTAAAGAGAGGCAGGCAGCCTAGAAGAGCAACAAGAGAAAAACAAGTAGCTTGCCAGATTATATTGCAAGAGGTGCGAACAGCAGTTCACTAGAACAATAATATTTAAACTTCCGTGCTGAGTTCTGGAGAATATTAATTCAATTTCAAAACCTACTATGGTAATCTGAATGAGCGAGACTTGGTTTTGACCAACATTTTACATTCACAATTTGCCAATAGCAGGACTATTTCTAGATCCAAATCCCGCTATTTAAACTGCGGCAGAATTCTGGCTTTGATTTACGTTTTGTGGAGTGGCGTGGGGGGGCGACAGAGGGCATATGTGTTATCTATTTACCCTCTTTCTGTAACTGTTTCCCTTCAGTTAGGTGCTGTGGGGTCCTCCTAAGCATAACCACTAAGAGAAGGAGATATATTGCCTTATAACTAAGTTGGATTGGATCATTTGTAAGTAAATGAATTAAAAGAGAGTAGCATGCACAAACTAAAACCATAGCATGTGTCTGACATATTCAGCATTATGTTTAAAGAAGTAAGCATGTGCAAAGGAGATGACCTATGCAAAGCTGGACAAGGCATCGAACAGTAACATACCTTGTGTCCCCTGAGGTACATAACAGAAATACTAGTCAGCATTTCTGAAGCTATTGCTTAGAGGTAGGTATGTGACTCGTTTTGGAAAGCACAATCCAGCTCTCTCATGCATAAGAAAAATCATGTACCTGGTGATTTATTAAAGAACCCCAAGAACTCTTACTTGTGAAAGGAGCTGCTCCATGTGGCAGTACGCAATAGAAGTGCTGCATCATGTATTTTTTTTACCTAATGATTCCTGTACCAGAATTTTCTTTTTTTTAAACAGAGGTATGACACATTCCTGATGTTACTCAGCAAAAGAGTCCTGCCAGTCACCCAAAGACCTCCTCTGTCTCTGACATCAAAGCAAGGAGAACCCTACAACTCCTCTCACCTGTCATCTCATGCCAGTGTATGTGAAACAAGAAGCTCCATACACAATGCTTTCACAGTGATGGCCAGTGAGAGGGTTTGTGCTGATTAATATGTGTTATTAGCCTCACATCCTATAAATATATATTTACACACACATATTTATACTCGAGGTGTCTCCAGTATATTATACTATATCACAAGCATAATATAGATGGTGCATCATACCACATGTCAGGGGCGTCCAATATGCAGCTGGCATTGAGGTCCGGCCCACATCAGCTCTGCAGCAGTAGCCCCACCTCCAACTGCTGACCGCACGGGAAGCAGTATTGGGGGTCTAAGTACACTGTGCATAACCCCTCCTCTACCTTGTGCTTCAGGTCAGCATAAAGGTCAGATGTGGAGGAGGGGTCCCATCCTGAGCTCTCAGCCCAGATAAAATAAAAGTGTGGCTATGCAGGATCTTTGTCTGCGTAAGCCTGACTATGTGTGTGTGTAAATGTGACTCTGTGTGTGTAAGTGTGACTGTGTGGATTTGTGTATATATGTGTAAGTGTGGCTGTGATGTATGTGTGTAAATGTGACTGTGTATTTGTGTAAATGTGACTATGTGTGTATATTTGTGACTGTGTATTTCTGTATGTGTGGCTGTGTATGTGTGTGTGTGTGTGTGAAAGTGTGTATCTGTGGCTATATTTGCATGTGGGAATGTATGTGTGTGACTATGTGTGTAAGTGTGGCTATGTATGCATGGGTGTGTATTTGATGTGAGTTTTTTTTATTGCTGTGGAGTCTGATACACTCACACGCCTCACATTACTTTGAGATTTATTTAGTGCTGTGGAGTCTGTGATACACTCACATGAAGCACATTAGGCACATTACATCACCAAAAGCATGTTGTATCTCAGTGAAAACATATCACACCATACACCACACTTGAATACAGAGTTTTTGGCTTCCAGTTCCTCTGCTGGCATTACTAGGTTTCCTACCATTTTTTCCCCTTTATTTTTTCCTTTTCTTTCTTGTATAGAGTGCATTGCAATGAATGCAAATGGTAGCAATGCCAGAACAGTCAGGTATTTGATAGGATATCTGATCTGTCCTGACAAATCCATGAATACTGCTGCAGAGGAACCCATCCTCCTGTTCACTCCCTCTCACTGGAATTTAGAGGCCCATGTGGAATTATTTTCAAAAGTAAAACTGTAAAGTAAGATTGTTAAAACTGGCCTTTTAAAATAGCTTGGAGTAAAAAGTGCAAGGGTCCTTTAAATGGCCATAGCCTAGGGACATCTTTAATGCAAGGCAAAAGAAGCAGGGCCCGAGCAGAGTACAGGGGCCACAGCACCTGCTCTTCAATTTTGCTTTCTTGGCATTCAGCAAGACACATTCCACTCTTGTATCTTCAAACTGTTATATATATTGTTATATGTATTGTATATGTATATATGTGTGTGTTTATATATTTGTATCTGCGTTTGTATGTATGTGTGTGTCTGTATAACACTGATGTTCTTTTGTACTTTCCTTGCTATGGGCCTTATTTCCTATCATGCTCAGCCAACAGTTTGCTGCAATTCATAAGGAAGT
Organism: Pelodytes ibericus; assembly: GCA_036172795.1. NCBI lineage: Eukaryota > Metazoa > Chordata > Amphibia > Anura > Pelodytidae > Pelodytes > Pelodytes ibericus. The sequence continues at coordinate 22,573,139 of CM069863.1, read as the reverse complement.
TAGACCTAACCTTCACACAGTGCACAAGGTTAGCCATTGCTGCATCTACTAAACATTCATGTATGCGTCTGCCTAATTCTCATGGTGGTGCATTAAGGGTAAGGACTGGAGTTGGTAACGTACTGCAGGGGCAACTGGAAAAAGGCACTGCCAGTGGCATAGACCTGCCAGGGCCCTGTTTAAACAAACATGGCCTACAAATGAAAAGAAAGGACATTTTTTCCAGGGAGAGTCAGGTTTAACCTTCTATGCGCCAAATGTCAAACAAGGCTTTCCTGTATTAATATGTCAGATTCTGTGATGTTTGCTTTGTCGTCTATCACTAACTAAACAAAGTTTTCATGATAACTCTGTGTTTAACTCTGAACAAGAAATGCTACATACCATATGGGTTTTGCTCAGTCTGCCATAAATCGGAATGTTTACATAGTATAGCACAATCTAAAGACCGAAAGGTGAATACGCCCCATTGGTACACTAATTTATATTATGGATTATATTTTAATCAGCTCCTTCACTGGAAAGCACAAAGGGGAAACACTGAGTGTGAAATTCGCAGCATAATGGAATTGTACATCTATGGCTCTACTTAGCAGGATATTCTGTGATGGTTAAGTGTTGCTAATCTATAATAATCAGGAAAATTGCATTCAGACATTCTTTGGATTTTGAGCAATTCCTGGGGATATAGCTTTTTCCCAATATTAAGAAAATGTTACTATTAACTAATTCAATGACCTTCGTTTTATGAACCTCAGAGACATGAATTATATCTCTCCAATTACTGAACATACAAGCCTGCAATGTGCCCAGACACCCCCCCCCCACACACATATATATATATATATATATATATATATATATATATATATATATATATATATATATATATATATTGTACAGCCCTCCATCTGTCCATCTATATACATCAACATAGTATAACCAGGAAAAAAAAAGTTTGTACGAACAAACAGATTTCTTTTCTAACACGCACAAATGATCATTTTTTAAACTAATGATAATGATTTAACGCTTCATAAACTTTACAGCTTGTCCCTAGCGGAGGAGGGAGGTGATGCCTCCAGAGAGAGGGCGTGAGTAACCCGGGCAGAGCGTATTTTTGTATTGTCAATATATTTGATAGTTTCAGATAAATTCTCACTGAAACAGTTAGGGCAAAGATAGTACACATTATACGGTTGTTGGAGGGTATCTGTCGAACGCCTAAGACAAAGACAGTATGACTCCAAAACACAGAGAGCGCAGGCTCGAGACTTTAATGAAAGAAAAGCAATGATGGTGGTTTTGGGGACTCTTGCTACAAGTGTTAACACTAATTTCACAGTTCATGTTATTTTACTTAGTATTGGTTTTCTTTTGTAACTGATGGAAAAACAGGTTGTACAAAGTATGACAAGTATCATTTGACTATGGGGCAGAACAAAAAAAAAAAAAAAGATCAGAGATGACTTTTAAAATAATGGACTTGTATCCAACAAACAGTTTCAATTGGTTTTAATTACTTTTAATTGTATATATAAGGTGTTTGGGGATCTTTTCACTGGGTTGACATCTTTTGACAAAGCATGTATTTGTGAAACGCGTTAAGCATCCCTCCAGTCTACTTACTGGCTTTATATCTCTCTGTTTGCTGAGGATTATTGTCTATTGTTCATATTTTGATGTTATTTGTTTTTAAATGGTGTAAAGACCAAGAATAAAACTACAGAACATTTTTTACTACCTACCTCTGGAATATGAGTGCCTGCCTATTTGTATCCTGCATCTGCAACACTTTCACCAAAATAACAAGCTCCATGTTCGTAGTGGATACATGTTTCCCAGTATCTGTTTTGCAGAATCAAATCACTTGCCTCAAGAGGTCATGCTGGGATCTGAAAGCTCCAGGTACCTATTTTGTTTGCTATTGTTGATTTTCAAACAAACTTAAGAAGTGAGTTGAAATTTGCATCCCAAGCATCAAAAAACTAACTTTTATGGAACACAAATAATGATTATCATTTTCAGGGCAGTGCAATTTTCACCCACAATTACTACAACAAAACTGTTCTTACCCAGAGAGAAGGCGATTTTTATGTAATAATCTGATTTTCAAGCTCGCAAACCATCTTTATTACAGCATAAATAATTGCTGTTCAACTTTACAATTAAGTGTATATATTTTGTATGGTGTTTATTTGGTATATATGTTAAAACTGTGATAGACGATCCAGCAGTAGGCCCAAAGTATGTAACTATTTTTGGCTTTACCATGTTCACGTCCATTTTTTTTAAAAACCACATTAATCTATGTAAAGTTAGTCAGGTATCTAGATTTGTTTCCATAGCATGTTTTTCTTTATTTTTCAGCCTTTAGTCTAACTTTTCTTTCATCAGTAAAAAAATATTGTAGGAACATAGAAACATAGAATATTGTTATATGGCTGTGAATCTTTTTTGTCAGCAATATTTTTTTACTTCTGTTATCTTGTTATGTTAAACTAAATATGCCCTAATATAGACCACATGGTATTTTCATACCTACCTCCGCCCAATGGTCCTGCTTCAAGAGGGACAGTACTGTCCCATTTTTTTACACTCTAGAGTGTCCGAGACACCGGAGAATGTGTACTGCGTATGCACAAAGATGTACTCATGCACAGTAGCGTTGACACTCCCACTCTCAAGCCACACCCCCATGCCATCCGGAGTTCGGAGGCAAGTATTTTCAGCATACACACTGAAGTTGCTAGTTTACCTCAATGTGGAGTGCTCATATGTAAAAGCAAAGAACAACAAACACAAATAGACATATAAATCCATACTCTATGTCCAATAAATACCAGTTACTTAAAAGCAAATAGAAATAAATTGATAATAATGATAATAATAGTAATTATTACAATAATAACGAGAACATTACCAATAATGATAATAATAAAAATAATAATTATAATAATCACAATTATACAAATAAATAATAGGTAATTATTTAATTTTACAATTGCCCAGCATCCAGGGCATAACAGATAAAGATTAGATAAGGTGTAAAAACATAACCTTTTTTGGGGGATTCCCCATAATGAAAAACACTTTTTCAATCATTTCCTTTTCAGATGTAAATAAACACAATCAAATTGCCCTTCCAATACTGAGCCAAAAAACTAGTTGGGAAGGTTGCTTTGCACCTTGCACTTTTGACCTTGAAGTTGTTTGAAACCTTGTATGTATATTATGTGTATGTGTATACTTGTCTTTGATATGTATGTTGAAAAGAAAATCAAATAAAGATTTATATATATATATATATATATATATATATATATATAAAAATAATAAAAAAAAATAATATCAAAGTATTTTTTAAAGATGATAGAGGAAATAATTGGGCAATGTAACCTGTAAAGGGACTGTGTTTATTTTGTGTAATTTGAACCTTACTTCTACAGATCCATTTAATAGAAAGGAGGATTTTTACTTTATACCTTTAAACTCGTCTAAAACTAGCAACCTTTCCCTGTTCACTTTTAATATTTTGCTCATCTGCTAAGCATTTTATGTTGTGTTCCATTAGTACTGTTAAATTTAAGGTTGGTTATAAATAAACCAGTTCAAATTGACCCCACAGCAGCAATATTCATCCTAGTTACACTTCTTGTGCATAAAAGCAGGATATGTAACTATAAAATCACAGTAACTAAATATTTTTTCTTAAGTAAATAGTTTGATTTATGCTGAAAAAAATATAAATTTAAATTACATTACCGCTCCATGTGGCATCGTGCAAACAGACAGCCATATGTTCTTAGTTTAACTGCATCTTTCATATAGACAGACGTTCTGACAAAGTCTTCCTGTAGAACAAGTATAACCCGCCCTCCTGAATTAAAACACACCTGACTGTACTTAACCCTCTAATCTGCAGAGTAGGCATGTGTTACGTTACACTGCTTGGGAAAATATGATATAATCCAATGCAACTAATATCTTTTGTATTGTAAACAGTGTGTGCATTGCAACAGTGTAAACAGAATTTTATATGTTGCTGTATTGTTTTATGATACATACTTAGGATTAACTTCTTCACTGTAGAAATCAAATATAAGATCAAGAAATGCATAGTACAAAAGTGCATCGTTCCAAACAGTCCTCAGTTTTCTGGGATATTCCTGATTTTTGGGGTCTTGTCCCATTAAAATAAGGGATGTCTTGGTTGGGCGCTGCCTGTGCACAGTGCATAATATTGCTTTCTGGAAATAAAATGGTATTTTAAGGCCCTAAAAATCCAGTACAAGCTTCTTCATAATGTTACGAGGTCATATGACATCACGGAACGTTATGTGACTGCATCCAATAGGCTACACCCAAGGGAATGAGTGTAAAGACTGACATTAAGAAAATCTAAATTGGAATGGTATAATCAGAAATGAAAAGAGAAATAGTGCAGAACTATATATACATATATATACATATAGAAACATTAAAAACACAGTACAAATCACTATATGAACGTGGTTTATAGTACTCAAGAGTATAAGAAAAACAGTAACTGCTCCAAAAATAGTATAAATTTGGCGAAATTATTGTGCTATGAGACATAAAGAAGAAAAGCTATGCTTTCAGTTTGGATACTCTGGAATTACATTTCAAATTACAGTTCGCTAAAGAGACACACATACATACACAGTCACACTTACACACACACACACCCACTTAGACACATACATACACACTCCCACTTAGACACACACACTCCCACTAAGACACACACACGCGTACACTCCCACTTAGACACACACACAGACACACACCCACTTAGACACACACACACACTCCCACTTAGACACACACACACACTCACATACACTCCCACTAAGACACACACACACACTCCCACTTAAACACACACACACTCCCACTTAGACACACACACACACTCCCACTTAGACACACCCACTTAGACACACACACTACAGTTAGACACACACACACCAACTTAGACACACACACTCCCACTTAGACACACACACACACACACACACTCCCACTTAAACACATACACACACACACACTCCCACTTAGACACACGCAAACTACCACTTAGACACACACACTCCCACTTACACACACCATCCCATATAGACACACACACACACACACACACACACACTTAGACACACAAGCAAACACACACCCACTTAGACACACACACTGTCCCACTTACACACACACAAACAGTTGCACATGTACACACACAGCCACACAAAAGTCACATTTACACACATAGTCAGACTTACACATACAGTCACACTTACACAGTCACACTTACACAGTCACACTTACATACAGTCACAATACTGGCATGATATGTTTGTGCAAACAAAAGCAAATCTTAGAAAAGGGAGGGACTCCCTTATTGCCCTGCTTCCTTTCGTGTCTTCGGGATGGCCTTGTGTTCTGGGGAGCAACCTACTGGTTGTACGCCTCTGCAGAAATTTGGGATTGGTTCCCGCTTGTGACTTGTGCTTTTTGCTGTTCACAAAAATATCAACCCAAACTTTAATTTAATTTTCTTTGTTTGTTTACCACTCAGATTTCCAAAATACAATTCTTAGCTTTGGGTAGGCATCATTTTTCTAGTGAACCATAAAAGTTTTCCATTTAAATTTAATCCTTCTGTGTAACTATAGACTCCTCTAGTGAGGATGTGCCTTGGATCCAGCACAAGCACGTCAGTTGAACTGCCACAGCTGTATGTTTTGGGATTTTGTGAAAACAAAACTTTATAGGTTTCCGCTAAACTTGAGTAAAATTGCAAGAACAAGGAAGGAACCCAGAAATTAACTAGAAATACAGTACCAACACATTTGAAACATCAGTAATGTTGATTCTATAGCTCAGGGGTTAGAGCACTTGTATTGTGAACAAAGGGTCATGAGTTCAAAACTCCCTTGGGATGATAAGAGTCTACAATCAGGTATCTCAAAAAGAGTTGCACAACTCAATTTTGTTTCCTAGCACTTTTTGGAGCATTAAATGAGCCCTGAAAAATAGGAATGCTCCAAAACTGATGGCGTAGTTGTAGAAGTTGTTTCTGAAACATCTTATAACCTTGCAGTTCGATATAATGCTTCAAGTAAGTAGCAATAAAATAGAATTTGGAAGATTGAATAGTTGCACAACAATGACAAATTGTAGACCGTGGAAATACATTACCCAGCTACTTGAAAGCACATGGTTGGAACCCAGAAATCCTCTAGAAATACTGTACTGACAAATTTCCAAGAGCAGAAAAATCCTTTCCCCTGAAGTCGTTGAGTTGCACCTTGTAAGAATTAGCTTATTGCTATCTTGAATGTAATGGCTGTTAGCATTTGCATGTCATTAAAAAGGTCTCATCAGATACTGCTCATTGGATCTCTGGAGGAGTTCTCCATAGACACTGCAAAATACTGGCATGATATGTTTGTGCTAACAAAAGCAAATCTTTGAAAAGGGAGGGACTCACTTATTGCCCTGCTTCCCCTTGTGTCCTTGGGATGGCCTTGTGGTCTGGGGAGCTACCTACTGGTTGTACGCCTCTGCAGAAATCTTGGTTTGGTTCCCGCTTGTGACTTGTGCTTTTTGCTGTTCACAAAAATATCAACCCAAACTTTAATTTAATTTTCTTTGTTTGTTTACCACTCAGATTTCCAAAATACAATTCTTAGCTTTGGGTAGGCATCATTTTTCTAGTGAACCATAAAAGTTTTCCATTTAAATTGAATCCTTCTGTGTAACTATAGACTCCTCTAGTGAGGATGTGCCTTGGATCCAGCACAAGCGGATCAGTTGAACTGCAACAGCTGTATGTTTTTGGATTTTGTCAAAACAAAACTTTATAGGTTTCTGCTAAACTTGAGTCAAATTGCAAGAACAAGGAAGGAACCCAGAAATTAACTAGAAATACTGTACCAACACATTTGACAGATCAGTAATGTTGATTCCATAGCTCAGATGTTAGAGCATTGGTATTGTGATCAAAGGGTCATGAGTTCAAAGCTCCCTTGGGATTATAAGAGTCTACAATCAGGTCTACAATCTCACAAAGAGTCGCACAACTGAATTTTGTTTCCTAGCACTTTTTGGAGCATTAAATGAGCCCTGAAAAATAGGAATGCTCCAAAACTGATGGCGTAGTTCTAGAAGTTGTTTCTGAAACATCTTATAACCTTGCAGTTCGATATAATGCTTCAAGTAAGTAGCAATAAAATAGCATTTGGAAGATTGAATAGTTGCACAACAATGACAAATTGTAGACCGTGGAAATACATTACCCAGCTACTTGAAAGCACATGGTTGGAACCCAGAAATCCTCTAGAAATACTGTACTGACAAATTTCCAAGAGCAGAAAAATCCTTTCCCCTGAAGTCGTTGAGTTGCACCTTGTAAGAATTAGCTTATTGCAATCTTGAATGTAATGGCTGTTAGCATTTGCATGTCATTAAAAATGTCTCATCAGATACTGCTCATTGAATCTCTGGAGGAGTTCTCCATAGACACTGCAAAATACTGGCATGATATGTTTGTGCAAACAAAAGCAAATCTTTGAAAAGGGAGGGACTCCCTTATTGCCCTGCTTCCCCTTGTGTCCTTGGGATGGCCTTGTGGTCTGGGGAGCTACCTACTGGTTGTACACCTCTGCAGAATCTTGGTTTGGTTCCCTCTTGTGACTTGTGCTTTTTGCTATTCACAAAAATATCAACCCAAACTTTAATTTAATTTTCTTTGTTTGTTTACCACTCAGATTTCCAAAATACAATTCTTAGCTTTGGGTAGGCATCATTTTTCTAGTGAACCATAAAAGTTTTCCATTTAAATTTAATCCTTCTGTGTAACTATAGACTCCTCTAGTGAGGATGTGCCTTGGATCCAGCACAAGCACGTCAGTTGAACTGCCACAGCTGTATGTTTTGGGATTTTGTGAAAACAAAACTTTATAGGTTTCCGCTAAACTTGAGTCAAATTGCAAGAACAAGGAAGGAACCCAGAAATTAACTAGAAAAACAGTACCAACACATTTGAAACATCAGTAATGTTGATTCTATAGCTCAGGGTTTAGAGCACTGGTATTGTGAACAAAGTGTCATGAGTTCAAATCTCCCTTGGGATGATAAGAGTCTACAATCAGGTATCTCAAAAAGAGTTGCACAACTCAATTTTGTTTCCTAGCACTTTTTGGAGCATTAAATGAGCCCTGAAAAATAGGAATGCTCCAAAACTGATGGCGTAGTTGTAGAAGTTGTTTCTGAAACATCTTATAACCTTGCAGTTCGATATAATGCTTCAAGTAAGTTGCAATAAAATAGAATTTGGAAGATTGAATAGTTGCACAACAATGACAAATTGTAGACCGTGGAAATACGTTACCCAGCTACTTGAAAGCACATGGTTGGAACCCAGAAATCCTCTAGAAATACTGTACTGACAAATTTCCAAGAGCAGAAAAATCCTTTCCCCTGAAGTCGTTGAGTTGCACCTTGTAAGAATTAGCTTATTGCTATCTTGAATGTAATGGCTGTTAGCATTTGCATGTCATTAAAAAGGTCTCATCAGATACTGCTCATTGGATCTCTGGAGGAGTTCTCCATAGACACTGCAAAATACTGGCATGATATGTTTGTGCTAACAAAAGCAAATCTTTGAAAAGGGAGGGACTCACTTATTGCCCTGCTTCCCCTTGTGTCCTTGGGATGGCCTTGTGGTCTGGGGAGCTACCTACTGGTTGTACGCCTCTGCAGAAATCTTGGTTTGGTTCCCGCTTGTGACTTGTGCTTTTTGCTGTTCACAAAAATATCAACCCAAACTTTAATTTAATTTTCTTTGTTTGTTTACCACTCAGATTTCCAAAATACAATTCTTAGCTTTGGGTAGGCATCATTTTTCTAGTGAACCATAAAAGTTTTCCATTTAAATTGAATCCTTCTGTGTAACTATAGACTCCTCTAGTGAGGATGTGCCTTGGATCCAGCACAAGCGGATCAGTTGAACTGCAACAGCTGTATGTTTTTGGATTTTGTCAAAACAAAACTTTATAGGTTTCTGCTAAACTTGAGTCAAATTGCAAGAACAAGGAAGGAACCCAGAAATTAACTAGAAATACTGTACCAACACATTTGACAGATCAGTAATGTTGATTCCATAGCTCAGATGTTAGAGCATTGGTATTGTGATCAAAGGGTCATGAGTTCAAAGCTCCCTTGGGATTATAAGAGTCTACAATCAGGTCTACAATCTCACAAAGAGTCGCACAACTGAATTTTGTTTCCTAGCACTTTTTGGAGCATTAAATGAGCCCTGAAAAATAGGAATGCTCCAAAACTGATGGCGTAGTTCTAGAAGTTGTTTCTGAAACATCTTATAACCTTGCAGTTCGATATAATGCTTCAAGTAAGTAGCAATAAAATAGCATTTGGAAGATTGAATAGTTGCACAACAATGACAAATTGTAGACCGTGGAAATACATTACCCAGCTACTTGAAAGCACATGGTTGGAACCCAGAAATCCTCTAGAAATACTGTACTGACAAATTTCCAAGAGCAGAAAAATCCTTTCCCCTGAAGTCGTTGAGTTGCACCTTGTAAGAATTAGCTTATTGCAATCTTGAATGTAATGGCTGTTAGCATTTGCATGTCATTAAAAATGTCTCATCAGATACTGCTCATTGAATCTCTGGAGGAGTTCTCCATAGACACTGCAAAATACTGGCATGATATGTTTGTGCAAACAAAAGCAAATCTTTGAAAAGGGAGGGACTCCCTTATTGCCCTGCTTCCCCTTGTGTCCTTGGGATGGCCTTGTGGTCTGGGGAGCTACCTACTGGTTGTACACCTCTGCAGAATCTTGGTTTGGTTCCCTCTTGTGACTTGTGCTTTTTGCTGTTCACAAAAATATCAACCCAAACTTTAATTTAATTTTCTTTGTTTGTTTACCACTCAGATTTCCAAAATACAATTCTTAGCTTTGGGTAGGCATCATTTTTCTAGTGAACCATAAAAGTTTTCCATTTAAATTTAATCCTTCTGTGTAACTATAGACTCCTCTAGTGAGGATGTGCCTTGGATCCAGCACAAGCACGTCAGTTGAACTGCCACAGCTGTATGTTTTGGGATTTTGTGAAAACAAAACTTTATAGGTTTCCGCTAAACTTGAGTCAAATTGCAAGAACAAGGAAGGAACCCAGAAATTAACTAGAAATACAGTACCAACACATTTGAAACATCAGTAATGTTGATTCTATAGCTCAGGGGTTAGAGCACTGGTATTGTGAACAAAGGGTCATGAGTTCAAATCTCCCTTGGGATGATAAGAGTCTACAATCAGGTATCTCAAAAAGAGTTGCACAACTCAATTTTGTTTCCTAGCACTTTTTGGAGCATTAAATGAGCCCTGAAAAATAGGAATGCTCCAAAACTGATGGCGTAGTTGTAGAAGTTGTTTCTGAAACATCTTATAACCTTGCAGTTCGATATAATGCTTCAAGTAAGTTGCAATAAAATAGAATTTGGAAGATTGAATAGTTGCACAACAATGACAAATTGTAGACCGTGGAAATACGTTACCCAGCTACTTGAAAGCACATGGTTGGAACCCAGAAATCCTCTAGAAATACTGTACTGACAAATTTCCAAGAGCAGAAAAATCCTTTCCCCTGAAGTCGTTGAGTTGCACCTTGTAAGAATTAGCTTATTGCTATCTTGAATGTAATGGCTGTTAGCATTTGCATGTCATTAAAAAGGTCTCATCAGATACTGCTCATTGGATCTCTGGAGGAGTTCTCCATAGACACTGCAAAATACTGGCATGATATGTTTGTGCTAACAAAAGCAAATCTTTGAAAAGGGAGGGACTCACTTATTGCCCTGCTTCCCCTTGTGTCCTTGGGATGGCCTTGTGGTCTGGGGAGCTACCTACTGGTTGTACGCCTCTGCAGAAATCTTGGTTTGGTTCCCGCTTGTGACTTGTGCTTTTTGCTGTTCACAAAAATATCAACCCAAACTTTAATTTAATTTTCTTTGTTTGTTTACCACTCAGATTTCCAAAATACAATTCTTAGCTTTGGGTAGGCATCATTTTTCTAGTGAACCATAAAAGTTTTCCATTTAAATTGAATCCTTCTGTGTAACTATAGACTCCTCTAGTGAGGATGTGCCTTGGATCCAGCACAAGCGGATCAGTTGAACTGCAACAGCTGTATGTTTTTGGATTTTGTCAAAACAAAACTTTATAGGTTTCTGCTAAACTTGAGTCAAATTGCAAGAACAAGGAAGGAACCCAGAAATTAACTAGAAATACTGTACCAACACATTTGACAGATCAGTAATGTTGATTCCATAGCTCAGATGTTAGAGCATTGGTATTGTGATCAAAGGGTCATGAGTTCAAAGCTCCCTTGGGATTATAAGAGTCTACAATCAGGTCTACAATCTCACAAAGAGTCGCACAACTGAATTTTGTTTCCTAGCACTTTTTGGAGCATTAAATGAGCCCTGAAAAATAGGAATGCTCCAAAACTGATGGCGTAGTTCTAGAAGTTGTTTCTGAAACATCTTATAACCTTGCAGTTCGATATAATGCTTCAAGTAAGTAGCAATAAAATAGCATTTGGAAGATTGAATAGTTGCACAACAATGACAAATTGTAGACCGTGGAAATACATTACCCAGCTACTTGAAAGCACATGGTTGGAACCCAGAAATCCTCTAGAAATACTGTACTGACAAATTTCCAAGAGCAGAAAAATCCTTTCCCCTGAAGTCGTTGAGTTGCACCTTGTAAGAATTAGCTTATTGCAATCTTGAATGTAATGGCTGTTAGCATTTGCATGTCATTAAAAATGTCTCATCAGATACTGCTCATTGAATCTCTGGAGGAGTTCTCCATAGACACTGCAAAATACTGGCATGATATGTTTGTGCAAACAAAAGCAAATCTTTGAAAAGGGAGGGACTCCCTTATTGCCCTGCTTCCCCTTGTGTCCTTGGGATGGCCTTGTGGTCTGGGGAGCTACCTACTGGTTGTACACCTCTGCAGAATCTTGGTTTGGTTCCCTCTTGTGACTTGTGCTTTTTGCTATTCACAAAAATATCAACCCAAACTTTAATTTAATTTTCTTTGTTTGTTTACCACTCAGATTTCCAAAATACAATTCTTAGCTTTGGGTAGGCATCATTTTTCTAGTGAACCATAAAAGTTTTCCATTTAAATTTAATCCTTCTGTGTAACTATAGACTCCTCTAGTGAGGATGTGCCTTGGATCCAGCACAAGCACGTCAGTTGAACTGCCACAGCTGTATGTTTTGGGATTTTGTGAAAACAAAACTTTATAGGTTTCCGCTAAACTTGAGTCAAATTGCAAGAACAAGGAAGGAACCCAGAAATTAACTAGAAAAACAGTACCAACACATTTGAAACATCAGTAATGTTGATTCTATAGCTCAGGGTTTAGAGCACTGGTATTGTGAACAAAGTGTCATGAGTTCAAATCTCCCTTGGGATGATAAGAGTCTACAATCAGGTATCTCAAAAAGAGTTGCACAACTCAATTTTGTTTCCTAGCACTTTTTGGAGCATTAAATGAGCCCTGAAAAATAGGAATGCTCCAAAACTGATGGCGTAGTTGTAGAAGTTGTTTCTGAAACATCTTATAACCTTGCAGTTCGATATAATGCTTCAAGTAAGTTGCAATAAAATAGAATTTGGAAGATTGAATAGTTGCACAACAATGACAAATTGTAGACCGTGGAAATACGTTACCCAGCTACTTGAAAGCACATGGTTGGAACCCAGAAATCCTCTAGAAATACTGTACTGACAAATTTCCAAGAGCAGAAAAATCCTTTCCCCTGAAGTCGTTGAGTTGCACCTTGTAAGAATTAGCTTATTGCTATCTTGAATGTAATGGCTGTTAGCATTTGCATGTCATTAAAAAGGTCTCATCAGATACTGCTCATTGGATCTCTGGAGGAGTTCTCCATAGACACTGCAAAATACTGGCATGATATGTTTGTGCTAACAAAAGCAAATCTTTGAAAAGGGAGGGACTCACTTATTGCCCTGCTTCCCCTTGTGTCCTTGGGATGGCCTTGTGGTCTGGGGAGCTACCTACTGGTTGTACGCCTCTGCAGAAATCTTGGTTTGGTTCCCGCTTGTGACTTGTGCTTTTTGCTGTTCACAAAAATATCAACCCAAACTTTAATTTAATTTTCTTTGTTTGTTTACCACTCAGATTTCCAAAATACAATTCTTAGCTTTGGGTAGGCATCATTTTTCTAGTGAACCATAAAAGTTTTCCATTTAAATTGAATCCTTCTGTGTAACTATAGACTCCTCTAGTGAGGATGTGCCTTGGATCCAGCACAAGCGGATCAGTTGAACTGCAACAGCTGTATGTTTTTGGATTTTGTCAAAACAAAACTTTATAGGTTTCTGCTAAACTTGAGTCAAATTGCAAGAACAAGGAAGGAACCCAGAAATTAACTAGAAATACTGTACCAACACATTTGACAGATCAGTAATGTTGATTCCATAGCTCAGATGTTAGAGCATTGGTATTGTGATCAAAGGGTCATGAGTTCAAAGCTCCCTTGGGATTATAAGAGTCTACAATCAGGTCTACAATCTCACAAAGAGTCGCACAACTGAATTTTGTTTCCTAGCACTTTTTGGAGCATTAAATGAGCCCTGAAAAATAGGAATGCTCCAAAACTGATGGCGTAGTTCTAGAAGTTGTTTCTGAAACATCTTATAACCTTGCAGTTCGATATAATGCTTCAAGTAAGTAGCAATAAAATAGCATTTGGAAGATTGAATAGTTGCACAACAATGACAAATTGTAGACCGTGGAAATACATTACCCAGCTACTTGAAAGCACATGGTTGGAACCCAGAAATCCTCTAGAAATACTGTACTGACAAATTTCCAAGAGCAGAAAAATCCTTTCCCCTGAAGTCGTTGAGTTGCACCTTGTAAGAATTAGCTTATTGCAATCTTGAATGTAATGGCTGTTAGCATTTGCATGTCATTAAAAATGTCTCATCAGATACTGCTCATTGAATCTCTGGAGGAGTTCTCCATAGACACTGCAAAATACTGGCATGATATGTTTGTGCAAACAAAAGCAAATCTTTGAAAAGGGAGGGACTCCCTTATTGCCCTGCTTCCCCTTGTGTCCTTGGGATGGCCTTGTGGTCTGGGGAGCTACCTACTGGTTGTACACCTCTGCAGAATCTTGGTTTGGTTCCCTCTTGTGACTTGTGCTTTTTGCTGTTCACAAAAATATCAACCCAAACTTTAATTTAATTTTCTTTGTTTGTTTACCACTCAGATTTCCAAAATACAATTCTTAGCTTTGGGTAGGCATCATTTTTCTAGTGAACCATAAAAGTTTTCCATTTAAATTTAATCCTTCTGTGTAACTATAGACTCCTCTAGTGAGGATGTGCCTTGGATCCAGCACAAGCACGTCAGTTGAACTGCCACAGCTGTATGTTTTGGGATTTTGTGAAAACAAAACTTTATAGGTTTCCGCTAAACTTGAGTCAAATTGCAAGAACAAGGAAGGAACCCAGAAATTAACTAGAAATACAGTACCAACACATTTGAAACATCAGTAATGTTGATTCTATAGCTCAGGGGTTAGAGCACTGGTATTGTGAACAAAGGGTCATGAGTTCAAATCTCCCTTGGGATGATAAGAGTCTACAATCAGGTATCTCAAAAAGAGTTGCACAACTCAATTTTGTTTCCTAGCACTTTTTGGAGCATTAAATGAGCCCTGAAAAATAGGAATGCTCCAAAACTGATGGCGTAGTTGTAGAAGTTGTTTCTGAAACATCTTATAACCTTGCAGTTCGATATAATGCTTCAAGTAAGTTGCAATAAAATAGAATTTGGAAGATTGAATAGTTGCACAACAATGACAAATTGTAGACCGTGGAAATACGTTACCCAGCTACTTGAAAGCACATGGTTGGAACCCAGAAATCCTCTAGAAATACTGTACTGACAAATTTCCAAGAGCAGAAAAATCCTTTCCCCTGAAGTCGTTGAGTTGCACCTTGTAAGAATTAGCTTATTGCTATCTTGAATGTAATGGCTGTTAGCATTTGCATGTCATTAAAAAGGTCTCATCAGATACTGCTCATTGGATCTCTGGAGGAGTTCTCCATAGACACTGCAAAATACTGGCGTGATATGTTTGTGCTAACAAAAGCAAATCTTTGAAAAGGGAGGGACTCACTTATTGCCCTGCTTCCCCTTGTGTCCTTGGGATGGCCTTGTGGTCTGGGGAGCTACCTACTGGTTGTACGCCTCTGCAGAAATCTTGGTTTGGTTCCCGCTTGTGACTTGTGCTTTTTGCTGTTCACAAAAATATCAACCCAAACTTTAATTTAATTTTCTTTGTTTGTTTACCACTCAGATTTCCAAAATACAATTCTTAGCTTTGGGTAGGCATCATTTTTCTAGTGAACCATAAAAGTTTTCCATTTAAATTGAATCCTTCTGTGTAACTATAGACTCCTCTAGTGAGGATGTGCCTTGGATCCAGCACAAGCGCGTCAGTTGAACTGCCACAGCTGTATGTTTTGGGATTTTGTCAAAACAAAACTTTATAGGTTTCCGCTAAACTTGAGTCAAATTGCAAGAACAAGGAAGGAACACAGAAATTAACTAGAAATACTGTACCGACACATTTGACACACCAGCAATCTTGATTCCATAGCTCAGGGGTTAGAGCACTGGTATTGTAAACAAAAGGTCATGAGTTCAAATCTCCCTTGGGATGATAAGAGTCTACAATCAGGTATCTCACAAAGAGTCACACAACTGAATTTTGTTTCCTAGCACTTTTTGGAGCATTAAATGAGTCCTGAAAAATAGGAATGCTCCAAATCTGATGGCGTAGTTCTAGAAGTTGTTTCTGAAACATCTTATAACCTCGCAGTTCGATATAATACTTCAAGTAAGTAGCAATAAAATAGACACTGCACAGACACTGCAAAACACTGGCATGATATTTTTGCGCAAACAAAACAAATCTGTGAAAAGGGAGGGACTCCCTTATTGACCTTCCCCCACTTGTGTCCTTGGCATGGCCTTGTGGTCTGGGGAGCTACCTACTGGTTGTACTCTTCTTCAGAAATCTGTGGTTGGTTCCGGCTTGTGACTTGTGCTTTTTGCTGTTCACAAAAAGATCAACCCAAACTCTAATTTAATTTTCTTTGTTTGTTTAACACTTAGATTTCCAAAATACAATTCTTAGCTTTGGGTAGGCATCGTTTTTCCAGTGAACCATCAAAGTTTTCCATTTAAATGGAAGCCTTCTGTGTCACTCTAGACTCCAAAGTAAAGTGTGAGCATCTAGTGAGTATGTGCCTTGGATCCAGCACAAGCACGGCAGTTGAACTGCCACAACTATATGTTTTTGGATTTTGTGAAAACAAAGTTTGATAGGTTTCCAAGCAGCAGATCTGCTTTTATTTTGTTGATGTTAACGGCCATGCGTATAAAGACCTGTGTAGGAATGTAACTCCAGGATGGGAAAAACTGTGTTTGGCCTGCGTCTATGGTACAATGTATTCGAAGAAAGAGTCATCTTTTGTCACTTCAAAATGTGTCTTATATTCCACATTTGGTAAACTTGTTGCTTACTCACCACTTGATAAAATTCATGACTGCGTAACCCAGGGTGACGCATTAACAAAATACAAAGAAAAAACAGTCATGTACCGCCTCTTTGGTGTCACTTGGGTCATCCCAAGTAATCAGCCATGCATAAAATATCTATTTCGGATTGTAATTCCAGGATGCAGTAACTGTGATTTTATTCATTAATTAGATGTGGTCTGCAGCTATTTGCATCCCCATACACCAGTGGGGCCCAATTATCTAATTTCAATTGTTGTCTAGAACTAATTTCCTGTTTCCAGACTATAGGGGGGCATGGTTTTATTGTACAAACTGTTTAATGGAGACTGGGAGCCATTTGGGCAGCTCCCAATATTAACACCCATGGCATGCACCAATTCACACCTAAATTGTACACCCAGGACCTGCCCCATCCAGCATCCCCCAGCACCCAAATTGCACACGATACACATGCTACACCACATGCTACTTTCTTACAGAAAGACCTGTGTAGGAGGATTACAACTGGGTGAAGAACAGCCAAACTCTGCCAACAAGGTGAGGTTTCTGAAGACATTTTATTGTCAAAAGTCATACACCATGGCAAGACTGAGCATAGGAACAAGAGACACTATAATTATACTGCAACAGCTAGGTCTCTTCCAGGCATAAGGATCTGCAGAGTGGTGAAACAAATTGTCTTCAGGCAACAGTGAAACATGGTGAAGGTTCCTTGTAAGGCTTTCAGGCTGCATTTCTTTGGTCAGATGTAATGGTCTGATACTTATCAACCCCACAATACCATCAGGAGGCATCTAATGTGCCACAAGTTTATTCTACAGCATGAAAATGATCACAAAAATACAGCTACGGTCATTAGGTCTTCAGCATAAAGATGAACAAGAAGTCTTGGAAGTAGTGATCTGTCCCCACAGAGGGCTTGTAAGTAGTGATCTGTCCCCACAGAGGGCTTTGAAGTAGTGATCTGTCCCCACAGAGGGCTTGGAAGTAGTGATCTGTGCCCACAGAGGCTTGGAAGTAGTGATCTGTCCCGACAGAGGGCTTGGAAGTAGTGATCTGTCCCCGCAGAGGGCTTGGAAGTGATGATCTGCCCCCACAGAGGGCTTGGAAGTGATGATCTGCCCCCACAGAGGGCTTGGAAGTAGTGATCTGTCCTCACAGAAGGAGTTGCAAAGATTTGAGAAGGGAATTTCAATTTTAAGGCAAAGCGAGAACCCTTGTGGGGCAGTGTCAAGAATTAACTCATTCAGGGGATAGCTCAGAACTTTTGGGGGCAAAAGCTATTTAGCGGAGCACTCCCTTTATCATGAGAAACAGACAGGGCAGGCAAGACAGATAAGGCAGAGAGATTGATATCCAGACTAGAATAACAGACAAGCGATGGAGATCAACAGCTATAGCCGTGGTTGTGCCTGAATGCTTTTGTTTCCACTCTACCTCAGATACAGATATGCAAAGGGGAGAGGTATAAAAGCTGTGAAACTTTCCTCTCACACAAGTCCATGCCTCTGGGGTCTGCACAAAAATCCAAAACAAGGTGCATAACTTACCTCTGGGCTTTTAATCATATTCTATTGGCCCCAGCCAATGAACCTATGTATGAATGCTGATACTTTTTGATGAGATTCAGTTGTTTCTTCTCTTTTTAAACACAAACATTGCAAAAATGGCAACATCCCTGGATTTGTCGGGTAGTCTCATCAATTATCTGACTGCAGGCTGCCATTCATGTCCAATATGCACTCTACCAAGTGCTTATGTAAAAAAAAAAAAAGAAGTGTAGTGAGCACAGTTCCACAATAGCGGCTGGGCGCCAGGGAACTCTGTCTACGAATGTTCTTATATGGTTTGCTATGCTTCATTGTGATATGATGTGCCTGCTGTGCTTGCACTGAGGTATCATATACTGTATGGCATGCCAATAGTATGATGCTTGTGATCTGAAACAATGTCACATGTTCACAAGCATATCTCTGGCATTTCACAGCTCATCATAATCGAACAAGCATAAATATGTTTGTAAATATCTATTTACACGTTTTGAGGCTGATTACAAAGATTGATCAGAGCAAACCCTCCCACTGACCCATCATTGAGAAAGCACTGACCCTTTGTGCTCTTTCAGGATGCACTAACATGGATGAAAGGTGAGAGGGTGTAGTGGACATTTTTATTATGGACTTATTCATCAGATATCACTTAATACAGTTTGTTCTGCTGAGTGCAATTTTAGAATATACCACTAGGAGAGTAGTGAGCACCATTTTCTTTGTTTGTTTTGACCACGTTTTTAATGGGGACTCCTCCTCATGACATGGCACACAGCAATTAGGTAATGAGTAATAAATTACTTAGGCTCTTTAAAAGGCAAAGCCATAGGCTTGAGGATTAGAACCATTTTTCCTCACACAATGGAGTTTCTGCAGTCCAGCAGCATATCCAGATACAAGCCAATGGTTCGCATTGTAATCTGTGTTTGAGACTGATAAGTATATATTGCATGGCAGTTATTACTATTACATAGTAACATAGTAATTTTGGTTGAAAAAATACATCAAGTCCAACCCTTCTACCTATCATTCCTGTTTTTGACCTAAATGAAGGTAAAACCCCCTAGGAATGCTCTTTTGAATTTGTCCACTTAAAAGATTGACTCCACCAGGCAATCAGATTTATCCATGGATCAATAAGTTCTCTTATTAATGCTTATTCTATTATTAATAGCCGTGTATGTCCTGCTTTTCTAAAAAAAAAAAATTGTTTTTGATAGTACCACCTCTCTTGGCAGTGAGTTCCATAACTTTATTGTCCTTACTGGAAAAGAAGAATCCATTCCTTTGCTGTCTATGACATCTCTCCTCTTCCAGTCTCGGGGGATGACCTCTTGTTCTTTGTACATTTCTGTTAATGAACAGGTGACTGGGGGGCTCTTTATATTGGCCCTGCACATATTTATATAATGTTATCGTATCCCCTCTGAGATGCCTTTTTACTATATATAAAGGCAACTTTTTTAATCTCTCTTCATAACTAAGATCCTCCAACCCCCTTTTTAATTTTGTAGCCCTCCTTTGCACTTTTTGTAGTTCCATAATTGCCTTTTTAAGGAATGGTGCCCAGAATTTTACTGTGTTTTCAAGGAGAAGTCTTACCATTGACTTGTAAAGGGGCAAGATTTTGTCCTCCTGTAATGACTCTGAAGAGGACCAGTTATGCACAACCTGATATCGAAAGAAAATGAGTACTTAAGAGGTAGCCGAGATGGTTTTGACTCTGACCAACATGCACCCTTTGGTTGAGCCGTAGATGGAGAAGGCCAGAGACTGCTGCGGCACCCAGAACTACATCCAGAACCTCAGTAAACCTTAGGAACACTAAAACAACAAATAAAGCAGGTCGGTATGGAAAGCCAGTCAGAAGGGCAGGAGAAATCAGAATAAATGAGGTAACGATCCAAGGTCAGAAATCCTGGGGATCAATCAGGAACAAACATGAATTTAGACAAAACACGGACAATCAGAATAAACAGGAACAAGCCGAGGTCAGGAATACGAGAAGGAAGGATGGTCAAACAAGCAGGAGTCAAAATACCAGAATAACGAACAGCCATCTTCTGGCTGTTTTGCAGAATACCATAATCCGCTTCAGTTTGTGCTGCCATCTTCTGGTCATTTCGCAGAATACAATTGTTACAATTTCAATATATGCCGCCATTTACTGGCTGTTTTGCAGAATACAATTGTCACAACTTCAAGATAGGCTGCCATCTTCTGGCTATTTTTCAGAATACAACTGTTACTGTTTCAACATATGATTCCATCTTCTGGCCAATTGACAGAGTAAGCCCACTACAGTTTCAGCTTCAGTTGCTATCTTTGGATCGTTTTGCAGAATACAACCATAGCACTTTAAGCAACGCTGCCATCTTTTGCCCGTTTTGCTGAATACAGCCATTGCTGTTTTAACCTATGCTACCCTCTTTTGACTGTTCTGCCGAATAAGAGTGTTGTTCTGGTTACCTGTGTCGTCTTGGTCCAGCGAGCACACTAAGTAGTTACTGTTTATTATTGCGATATCATGACAGGCCTGGTGCTCATGCTACTCTAAAGCCTGACGCTCCCTGGTGTATAATACAGATATTTGCACAAACCGAATACAAGAATCCCTTCAAAAGACATCTCAAGACAGTCTGGTTTGCAAAACACCCGTAAATTTTAAAAGGAGTGGAAATGGGGGAAAAAGATGGACAAGAATATTGATATTATGCCAGCTTCGCTATCCCCTCCCTGCTCGAAACACTGCAAAATGTTACTTCTGTTCTACCATTTCTTTTTTCCATATAATGTTGTTGTACTATATATTTTGGCTTTGTTTGCCCTCGGTCCACTCCACATTTTTGACAGGTGTCTGTTTTCCCCAAAGGGATCAACCCCAGGTGCTCGGACACTGGGGGGGGGGGGGGGGGGGGGGCGGGGAGGCTAGCTTCTGGAGATGGGTACACAAATATACGGTCCTGGACTCATTGACATTCTGTTCATGGAACGTGGACTGTTTGAATACCCTGGTCAAGAGAAAATTGGCAACAAATGATTTAAAATCTTCATCCCACCACACTGTGTTCCTCCATGAGACACACTGGAGAAGCTCTGACCAAACTAGTTTGAGGGACTGATGGACTGGGGAGTGTATCTCATCCCAAATGTTCCTAATCTTGGACGGTAGCTATCTTATTGAACAAATCCCTTCAGTATACCATTGACTCCACCCAACTGGATGTGGAGAGGGTAGATATATAAATTTGGATTTCTCCATTGGTGTCAACCGATGGTAAATGTTTATGCACCTAACTTGCCTAACCATCAGTTCTTTTGCAAACTGTTTGAAATGTTGGATACTCATGTAAAATCTCATATTATTTTAGGTAGTGACCTGAATTTGATTATTAACTCTAGACTGAACAGAATGTGATCACCCCTGACTATCCCCCTCAACTCATGAAGGCATGAATCTACTTTTATATCATTTTTAGTTGCTGGACCCCTGGACGATCCGTCACCCCCCAATGAAAGATTTGACACACATTTCATGGGTACAAAATACTTCTTATAGATTAGACTTGTTTTTTATCTCTCCAGTGCTGCTGGGGCAGGTTGAGCGGTCCGCCGGCCATAACTTGGTGGTGTCTGGACCTCCAACTCAACCACAATTGCTCTAAAACATTCTCTCAACAGTGAATTCTTGCAAAAAATGCTGGGACTGCAATTTCTGGGACTGCAATCAAATACAAACACTCTAGATAACACCCACTTATTTGTTTGTCACTGTATCATTGGCCTCACACAGAGGACTTGTCATACTTTTTACTGAGTGGAATCAAATGTTGCATCTACCCAGAACTCTTGGCCAATGGTATTGGTTGTTTTCTTGAGAGTAATTCTTAGTGTGTTTGCGTGTGGGGGATGGGGGGGTGGGGGGGATGGTGGATGGGAGGAAAGTTGGGGGTGGAGGGCTTTTGGTGACTATTCGGGTTATTCCCCTACTGATTGTTGTAATGAAAAGTGATGAAAAGATATAACAAAAAAAAAATATTTATAAAAAATATATGTATTTTTCGGAGCTGATATACTTAAGACTACATTGAATATATATGGAACTTTCCAGGTAAGTAGTGCAGACTGACCATTTATTAGTAGAGGCTATTCTATTACCTTACAAGGTGTGGATAAGCTCCACCATCATCCTAATCATTTCCACTGATGCGACCCACTCAGCACTTGAGGGAACGGGTCTAGGACACTTGTTCGCCGCATCTTCATCACTGACAGTTCAGCGCGGCAGTTAGAATGCTGAACTGTCAGCAATGAAGTATAACGCGACCGTTTCACCGCGGCTGCAGCTATGTGAGAGCTGACAGTTCAGCGCTGAACTGTCAGCTCTTACAAATCTAAAAGTAAAATGAAAATACCCCCCCTAATAAATGATTCCCCCCCCCAATAGTAACACTAAACACTAAACCCCAATACTAACACTAAAATTAACCCCAATACTAAAATTAACCCCCTAAACCCTAATACTAACCCCCGACCCCTAATACTAACCCCGACCCCTAATACTAACCCTAATACTAACCCCCGACCCCTAATACTAAAGTTAACCCCCTAAACCCCAATACTAACCCTAATACTAACCCTAATACTAACCCCTAATACTAAAGTTAACCCCCTAAACCCAATACTAACCCTAATACTAACCCCCAACCCCTAATACTAAAGTTAACCCCCTAAACCCTAATACTAACCCTAATACTAACCCTAATACTAACACCGACCCCTAATACTAAAATTAACCCCTAAACCCTAATACTAACCCTAATACTAACCCTAATACTAACCCCGACACCTAATACTAAAATTAACCCCCTAAACCCTAATACTAACCCTAATACTAACCCCCGACCCCTAATAGTAAAATTAACCCCTAACACTAAACACTAAACCTAATTCTAACCCCCTAAACCCTAATTCTAAACCAACTAAAATCGGTAAAATACTTACCTTTAGCGATGAAATGTCCCGCGATGAAATCTCCAGCGACGATCTGTCTTGTGCTGTAGAGTCGGCGGTGAAGCGGCTGCGCGGAAGCAGCTGCGATGAAGTGTCCCATCCCCGAGGGAACAAAGATTTGTTTCCATGGTTTTGGAATCAGAATATCCCAGAATGCTTAGATGGTGGTGCAGGACCACTAGATTTGGATAGTCTTCCTTTGTCAGCAGTTTAATTTTTTTTCCCTGTCAGAGCAGGAGGTAGGGTCTGTCTGTGTCTGGTTTGGGGATTATGGTGATGTTGGCCTTCTGTTACTGGGGTGGATCCTACCATAACTTGAGAATTAAAGTCTTTCACAAAAGAAGAGGCCATTTGTACCTGTGGGTGATGTTTTTATTTCCTCAAGAACTTCTTCTAGTGTGATGGATAGGTCAAATGCTGATAAACATTTTGTTGTGAGTAAAATAATTATCAATGTTGGCAATAAGATGAGAGTTGTAGTAACCATGCATCCTTGTACATCCAGGCTGTATCCAGGCATTTCACTATCCTTCTTGCTGTTGCTTTCTTGTTCATTTTTTATGCTTATTCCTGCCCTGGCTTGCATTCCTGCCCTGGCTTGCATTCCTGCTCTGCCATGGAATCCTGTCGTGTTGTCCTTTCTGCCTATCATTTTGTTTCATTGCAGGTTTTCTCTGATTCCCTCGGCCTTGTTAGTTTACTTCTATTTAAAGCACACCCATTTTTGTTCAGTTCTTTCAGTCTTAAGTCATGTGCAGTTTAGTCTTCTGGTATTCTGTTTGTGTGCATTGTTAATCGTTATTCTCTTGTCATTCATTTGCTAATATTCTGTCTTAGATAGGAACTTGCCTAAATGTGGGGTACCTTGACATGGTTGGCAAAACAACATCTAGTTGGCCAATAGGTGAACCAAACCCCAACCATTTTACCATCTTTTACATTACATTACATTACCATTTTTTTATATAGCATCAACAATTTACATAACGCTAGGTACAGAGCATAGAAGGGAACTACATACTAAGTTAGACAAGATAGAAACAGACTGGTACATGAGGTAGAGAGCCCTGCTCGCAAGCTTGCAATCTAGAGGGAATGGGGAACATAAGACACATAAGGGGTTGAAGAGGCCAGAGGGATTGGAGTTGTAAGAACAGTAGTGTGGATGGGTGGCACTAGGTGGGATAGGCCAAAGATGAATAGTGTGTGTTTCATCTAGGTGGGAACTGCTAGAGGTAAAGTGACAGGTGTTCTAGTGGGTTGGGTAGTAAGCTTCATTAAAGAGATGAGTTTTCAGGGACTTTTTAAAATTTGAAAAGGAGGGAGAGAGCTGGATGCTCTGCTGAAGGGAGTTCCAGAGAGAGGGGGCAGCTCAGGCAAAGGTCATGCAGGGAGGTATCGGTTAACAAGGGAGACAATGTATGGAGGAGCTGAGGCGCGGAGGAGTGGAGGGCTTTGTAAGTTAAAGACAGAATTTTAAATGTTATCTCTGAGCAGACGGGGAGGCAGTGGAGGGCGTTGCAGAGAGGAGCTAGTTTCTGTATTTATGTTTTGTTCCTTTTGTATGATTATCTTGTGTTCCTTAACCCTGTGCCTTGTATTGTTTATCCTTAGGTTGTTCTCTGCTATATTTTGATTTTGTTTTGCCTCTGTCCTGTAGCCCTGCACTCTGTATTTCAGTTCTGTTCTCCCTCAGTTGCTTTTCAGTTTTTTTTTTAGCTCTGCTATTTAGTACATTCTGTCCAAGCCTTATAACCTGGATACAGCAGATGCTTACACGGTGCCCTGGTATGTGGCAGCATAAATCTGAAGCCCCAGTCTACCAGATGAATGCAGTTACCCAGCACCGGGCCCGGTGTCTCCACCCGTGCAATGTAACTCCTGATCTCAGGTGCTCAGAGTTTATTGTCATAAAGTTGTTGATAATATGTTCTGAAGACATCAGCAATCAGTGGAGTGTACAATTTTATTTTGTTGATTCTTGATTTTGAGACTGAAGTATGAGCCAAGTTTGGTTCTCAAAGCTTTGACCAAGTATCTGCTGGACTTATTACCTACTTTTGGCCAGTAGGATTTGGGGGATTTTTGGCTGCATAGCATGGCCAATTGGGAGCTTAGCTATAAGAGCGATTGGTATGTAATCAAGGACATTGTTAATTTATGCCTATTTTTTAGGTGGGACTGTTGAATAAGTAGTTTAGCTATACTTGCTTTGTTGGCCTCTCATTATTAATAAGGTCACCTTTCATGACCAGCTTTCATGAACACCATATGTGCTTCCCATAGGGTCGTGGGAAGTAGCTCGCAGTACAGTTTGAGGTGTCAGTTAAATAGTATATCAGCCAGTTTATTGATATGTGTAGAACTGTTAAGCATGTTTTCATCAATTCTCCAGTTTGGGGTTCTATGAAGCAGCAATTTCAGGCATGTGGAGATCTGCTTGACAAGATGAAGGTGTTTGTGTAAAATCATGAGGAAATCTATAAGGGGTTTTGGATTCTCCAAGCATCTTCTAGTCGTGTGTTAAATTTTTGAATATCAAATGTGGAGGATTCTAGAACAGGTTCCAAGACTGTGTTAAAGTCTCCATCTAGGACAGTTAACATTGGGTTTCCCATTGTGCTCAACTGAGAGCCAATAAACCCTTTTTCAAAACATTGCTCTACCATAGTTGTCAGATCTGGATATTAACACTGTCCTTTTTTTAAAGGTATGGCGCCTTGTTACTCTGTAAGTGCTTCTCCTGGGCCAAAGCAATATCAGTTTTCAGAAAGTAAAATTCACCAAAATAAAACAGGATCTTTTGGAAGGGGAATTTAACCCTATTAGTGGATATAAGGATTATATCTTGAGGAGAGTTTCTTAGCCATTATACAGGGAAGTCAGGGCCAGATTAAGATATAGTATGCCCCTGGGCTACAGGTATTGTGAGGTCCCCAGTAAATATAAGATGACCTTACATGAAAAAAGTTTTACTAGTAAATAATAATTCACGTAAACTTTTTTTCATATTTAATAAAATGAGAAAATGCATTTATTGATTTGATTTATTTTTAATCTGATCCTCAGACTTTCCATTCTGCCCCCATGTTTGCCAATCTGCCCTACAAACTTGAAAATGCATCTCCAAACTTGAAATTCTGCAAGCAGACTTGCCAATGTATTCCCACAGCCAGGTACCCATTAATATGCTACATCCAATATACCCAGGAATGTGCCACTGTTAGTTTGCCCGTTAATATGTCGCAGCCAATTTGTCCATTAATAAACAATAGCCAATTTGCCCATAAATATGCCACAGCCAATTTGACCATAAATATGCCACTGTTAGTCTGCCCATTAATATGCCACTGCCAATATACCCAGGAATGTTCCACTGTCAGTTTGGCCATTAATATGTCACAGCCAATTTGCCCATTAATATACAACAGCCAATTTTCCCGTTAATATTCCACAGCCAATGTGCCCATTAATATGGCACTATTAGTATGCCCATTAATATGCCACAGCCAATTTGCCCATTAAATATCCCTATCCCTATGCCTATTAGTCTGCCCATTAATATACCACTATTAGTTTGACATCCAGTGAATCTCCCTGCATCAACACCTGTCAGAAAAAATCTCTAGTTCCTTCACCCTCACACTTAAGTAAACAATGAGTGCCGATATATAACTATAGGGCAGCTTAAAGGAAGTTAACCTTCAAGAAGGTCTATTAAAGTGGCACCCATGAAACATAAAAAACGAGAAATGCACATAATTTGCAAAAAATAGAACATTTTTAATTGGATATGCCTTTAAGTGAGGACCGTATTTTGCACAACCCCCCAAAAAGGCAATGAAAAAAATACATTCAAAACGTCAGTAGAACCTCAATTGTCACTCAGATCCTCCCACCGACTTCACACCACCAATGGCATGTAACCGATGATTGCTTCATCCTTTATACAAAATCAATGGTTTGGACAGCACCCCAGAACCGGCATATGTTGCACAGAGCACCACTAAGGCGACCACAATTTGTACAATAAAGGCAATAAATGCAGTGTGCACCCATACAACATATAATCTTAATAATTTTAAACATTTGTAATAATTTTTAAATATTTTTAAAAGCACCTAGCTTAGATGAAAAAATATTGGAGATTTAGTCACAATATATGGCCATATTTTGCTTATCCCACCACTACGCCAAAGTACTCCAAACTTGGTGAATCCTATCTCTAGCTACTTACTTGGAATGAATCTCTCTAACAATCTGTCTTGAACTAGAATTTATACAAATCTCACTGGACACCATACACAGAGCACCTGTGAGTGGGTGGAGTGCACGCCCAAAAGCTGGTCAGGCTTCATAAATATGCAAAAACAATGGTTTGGAGAGCACCCCAGAACCGGCATATGTTGCACAGAGCAGACTAAATCTCCAATATTTTTTCATCTAAGCTAGGTGCTTTTAAAAATATTTAAAAATTATTACAAATGTTTAAAATTATTAAGATTATATGTTGTATGGGTGCACACTGCATTTATTGCTTCATCCTTTAGGCTTCTTCCGGGTCACCTGCAAAGCAGCATCTGCTGAATGATTTTTTACTAGCGGACCGGATGGACGAAGATATATGTTGTAATCAGTACATAATTGAATTTAACCCCGTGTCAATTTAACCCCACTGAAAACCCCAGTGAATCCCGAATGCCGAAACATAATCACACAATCAAATGTCTGGGCTTGGCGGACCAGGTTGCATGCAAAACAAAATAATATTTATATTATATAGAAAAATGTAGAGACACAAAATGACATAATAATTTATGTACAGACAACAGAGGAAAGGGAAGGATGGGCCAGGGTTAGGGATCTGGTCCAGAACATTTTTATAACAAATGAAAAAACTTTTTTTAAATGAATGCAAACACATTCAGCTAGTAAGCACTCTTGTTCTAGTGCCATACAATGCTTTACCAAAACTTACCCAAAACTTTTTAGGAGGGTACCTCACCCTCCTAAAAAGTTTTGGGTAAGTTTTGGTAAGGCATTGTATGGCACTAGAACAAGAGTGCTTACTAGCTGAATGTGTTTGCATTCATTTAAAAAAAGTTTTTTCATTTGTTATAAAAATGGTATATGAAATATAGTCTCAAATTATCTCATAATAGTAACCTCACTAAACTGGCAAAAATCAACCATATTTGATCTCTTCATTCATCCCTTCAGGGAACAATGCATGTAAGTTAACTTTCCCTCTACAGTCCCTCTGTAATAGTTTCCCGTCCATATCCCCACCTCGAAATCCCATATGTACTTTTTTCCAAACCCCAGGCTCTCAAATCTGACACGTTACTTTCCTGTGATGGTGGGTAGTCTGGATGTTTTAATGAGACTAGGCATTGTCTAGTAATTTGTTGAGGGGATAAACAACTACTACTGCCTCCCATCATGGTTTTGTGTTGCAGTTATAAAGGCGAAATAACAAGTTTAACTTTATACTGCATAATACATATAAGTAACTGTGTCTAATGCACAATGCTAAAAGAGAGAAAGCACCACGTATCTCCCCCTTTGGCAGACTTGTGATTAGGGTTGCCACCTTTTCTTCAAAAAAATACCGGCCTTGGTACGGTCTCCATAGACTTAACATTGGCCTGATGCCAATTTTTTTACCGGCTTGGCGGTAAAATACCGGCCAGGTGGCAACTCTACTTGTGATCCCTGGAAGACATACCATATAAACAGTAATGCAATTATGCTCAGGGGGAGCAATGGTAGGAGACAACATTCACACAAAAAAATGCCCCCTCCACAGAGTAGATAGCATGTTTGAGCAGGTGGTATCCTGTGTTAATATACGTGTTTGTGTATACCTTTAAGTCCTGTAGCAATGCCCGCTGTCTTTGCCCTGTCTGCCCCTTCACTGTATTCATGTTTGTTTTTGGCTCTTTGCACTGTATTATTTCCTACCCTCAGTTTGATTTCACCTTTGCCCTGCTCATGTATGTTTCAGTTATGCTTTTGCTTCAGTATTCTGCTTTTTGTCCTTGCCTAGATTCCCTGTCCCTGTCCCAGTTCTGTCAAGCTCCTCCTTAAACCTGTACTATGTATTCTGTGCAATCTCAGCTTGCCTTTCTGCTATAGTCTGTTTAGCCTGCCAGTCTCATTCTGCAGTGTCCTGCATACTACTCTATAGTGCTATCGTTCATGCCTGCTCCAGGATGTCTGCAGGGTTTCTCTAGTTTTTGCTGGATACAGCAGCTGACAACTTTAGGGCCCTGGTATGTGTTCGCTACAATCTGGGGCCTCAAGTCTTCCGGGGAGTGAAGGCCCTGTTACTCCATTTCTGCACACTGAACTAATGTATTCCATCAATGAGAGCTCTGGGTCTAGTCTCACTTGAACCTCATTATTGACACAGACATCTGGCACCATCCGAACCCAATGGCTGAGACAGGACCCTCCTCCATACCCTGTCAGAGAGCAAGCCTAATGGTCCCTAGAAAGAAGGTAGGCTGCTCTGTACCACACACCTCACCACTGGGTCATAATGAAAGCAGGTGAAACACAGCACTCAAACAGTCCTATGAACAGACTGGTAAAGAAGATATAGGTGGTTTTACAATCTTGTGAACATATGCAAAAATACTACTGCTGTTGGGCAAGATGTATTGGGTATCAAAGTGTAGATAGGTTTAGGCCATTCTGTGGATGTAACATCTACATGTGCAAAGAAAGGAAGTGTATGTTCCGGTCAAGTCAGGAGATGAGAAACATGGGCTAAGAGATCAGCGGGCTCTCTAATGATACTGGTTCCAGTTGAATATGAGGGCCACTTTGGATCCCAGTTTTTAGTTCCTGCGTCTCATTCATCCTGTCTGTGTATCTCTAAGGAGTTTGCCTATCACCATAATCAGGTTTAGGCATTTTAATCAGCTCTTAAAAACAAGCACCTTTCAATATCTTACAACTCTTTGAAATATGAAGAGGCTTACACATGGACACAAAACTTACATACAATTTTGTTGCAAATAAAAAAAACAGTTAATCAAACACCAAAGAGCATTGGAACATCATAATTATAATTATTTTATTACACTGGCGCCATCTGGGTGATCATCAGTTATGTATATTACTTCATCAGGTCACAATGACTACTGCAGTCTGTTCCATTTGTATTGTACTGTAGATATGTGTGTAGCACATTATATGTTTGCACTCATGTTTGTTTGCCTTTAGAGTTGCACAGTGTGTTTAGACTTTTGTTGCCAGTATAATAAACGAACCATTTTAATAATTATGGTGTTCCAATGCTCCTATAGTACTGTTTAAAGTGTGTTTTTTGTTTTGTTTAGCATTTTTCTCACTAAAATCCACCAACGCCTTTTAAGTGTTTAAATGGGCCATCCCTCCTAGAGTGCCTGAACAAATATGCTTATATATGTGATGCGTTATGTAAAGTAAACAGAAACCGATCTGCTTTAACATTTTTCCCACAACTCTTCTCACCTTAAAAGTAAAAAGTGCAAATAAAGTATATAAGTACGTTTTACTGCTGTTGCTAGGGAATAGGGTTGCCATCCTGTCTTCCAAAAAACACTGGCCACGGTGGGTCAAGATTAGTCGACAGGGGTGGATATTACATTACCCCTGGAGATTGAGCTGCAGTCCCCTGTTGCAGAGCTAAAAACTCTGTATTACCCAGTCTTGTGGAGGTCTGTTATACATTTATATCACACATTACTGTTAACTGCACTACCTATGATGTTCAGCCAATATCACTGAAATGTTTGGTGTCAGAAGAATTGTAGTTCACAGCAAACACCTGGTACCCAATATGTTGTTAAATACAGTTCCCATGAGACTCAGCCAGGCAAATCTGGCCGAGCATTATGGGAAATATAGTCAACAGCACATAAAAGAGCAGACGTTAGCTGTATACTACCACTGTAAAGTGTAAGTGTATATTGCGTATACTAGAAACAAATACTAACATACATACAAGCTAGGAGCAACTTCCCATTTAAAAATTACCAATCTACGTCTTTTGCACCATGTTTTTTTATTATCTTTTATATCTAATTGTGCTCAGAGTAGTTATGAATTGCGTACATGGTTAATCTTTTTTCGTTGTCCTGTAATATTTGTTTGCCAACAATTAAAGTTGTTCCATTGTCGGTTTTTCTCCCAGATGTTTTTAAAAGCCTAATTTGTCAAAGCTTGGAGGTTGTGGACTGAGGATGATCGACTGGAGTATAATTGGCCTACTAAACCATGTGACCTACGTAAATCAGTGGCGGGTGACCATGTGAGTGTACAGCAGTGCCTTTCTCACTGTGAATTGGTCCAAGGGAAATGTCAGAAGAGAATGAGGTGGCAAAGGTCCAGGGCTCATGGTGGGTTCTCCATCATTTGAACACAGAATGGCTGGGTGACATTATAATGATGGCTCTCATTATTGTAATTTCTAAATACGCTAAATAAATTTGCATGTAGAATTAAAGAGCAGTTAACCCAATTAGTTAAATACATACAAAATACACCAATGTTGAGGGCAAATGAACACACATATAAACAAACTGTGAATCCAGTGCATATCAAATATAAATCAAACCGCATAAAACATTTTCACCAACAATTAACGAAATGACATTCCAGCTTTACTGCCGTCGGGGTCCTGCTCACTTGCGGGCACCTCCAGACACCCGCTCCCACCATTTGGTGGTGTCATATCAGCGATGTAGGCCGCATCCTTGGCCTCAATTTCAGCCATAGAAAGAAGATATTTTGGCACTTTTGGTGAGAACTGGAAGGGCTGGTAGAGAGGTTCTATGCAGGAGGGGGGAGACAAGGTTTTGGGAGAAGTGGTCCTTGATTGACAGCCCTTTATAAACCTTACAGTGCCTTCAGGTAGTGCTTGCTTGTTAACTTGTTACATTGTTCTTACCCCCTTTGTGCTTTGTTATTACTGATTCATATACTGGATTTTGACCATTGGCTCGTTATTTGGATTTCCCTGCTTGCTGATTCCCCTTTCTCTGGTCAATTCCACTTGGAAGCTTTGCTGCTTGCCCTGTCCTTGTGGATTGTCTGATGCTGATTTTGCCTATTCATTTGTTCTACATTACTGGAACTTCTATTAAAACTCCTAACGTTTCTTTATTTTGTTTTTTTTTTGTGTTTTGTGTAGTGCTCCCCAGCTTGAGCAAGTTGTAAATCTGCTCATCTGTTACCCTTATATCTAAAGCAAGTAGTTGAGGAGCCAACTCGAAAGCAGGCCATATTAGATGTAGTGTTCACAAATGGAGATTTGTTATCGGATATTACTGTAGGTGAAAGTTTAGGATCTAGTGATCACCAGTCAGTGTGGTTTAATATAAGAGTGACGCAGTCACACCACACAAAAACAAAAGTTTTAGATTTTAGAAAAAACTACTTTTCTAAAATTATATGTGCAAAGGAGTCATTATCAGACTGGAGCAATTTAAATGGAGTCCAGGAAAAATGGGATTATCTAAAAGTTGCACTACTGAAGGCAACAGAAAATTGCATTAGACTTGTCAGTAAGAGCAAAAAAATTGAAGAAACCACTGTGGACCTCTGCAGAGTGACCAAAATAGTAAAAAACAAAAAGCTAGTATTTAGTAATTATAAAAAGATAGAAAGAGCTATAAGAGTAGGCAGAAAGAGGCAAAGCAAGCTATAAGAGCTTCCAAAGCACACATGTATTGTGCAGACATCCTCCGACTGCCCCCACTACCCACCAGGGAGATTTGGGCAGCTGGGGCATGTCTGCATGTATCGTGCAGACATCCCCTGGCTGCCCCATAAGCCACCAGGGAGAGAGGCAATGTTGGGGGGAAGGATGGGGGAGAAAAAGAGGCAAGGGAGGGGGGAGAGTGCCAACATTGGGGGTAATGAGGGGGGAGAGTGCCAACATTGGGGGGACGGAGGTGGGAGAGCCAGCATTGGGCAAGTCTGGTGGTAGGGGCAGCAATGGAACATAAAAGGAAATAAAAACACGAAATGCATTTTTTTATAAGATAATTTTTTATTAAATATGAAAAAGCAATTTATATGTGAATATATACAAGTTAAACTTTTTCCTAGTCTTATTTTCAGGCTTTTAGTTTTTTTTTCCTAAAGAAATATTCAAAGTTTGGGGTGGTCATCTTATAATCAGGGTCATCTTATATTTGAGCAAATACGGTAATAGATCAGGGTAGAGCAGTAGACATGGAAGGCTTATCAATAAACTGCAATCTTTGAGTTTGGATTTCAATATTGTTGAATGCATTAGACAATGGCAACAGAGGGTTGTAGTCAATGGAGTATATTATATGCAAGTTCTTGTTACTAGTGGGGTACCTCAAGGATCTGTACTAATCACTAATATTTTATTAGCGATATTGCAGAAGGTCTTTTTGCTAAGGTATGTCTTTTTACTCATGATACAAAGATTTGCAGTAGGGTTGAAGTTCATGGAGAGATAAGCCAAATGTCAAATGATTTAACTAAACTAGAAAAATTTAACGTGTCAGACAGCTCTGACCTTGGGTGTAAAAACCCAAAATCAGAATATAGAATATTTGGTACAGTCCTAACCTCAACATCTGAGGAAAAGCATTTAGGAGTAATAATTTCAGAGGACTATTAGCAGTAGAAAAGAGGGAAGTGCTCATGCCATTGTACAGAGCACTGGTGAGACCTCACTTGGAGTATTGTACGCAGTACTGGAGACCGTATCTCCAGAAGGATATTGATACTTTGTAGAGAGTTCAGAGAAGGGCTTCTAAACTGGTTCATGGGTTGAAGGATAAAACTTACCAGGAAAGGTTAAAGCATCATAACATGAATAGCTTGGAGGAAAGACGTAACAGGGGGGATATGATAGAAACATTTAAATACATAAAGGGAATCAACGCAGTAAAGGAAGAGAGTATATTTAAAAGAAGAAAAACTACCACAACTAGAGGACATAGTCTTAAATTAGAGGGGCAACGATTTAAAAGTAATTTCAGGAAGTCTTACTTTACTGAGAGGGTAGTTGATGTATGGAATAACCTTACAGCGGAAGTGGTAGAGGTAAACACAGTCCAGGATTTTGTGTGGGATAGACACAAGGCTATCCTAGATATAAGATAGGGAACTGGGGACTAATAAAAGTATTTAGAAAATTGGGCAGACCAGATGGGCCGAATGGTTCTTATCTGCCAACACATTCTATGTTTCTGTAGTGCAAAGCATAATGCATAAATTATAAATACATACAAAATATAATACATAAAAAAAAGGAAGTGACAGAAAAAGCAAGTAACTCAAAAACAGAAATTAATAAATAAAAGGCTGCAATAAAAAAACTGAGGCAAGTATCCAGTCTGTATCCATAGCTCTTCAGTGCTTGTCCAAAATGACAGATCCATCTTCCATCATGGCCAAGTTTTTGAATGACACCAACCTGTTTAATGTCCCTTGTGTTGTTGACATTCAAAAACAAGGCTGTTGTACTCAACAGACCTTGATCAGACACAGGGCCGAGCATCTGCTGTGTCCGCACGCGCTATGCTCCAGACTAGCTTTCCCTCAGCTCAGATGGAAACCTCATAATAGACCCAACGGTAAAGATACCTGTTGGATTTACTCCATCCAAATGCGAAAAAGCTATTAACTTTTTTTTTTGTTGCTTCTATCAGTGAAGCAAAAGTTAGAAGAAACATTAAGTGCCAATTAAGAGAAAAGGGTAAATGTGACCAAAGGATGGAACAGAATCTCACCAAACATTGATAAACAGATGCCATCCAACACTTGGTGTTAATTTGCTATACCCAGTAAATGGATGCCAATGGATGCCAAAAAAGTACACGTTTTAATTTAGTACTTTTACCTGTACCATAATGTAGCAAAGCAGAATGATTAATGCAAAAGTAGACAAATTATAAACTCAATCATATGGAAAATATTATTTCAAAAGCAGTGAAAAAGGCACAAATATATTCTCAAGACCCCTATTTCTAGTTCATTTTTATTCTATAGGAAGTAGTAAAACTCATAGACAAGAAGGTAAACAAAATGAGCTCATTTGTTGAATTAATTGGGGTCAGTTCAATGACCTGAGTTAAATTCTCTGATGTCACTGAATACCATAGACTGCAATATAAAAATTTGAGTTTAAAACAAGAGAAAAGTGGTATTTGATGTCATTGAATTGGGCCCATTGAATCAGGACCATTGTCTTTAATCTAAAATAGTAAAACCATGTTCCAATGTGAAGACATGTATAGATGCATATATTCTATTAGCCTTACTATACTTGATCTTAGCCTAAAGACCTTACAAAAATCTTGCCCATGCCTGTTTGAAATCTTGCAATGAAAGCTCACTTTTAACCAAATGAGGTTTGACCTGGTAGGGGAACACTGGATTAAACTTTGTGGCTGTTACAACACACCAGCAAGGGAGGGAATCCTGTGCTTGCTTGCTTCTTAGCGTAGGCATAACTATTGTGCATACTTTATTTTTATGATTATAGTCCAACACTCCCACACACTATTTGTGTTAATAGAAAGGTTAATAGCTGCTCTAATAATTTTCCTTGAGAGATAGCTACAGCTCACCCAGGTCACACAATCGGAATGTGCTCCCCTGGACAGCTGGGAAAAAAAAGAACACACAACTCCACCTGTTTCTTTTAGTTAAACACACCTACTCTCAATACAGACTTGCATGTCTGCTTGCTTTTGCCAGAATCTCCACCTATAAGATGCGGAAGGCAGACATTCACGGTCCATTACCACGGCCAGCCTATTCACCCTGCAACTAGCATGGCAGATGTCGTAAGCCTATTACTGTGGACCTTATGTCTTATTCCTCAGACTGCTGGGCAACAGAAACTGGTTCGAGGTAGGAAAACCCTCTTTAGAAAAGCATTTTGATAAGGGGTGGCATCATTTTTTAAATGGTTGTAGA
The DNA here is from genome assembly GCA_036172795.1 of Pelodytes ibericus. NCBI lineage: Eukaryota > Metazoa > Chordata > Amphibia > Anura > Pelodytidae > Pelodytes > Pelodytes ibericus. The sequence goes on along the minus strand of CM069863.1, from coordinate 22,536,923 downwards.
ATTTGGAAAATACTGTATGTGGTCAGTTTAAGCCTCTGTACATTAAAAGGTTAATTGTATGATTATGTTAGTATTACCTGAGCTATTTGTGCACTGGGGACAATTGTAAAGCTTATGGAGAAAAAGACAGTAATTTAAATGTATATTCCAAACTGTATATTCCTAATGTATCCAATATTACACTTGGCAAAATATATAATCTTTTAGAAATGGGAAAACCTTTATAATTTATTGGATCATGTTTGTATAGAGTGAATCTGGTGTAATGTGTTAATCAAAGACCAACTAGTAAGGACTTTCCATGGATTCAAGTGATCCGTTGATCCAGCTGTAGCACAGCAGAATATTTTTTTCTATAAATAAATACTGTTTATCAGTTTACTGCACAAACTTAGCCCTTCTGATTTATTTACTTTTTAAATAATTTTTCTTTCATGTTTCATTTAGAAGCTATCACTGGAGATATAAGATAAAAGCTAAGGAGATTTGTTTTGTGTATTTTGCAAAAGGACTGGCGCGACTTGTTATTGGCCTATCAAACTGTCATTCTGACAGATGCTTAGGGTTGCAACCTTTTATACAAAAAAAAAACCGGCCTTGCTGGTGCCTCCGTAGACTTACCATTGGCATCAAGCCAATTTTTTACCGGCCTGCCAGTAAAATACCAGCTGGGTGGCAACCATACCAGTGCTCTGTACAATGGCATGAGCACTTCCCTCTTTCCACTGCTAATACCTCTCCCTATGCAACCAAGCATTCTGCTAGCATTTCCTGCTGCTCTATGACATTGTCTACCTAACTTTACATCCTTTATACCTAAATCCCTTTCCTCAGATGATGAGGTTAGGACTGTATCAAATATTCTATATTTTGCTCCATTTAAACTGCTCCAGTCTGATAATGACTCCTTTACGCATAATGTAATTTTAGGATAGTAGTTTTTTTTTTCTAAAATATAAAATGCTTGTTTTTGTGTGGTGTGACTGTGTCACTGTTCTTAAATTAAACTGCACAGACTGGTGGTCACTAGATCCTAAAGTAAACAAGGTCGAAAGAAGCAAAATGTTAAAGGGTAGAAAGTCAGTAAAGCAGGGCCAATTCATTAATTGTCTCAAACTTTTGCCTTTACAATTAAACATTTATTAATTTAGATAGAAACATAAAAAACATAGAATGTGTCGGCAGATAAGAACCATTCGGTCCATCTAGTCTGCCCAATTTTTCTGAATACTTTTATTAGTCCCCCGTTCCCGGTCTTATAGCTAGGATAGCCTTGTGTCTATCCCACGCATGCTTAAAATCCTTGACTGTGTTTACCTCTACCACTTCTGCTGGAAGGCTATTCCATACATCCACTACCCTCTCAGTAAAGTAATACTTCCTGACATTACTTTTAAATCGTTGCCCCTCTAATCTTAGACTATATCATCTAGTTGTGGTAGTTTTTCTTCTTTTAAATATACTCTCTTCCTTTACTGTGTTGATTCCCTTTATGGAATAAAGATAATATAAAGATAATTAGTTAAAACAGGAATGCAAGAGAAGTGCTATAAAAATATGAAATTTAAGGATGAAAAATTGAGGAGTAACATGGGAAAATATTATTTCATAGTGTAGTAGATACTTGGATACGTGTGAAATTCCACTACAAGTAGGCTAGATGATCCAGATGGGTCATAGTACCATCACAATTTATGTTTCTCTTCATGACAAGATTTTAAAAAAATTACGATAAAACATTGAATATAGACAAACAATACAAACAAGCTAGATACAAAATACACTACTAAAAAGAAAGTAAACATATATTTAATTCCTCTGTTATAATATTACTGACAATGTATTAACTAATCCCAATTTGGAAAAAACTATTTTATTAACCACTAAAGAAACCTACCTACCTCCTAAAATAAATCAATATTTATAACCATTCAATGCAAACAAAAAACATTTTTGAAGCTCTATTTTTCATATCGTATACCCATGAATAATAATGTTTTTTTTTTTATCCAAAACTAAAGGTTGCATTTTAGTCATAATACCACTGGCCAGGTACCAGTTTTGTAACCACACCCAGCGTCACAACAGTAGTCGCAATGGTCACAGTGGTCACCTAGGACACACAGGGTGTGTAGAAAAAAGCTGAATGGCTCACTAAAATACATGTGGGGGGCCAGGGCAAGTTGTTTTTACCTCTCCAGCCCATATTAATCACGGCTGGGAGCTGCTCAAAGGCTCCCGGCCCTGTTGAATTATTGGGTCCAAGGGCTCACTAATTAAAAAAGAAATTCCCCTATTTCCCCACCAGAAAAGAAACTCATCTCTCAGAGGCATCCCTGTCCAAACCTGCCATCCTGGTATCATGTGGTGATGTGCTGCGTGTTCAGTGGCCATGTGGCCATCTTACCATTGTGGCACATTGGTTTCTATTCATGCCACCGCCTAGCACACTCACATACGTAAAGGTAGCCTTTCATATCCACAGTGGAAAATGGTGCACTGCCTGGCATGATACACATGGCATGATGGCAGTAGGGTACAGATAACGATAAAGCTATTTACGGTGAACAATAACTAGTGATGGGATGGAAACTAATAGCTGGCATGACATCATCAGCATTGTTATACCAGGTAAAATAATATATGTTACGTTTGTACAGATGTTTACATGGCTATTACCTATTTTTATTGAGGTTAAGTGGGATACATTTGTGTTTTATTACATAGTATGTTGAATGAAGTGGCTGTTGCACCATGTATGATGAAATAGTGTATTTTAAAAGAAATTCAAATCATGATTTTTTTAAAAATATGTTATTACGGCATATATTTAGCAATTTACGTATTCATTAACTGCTTACAATGTTTTATGTACTTTCAGACACTAACATATTTCATTATCGAAAATATATTTTGAATTTGGCCCAATTTTATTCAGTTTTGGCCCTTTGAAAAATATGGGAAATCTTATGAATTCCCCAGGCCAAGTTCCCTGACCCAAAATTGGCCATATTGAGTAGCCGAATTACAAATTTCTTCACAATTCGGATGTTGGCATATAAATTAAAACCCAAAGATTTGCAGCAGCGTAGATGTTCCTTACATCAAATGGCACAAGGTTGGGGAAATTCAAAGCAGTACAATGCATATTGGATACCGCTCTAATCACAATATCTTTATAATGGGACCAAGCGGTTGGGCACTAACATAGTTTATGGTGGACATTTACTGGACTTTATGAAGGACAATTTAATTATGCACTATGGATAGTCACAGATCTTGCTTTAGACACATTGGGTTCTATACACTAAAAGGTGGGTTGCAGGTGTATTTTAACTATACATTGTGCAGGAACAAACATTGTGAGTTGTTCCCGCTAAGTAAACTCACCAGGTTTTTTTCCTGCATAATCTATAGCTAAATTGCATGAGATTAAAAGTCCATCTCACCTAAACTCACCTCATCTCACCTGCAACTAAGCTTTTAGTTAATAGCCCTTTTTACCCATTCCTGCTCAGAGGTAATTCAATGACTTAAAGAGTAGGGCAAAAAGTAAGTTATGATTAATTCACATAAAGTGTAGAACTGTTAAGAAGAAATGCTTTAATGAAAGATTACAGATAAACTACAGCCCTAACTCTAGTGATAAATGTTTTACTATTTGCCGAGTCTAAAGGCCATTACTCCATACTCCATACTCCATACTGATTCACACTGTTGACCACTGCACCCTCCTTGAAGGGCCTGTATCACCTAAACATTGTTTTTACTGAGAAGTTAGAGAATAAAAATATGATTGAAAATGATCTATACGGTGTGTTCGCAAACTTGCAAGTGAATTAGGAGATACCCGTGTTTTAAAGGTGTCTGTGGAGTCTCCTGTTTATGACATCACCTTGTGGCTTGATGTGCAAATGAACTGGATTTTAATTGGAAATTTGTAATTTGCATATCAAGCCACAGGTGATGTCATAAACAGTAGACTCCACAGACACATGTAAAACGCATTTTTCTCCTAATTTAGGCACAATGTGTAGATAATTTTCAACCATTTAATATTCTCTGCATAACACAGTAATAACAATGTTTAGTGATACAGTCCCTTTTACAGATTTGCCTGAATGGCCATAGATGGCGTGGCTCTCTTGTGGATTGAGTCATATCTATCCGAATGTTCCTTTATTGTGTTGTTTGCTGGCTCAACGGCTTTGCCTGCTCCGCTCCGCTCGCTCTTGGTCTCTGTTGTTGTTCTGCAATGGTTAGTTCTCGGCCATCTCTCTAGGAAAACTCAACAACTCTTTTGGCTTCCAGTACCACCTGTATGAAGAGGATGCTCAGATCTACCTCTGAGAAACTGACTTATAATATGGAGACACTTGGCTGATTAAAATGGTCAATTCAATTCATAATAGCTGGAGTAAAATGGCTAACTCTGACTTTGATACTGGATAGAATGTCTGTTGAGCTCCTTAAAGGGACAGGTCCAGGTGCTTATACTGAGAAGCACTGTTCTATAATCAGGCATATTTTACTCTTTTAACAAATGAACAACATAACAGAAGCTTCTCGCAGGTGAGAATCTGGTAGGTGAGAATTTGTGCATAATTATATGAACAATGCTTTCCTGAAAATGCACTGTGGCTAAGTGAAAATATATCATACTATGACAGTCCCCGGTCACTGTAACCCATATTTTAAAGCTTTATAAACACTAAACTAACAGGCAGAATATATTGTAAGATAGCTGGTGTTTACTTGAACCATTATATCCAACAACAAGGGTGTGATATTGTGTTGATCTTTGGAACAGGATTCAGGTTCCTATTTACAGAAGGAAAAATAAAAATGAATCACAAAATTCACAGTCATTCACAAAATGACTAAGGACGATAGAGCTGAGCTTAGGTTTGCCAACACCTGGTTGCAGGAATTACTCCCAGTGCTGTCATTTTGAGTGACATTTCTCTTCTGGAGCCACAACCCACCGTGTCCCTCATTGCCCAGGGCAGAAGTTGGGAGAAATGTGTATCTGTGTACATTTTAAAGAACAACTGTAGGCAAAAAATATATTTAATTGAAAGATTACATCAAGTGTAGATGGCGTGTATAACAATGCTTTAATGAAAGAATGCAGATGTAGCACATTACTGAGCACTTGTGGCATCATATAGCTCTAACAGGGGGCAGACATGTTCTATAGAATCTTGGGTCAGCTCTGCATTAACCTTCAAGCAGATGGATGAAGTTCTGTCCCAAGATTCTAAATAACATGTCTGCCCCCTGTTAGAGCTCTATGAAGCAAAGAGGGCTCCATAAAGTACAATATTTGTATTCTTTCATTAAAGCATTTCTATGTAAATTGCCTACACTTGATGTGACCTTTCAATCAAACACAAGTTCATTTGTTGCAACAGTTGTACTTTAAATGCTGAATATAATTTGTTTTCCTAGGGGAAACATATTATTCATATTGAGCGTTCATGGACCTACTTTTTTTCTGTTGCAAATGATGCTTATTGTTATGAAACATTTTCTATTTCAGTGCAAAAGACAGATGAAGCCAAGGCTCATTGCACTACATGGGGGAAATTCCATTTTAAAACTTTTGATGGGACCTCTTATACCTTTCCCGGGACATGTCAGTACACTTTTGCTTCTAATTGTCATTCCACGTTTCCTGACTTTGACGTGAAGATACAGAGAGTTTTAAGTGAAGAGGGCAACAGAGTTTATTTTACAGCTATCATTGAGAGCATCACGATAGAAATTAAAGAAGAAGGTATAACTGTCGACGGGGATGAGTAAGTAATGGAAAATGTCATTTTACATCACAAAACCCATTAATTGCCTACTGTAAAGTCCGCTATGCAAATTACAAACTTCCCAACATTTCAAATGACCAAAGAGGGAGGTTTTTGTTTTGGAGGAGTGGCTAAAGCTGTGGCTGTGGGTGGGGCTTTACTGGAACAGTAATTTCAATGACATTATGGCACTTAGTAACTAAACTATTTATGTAATTTGATAAGTCATTTAGAATGAGAATAAAGCATTTTATTTACATAAATTTATTATAAAAACACATTTACTGCAGTTTTATTGCTCTGGAGCTCTGTGAGTAGAAAATCTGAGCTCCCAAATAATAGGCACAATAGAGGAGGAAAGAGGGACAGGGGGATTTGTATGCAAAATAGGAATTGTCCCTCCCAAATAAAGACACTTGGGAGATATGACATTACATTCTCTCCATGGTAGTAGTACATGATTTGCACATGGTTAAGCATGGTGAGATAAACAACAGGAGACAATACAGACATATTTAACCCCTTTGTGACGTATGGTGCTTGTGTCCCAAACGACGCAATCACCATAATCTCACTATTTGATCCTGGCCCCTGATCACTAAGACAGAGACCAGATCAGGGTCTTAATAGACCCTGTGGGTCCCTGCCCCAAAAATTGTGAGACCTCCGGATTTCACGTGGGACGTCACAGAAGCATGCCCAAACCAGGAAGATCGGGCATGGCACGATTTAGAGAAATGTAGCCGGTGCTTGCTTTGAGTGGTCTCATCTGACAGGTGGGATCCCACTGCAAGTGCCTGCAGCGGGATCCGAGCACAGCTCATCATGGGGAGCTGCAATGAGCTGTTTAACACAGGACTTACTATGCCGTTACAAGAATAGGGCATTTTTGTAAGGTGTCTGGTAATTTTTTACCATGTGCTGTTAACGTGTGCGGTAGTTATAGTGAGGTGCACTTTACTGCTTTTCACTAAGTAAATGGCTATTGTTAAAAGGAGCCAGTGCAATTAAAGTTTGTCTTGCACTACACTATTTTTTCCTGGTCTTCTCTCTTATGCCATGTGATTGTTGTGGGAGTTGACCCAGATGTTTTTCTGAGTGCCAAGTTCACCTTAAAGAGGCTATGGATCTAAGACATCCATACGGTTGAATTAAGCCAGAGCCGGGCATAAATGGGAATCCAATTCAGGGTGTGGATTTATTTTTCACTTTTTTTACAGATATATACATTGTTATTATTCATTTGTATGTTATGTCTTTTGTAATCGCACACCATAACCTCAAAATAGAGATAAGTATTTAATTTTTTGTTCACGTGCAACACTATTTGTGTTCAAATGTGTTTGTGGAGTCTCCTCTCCAAACTACTTTTCGATGGGAAATGTATAACTACCCTATGAAGCATGATACATACTTGATTAACAGGTCCACACGCATATGAATAAGAGCCATTTCCCAGTGTTTAGTCTTTTGAGAAAAAGATTTAAGGTCTACTCAACGAAGAGGGGATTGAGATGGGAATTTTAAACTTCAGGCCAACGTAGCTGAGTTTGAAAAATTCTCAAATGCAGTTGAATTTCCCATCTCAATTCCCTGTAAATCTCTCTGTATTGAGTAGAGCCTTATATTAAAATAAAATATACATTGCTGCCAATCGATGAAATAAAGTTTGGGAAATTCTACAAAAATGCATATTTAGGAATAATGTAACCAATGAGGAACAAACCACCAAATCTGCTAATGGAATGAGTACAACTTACACAATAATAGCTACATACAAAAAGACCTGACAGACACTAAAGCAAATTAAGATAGCAGCAATTGCCTTGGTGTACAGATATGTGGGAAAATCAATGTATATAGAGAAATATTTTATTGAATACGCACTAAATGCCATTTCTTCAACATATCTACTATATTTTGTAGAATCTCACTGCCGTACACAAAGAGAAGTGTTGTTATTGATGACACGTGTGAAAACTTTAAAATCACATCTAGAATTGGAGTGACACTGACGTGGAATTGGGGAGATGACCTGAAGGTGTGTAAATAAACAAAAACACTGTAATAATAGTGTAATACAATAAATCATGTGATCTGTTTAAGAAGGTGGATAACTTATTTGATTTTATGCCACTATTATATGCCTGCAACAAACATTGTTTTTACACTAAAAATGGCTCAGCATTGCTCTACACTGATTTATTCACAGCCTAAGGTATTGGTAAATGGTACTATTCCATTTTATATACAGTTCCCTTATGGCCAGTGTAATCTTTGCCAACTCCGGACCACCTCCAGTTCTTAAAGAGACTGTTCCACTTAGACTGTCCAAAAAAAAATATATTTTTAGATAAATACTACTATTATGTAAAGTATGGAAACGATAAAAAAATATTATTCTTCTAATTTATGCATTTACACAATTTATTGATTTTTTTCCATACTTTTTATGTTTTACAGCACAAACAATGTTTTAGGTGATAGAGTCCCTTTAAACACAGGTACAAGAAAGAAAACAATCTAGGTGAAACTGCCCCTTTAATAAAACATACTGAACCCTATCGAATGACATACAACTTATTGCACTCAGTGCATCATCCTTTTAAATGTAAAGTTCTATTTTAATCAATCGTTTCTCCTAACATATTGGTTGCAAGTTGTGTATCCAACAGTTTGGTTACAGAAGGTTTATACATCTTGGGTAAATGCATATGAAATGATGATGTTACATTTACATGTCTGACCCTCTAAAATACGATTATATTCTCCTTTGAATAGTACCCTCCTCCAGTATTTATCTTTTTGATTTTTAAAAATATTTTTTATGTTTATGATTATCTTTATGTATGTAAATATTTCTATCACATCTTCTTTTTCTTGTCTTTCTTTCAGTCAGTTTTTGTTAAGATCCATTTGTCTTTCCTAAGTGTTAATATATGTTTTAGCCAGTAAACTATGAACCATTTTAGTATTCCTTTTCTGGACTCTCTCTGAAGTACCTATTTCCCTCTAGGTATGCAGTCTACAGTGTTGCATATAATACTCTTTATCTCACCAGTGTTAATACAGCAGCATGAGCATTCTTTCTTTCTACTCCCTACACAGCCAGGCATTCTGCAAATCCCTTTCCTCAAATGTTTTGGTGATACCACAGTGACCCTTCAATGTTTTAATATTTACACCTTTTTCTCAGAGGAATATTTGCATTTAAAAAGATTGCACAATCTATCAAAAAAACAAAAACTCATCTTAAAGTAGTTGCCGGTCCTCTTATTATTATGGAACAGTGGACTTCCCCTAGCCTTCCCTTATTATAGGGAGTCATGGGCTGACCAAATGCTACCAGTCTCCCCTGACAAAAATCTATCTGCCCCCACACCTCTAAGTGGCCTAGGTAGGGGGGGTGGGGGTGGGCAAGGTCATACCTGTAAAAAGTACTGCAAACCATCCTGGCACACAAAAGAAGCACCTTGTGGAAAAATATTACCTGAATGAATGTCCACTGATGATCAATGACACCCTCAAAAAAATGAAGCATCAGATACATGGGTCCATTGTTCCATTCAGTAACTAAAACTGTGCTTTTTTTTCACAGCTCGAGTTAGATGATATATATAAGGGCAGGACATGTGGTTTGTGTAGTAGCTTTGATGACACAGCCTCCAATGACCTCTCTTGGAAAGGTTAGTGGTAACAAATTATTATTATGATATTTGATGCCTCGTTATTGGGACATTTTGTCTTGGATGCCACCTTTTCACTTGGCATTTGTATGTTTGGCTCTCTGCCAAAAGATCTCAATACCTCACAATGTTGCTTGGAACAATGGAGCATGATTTAGAATCACCTTCCATTTATGTTGAAAAGTCAAACACTAAACATGACAGCACTGATTAGTGTGCAGTGTTTATGTCACCAAACACACCTTCAGTCGGGGAGCAGATGGTCATCTCCTCATGTTCCAGAGAGTGACACTCGTCGGACCATCTCTCTCTACTATCTGCAGACAAAGAATCCCAATAGTCTTCTACAAAGACTAGGAGAGAATATCTTTTGAATGGTACACAATTGGTGCACTATTCAAATTACACTTTTGATAAGGCAAAATTGATCTCCTTCCTCTTTAATACCTGATGTTTGCAGCTATCTTGTAGATCAGTTGTTGATTACGGCAGTTCACCTTTTTTGTGACTATATCCCACTGATTTGCTTTATTTCAGTGGTCAAAATGAAAATATCTATACTGTTTAGTTATGCATTATTTTTTTTTTTACAAAAAGGGAAATGTCAATAGTCACAGTTTTCTTTTTCTTTCTGTGTTATGTGTATTGTATTGGCTGTGTGTGGTCTAATTTGGCTGAATTTTTTAAATTTATTTTGATGCTATGTAGGATTCACAGTTTCACCCATTCTGTTTGGCAACATCCAGAAGACAGCCATAGACCCAGATGATTGCCCTGATATCCCTGATGTACAAAATGATGAGATAATATTGGATGGATGCCAGCAGCAGGTATCCACGACATCATTCCATACCGTGCTTTGAATTATTATTATCAAGCCACACCGCATGGCTATTCTGACCCAGTAGACTAGATCATTTAATAGAAACTTTTTTAATTATTTGTCCATGTCAACAGACATCTAATCTTTTCTTCTGTCTCTGAAGCACTTGGAATGTGAGAATGTTCTCTCAAGTATGGGAAACTGCAAAGACCGGCTGCATTCTTATCAGGACTATCTCAAGACTTGTACAGAAGACATGTGCAGTTGTGCTTCTAACAACAAGACAGAGTGTCTTTGTAGCACCCTGAACCAATTCTCCAAGGAGTGCGTGCTTGGTGGTGGTCACCCTGGTAGCTGGCGACGTCCAGATTTGTGCTGTAAGTACCTTTCCACGAAATATGCATTTGTCACAGTATTAATAAAATAGAATGAAAATGTAAGAAATCAAAGCCACTGATTGTACCAGCCATATTGCATCTACTTATGATTGTAGCTGATTAAAATGTGATCTAACTACTAGACATGTGCATAGCATTTTCGTCCATTCGTCCGAAAAACGAATAACGAAAATGCTAAGCTAACGAAAGCCGAATGAACGAATGGTTAATAAACGAAAATCATTTGTTCATTCGTCCATTTGTAGTACTATTGCATTCTATAAGCCGAAATAGAGTAGGTTTATAGAATGCAACAGCATAGTACACTTACATTCCATAAACCGAACAACTTTCGGTTTATGGAATGCATGTAAGTCTATTGGCATTCTATAAACCGAAAGTTCGGTTTATAGAATAGCAATAGGATTACATGTATTACATAAGCCGACAGCCTATAAACCGAACGTTCGGTTTATAGGCTGTCGGCTAATGTAAGCACACGGAGACAAAGTCTCCATTCATAATGAATGGAGACTGTCTCCGTGTAGTGAAATGCCGACAGCCTATAAACCGAACGTTCGGTTTATAGGCTGTCGGCTAATGTAAGTACACGGAGACAAAGTCTCCATTCATAAGAATTTCTTATGAATGGGGCTCTCGTTCGGTTTATAGAAAGCCAATAGTATTACACGTATTCTATAAAACGAACGAATACAACTAAACAAAACGAAAATAATGAATGAATTTCGTCCGAAACGAATGCAGTAATGAACGAAATTCGTTTTAGACGAAATAAATAACATTTTCGTCCGAATGGACGAAAACGAAACAAAAATTTTAGTTTTGCACATGTCTACTAACTACTTCCCTTTTATGATTAGTTAAGATATGTCCAAAATCCATGGAATACTTTGAGTGCGTCTCACCGTGCGTTGACTCCTGCTCCAACCCAGCAGCAAGCAAACTATGTAACGAACACTGCACCGAAGGATGTTCATGTCCTCCAGGTAAGCTCCAAACCTCATCTCATAATGTGCATTATTTCAATGATACTTCGACAGATATGACTTGAATTATTTTAATTTAGCACAAACATGAGTTTGATTTAATTTTAGGCTCCTCTTGTGGACAATTACGATCATTACAAAATCCTCCTTTTAAGAAACCTTCAAGAATCAAACATTCTAATCATGGAAATTCTATTTGTTCAATCATTTTTATAGGATGCTTTAATTGAACTAATACATGCTTTATTTATACTTAATTTACTTATTTTTAATAATAATATTAATATTATATTATATAGAATTTTCCCCAAGTTTTATATATGTGTCAATTGTTCTAAAACTGTATAATCAATTGATTACATATTTGACATGACTGACATATAGATGTAAAGCTGTGGTTTCCCAAGTAGTCTGCAATGACCACCAATAAGTCAGATTTTATTGATGTCCCCTATTAAATATAAAAGGGTAAACCCTACATTTTGGACTGTTGGAGGAAGCTGGGGTTGACAACAATTGACTTGTTTCTTCACTATTGGCTATCCTAACTAAAATTCCTAACTTTAATCGTGTAGACCAATTTAATGTTTAATTCCACCTAGAGTTAACACCCAGCCAGTATGTTACTGGCAGACTGGTAACAAATTATCTATGGTGCTAGACAGGCTGATATTTTTTTAAGAAATGGTGGTAGCCTCAATTCTACCAGTGCCATTCATTTATTCAGAAAGTTATTGATTGGCTAAGTATTGTGTATTGTGGTGGACATTTACCGGGGTCTGTGGCAGATAATGACATTGGACATATTAGGTATGTCACAGAAAACATGACACTTAGTGACAGAGGCTATACCTGGTATGTGCTGTGGTGAATCACACATAGGCAGCGATCAATGGTTGTTACCTATGCTTATCGGGTGTTGCTATCATGCATCGATTTCGAGGCATCAGTCAACACCAACATTTGGCACTCCATGAAGCGATAGCAGCAGGCCCCTCTGGAGATCACTTCCATCGCTCTGTTGCTGTTACTAAAATGCCTCTAGAGGCAGCTAAATTAACCTTAGATCTAGGGTTAGGGTTTTACTTAGTGTTACAGATGGGTTAGAATTATAGTTATGGTTAGATTTTGGGTTAGGATGTTGAGTAGGGTTGGGGCCAAAATGTCACAGTAGGAGAAAATGGTTAAGAAACAAAAGAAACGGTACTTTCAGTTATTGCCCTATAACTTGCGAGAAACATGTAAACATGGCATATTTCTAAACTGAGGACAAATATTAGAAACTATTTAGACAATGTCTTTTTTTTACTGTTTGTAACTATGTAAACGATTTTTCCCTGTTAAAGAGAATTGGTTGATAGATTTATACTTATTTATCTAATTTTTCTCCTTGTAGGAACCCTTTTAGATGATGTGCATCACCACAAGGAGTGTGTGATACAAAGACAGTGTCCATGTGTACATAGTGAAGAGGTATACAATCCTGGAGAGTCTTATTCCACTGCCTGCCATCACTGGTATATCATTTCTTTTATGTTTTTATAACATTTTTTTTTTTTTACATAGCTGCATAATTATAGTTGTCCAGTGGAATCCTATGAGATCAATTGCATAGACCTCCCATATAGTGTTCTTTAAAAAGCATGGTGGTCTTTAGTAATATCTACAGAGGGTCTGAGAGAAAAAAATGACATGAAAATCTGTGATTTTTCCCCCCATTTGTCTGGTGTGCTTGGTAATCAAATATGTAATATTCCAGTGTGAGAAAGTTGTTACTACTTAGTTAACATAACCAGATGATAGGTGTTAACACAGTCAAATCATGCCCAATTTAGGCAATTGCTACCCAATGTAAATCTGCACAAAGGTTCCAAAATCAAATTGTTATCAAATGAAAGTCAAGCAATTGGTGGAAAAAACATTTGGTCATATCAGTCTGGAAAGTCTGGCTTTGGTACTTTGGTCAGAGCAATGGGGAAGGTTGGGGACAGAGGTGAACATTCCCAGATGTGTACATCCTGCTAAAAACTCCAAGAACAAAAATTATAATCATCCATGATGTCATAAAGGACCATACAGCAGCACCCATGACTCTCTAACCTCAGGTAAGGTCAGTTAGTGTTCATGACTCTACAGTCAGAAAAATACACTGGGCAAACATGGAATTCATGGTAGCAACATAGAAATCACTGCAAAAGAAGTAAAATACACATTCTCAAGTTTAGACCTGGATGATACTTGAGTTATATGTATAGCTGAGCAAAAAGGTGAATCCGCGATGCAGATACTTGACAATGTGATGTGATGGAGACAGACACGTCTGTAACCTGGGCCTTTGAGTGGTGAGAGGAGGTCTTCTACACCAACCAGAGCTACCTTTGGTTGAACCACAGGCACAAAGGAAAGGTTGCTGCACCCCTACCACTCTCCGGACACCAAGCTGGGACAGTATACTGCACAGTTGCAGTATACCAGGAAAACTTAGAAGCAAATTCAGGGGATGAGCCAGGGTCATGGAACCGGAAGGACTGGACTGGAAAGCTAAGGTCAGGAATGGAGAGGACAACATAGTAGAAAAAGCCGGGCCAAGGTCAAAACAAGGGACGCAGGAGAATGAGGGTAGTCCAAGGAAAGCCAAAGGTCGATACACAGGAACACACAGTAGAATACTCAGAAGCCAGGACAAAGCAAAGGATGCTAACACAGGCAATGAGAGAGGGTAAATTAGCTGAATTTATACCAATAGGTGCTATTGGGAACAGGGTGTGTGATAATGGTTATAAGTGTGGCAGCCATGTTGGAGACTATAGGGCTCCAAAAACAAGGTGGTGCAGTATTTTAAAACGGAAACTTGCTGCAGTGTGAGGACTGCATGGATAGACACAGAGGGGGCAGAAGGCAGGTTGGTGACATGGTGGCAGTGTCGTGGTTTGCAGTGCTGTGCTGCTTCAGTATCTGGACATCTTACCTACATTTGCATCATGCAGAAAGAAAGCAATGCAAAACACACTAGCAAGAGTGCTTAAAGCAAAAGAAGTTGAACGTTTTGAAATGTCAAGTGAAAGCCTAAGGCTCATTGATATGTAGGTATGGCATGACCTGAAAAAAGCATTAACTGCTCAAAAACATACCAATGTCCCTAGGTTAAAGCTCTGGACAAATGGGCTAAAATTATTTCAAGGAGCTATTTGAGACGTCGCTCAATCAAGTTTTGGATCTTAAGGGGAAGAATACATTTCTTAAATAAAATAAATGTCAAAAGAATCAAAAGTTTGTATTGTCTGTTCTCTTTTATCTAACATTAGGCTTTTGTTAACAATCTGATAACATTCAGAGCCAGTAATATGCAACAGTGCAGAAAGTCCTACAAAGAGGAAATAATTTGCCACGGAGCAATGCATCATTAATTTAATTGTAAATATTTCAGCGAACCAAATGATTAATAGGGAGCAATCAGATCCCTGTGAAATCAGAAATGAAGGTATGCAGTTATTTTTTTCAAAGTACTCAATACTTATTTTTAAAGATGGAATAAACTGGTTGGTTATAGGGTGCATGGTTGATGACCATATACACCAATGGCAGAGACACATAGTCTACCTCATTAAAAGCTAAAACAGGGATCTCCTTCTTTTAATGCAAACCCTGTCAAGAAGCAGGAACCCAAACTTTCAAACCATTTTGCAGCTGGAGAATAAAAAGCAGAAATGATTGCTGCAGTGAGAGAGATGTTTAACACATTTTATCAAGGAAATATACCATTCAGTAGAAATAATGTGTTTTGTCCATCAGGATAAAGACCTAAAGGAAAGTGCTGATGAATCAAACATGTCTGCATTACCACTTCTATGTGATCCAATTGTTAAAGGTACTTCATCACCTAAACATTGTTCATATTGTAAATGAATAATTTATAAATTCGAGTCTACTCAGGTAGCTCCGAATTTGTTAAAGAAATGTGGAGATTCAAGTTTTGTGTATTTCAGAGACCATAGGAGTTATATTGAATTTGCAGAAAATTTGGCCATTGTGGTTGAATTTTCGTACCAACATTTTGGCAGTGTCAGGGTTTCTCTGCTGGTTCAAATATAAACCCTTTCCTTCAGTGAGTTAACCAGCTGGTATTAATGAGCTATTACAATGGTTACTCACCTGGCTGCTATTAGCCAGCCCTTTTGCTGCTCAGAGCAGGTATTTAAGCAGCTAGTCTCAGTAGCTCTTTTGCCCTTGAGTTGTTTCTAGCTTCCAAGTGTTGTTCCTGATTTCCTGTGATTCCTGTGATTTCTGTGTTCCTGACCTGGCTCGGCTGACTTCTCTTATGGTTCTTGGTTCCTGGCTGCGTTCCTGACTCCGCTGATTTAAGTTCTCCTGACTACCCACTTTCGTGACCTTGTGATCGGTGGCCAGGAACAAACCGTGGCACTTTGGTGCTTGCGTCATCTGGGACCATGCCTTTGCGAAGCAGTTGACATGTATAGCTTGGAAGAAAGATAAGACAGAGGGGATATGATTGAAACATTTACATACATAAAGAAAATCAACACGGTAAAGGAGAAGAGTATATGTGAAAGAAAAACTACCACCACAAAGCAACATAGTTTTATATTAGATTTTAAAGTAATATCAGGAAGTATTGGATGGAATAACGTAGAGGTGCATTCATTTTTAAGGTTCAGCCTCCGATGTGCATTAATAAGAATAAAAAGTGTTGAGAGTCTCTCATGGCAGCAATCCTTTCCTCTAAATATTTTAACTTGTTTGGCAAGTACATCCTTGTACAAAGTATCCCATGTGTGTTGTATGAGCAACATTATGTAGGTGCTACCTATAGATTTTTCTATAAAGGATTCTGGAAGATCTTCAGAGTAAAGCTCTGCTGGTCATCCTAGTACATTCTGAGCAGAACAATATCATAGCTAAATGGAACGTCTGGTACCCAAAATGCACCTTCCAAGTGCTAATGCATATTAATGTGCTTTCAAAGTACCTTAAAATGCATGTTTTACACTTTGCCTTTCTTAAAATATAAAACACATAGTTACGTTACATTACCATTTATTTATACAGCGCCAACAAATTTACACAGCGCTTGGTACAGAGCATAAAAAGGGAGTTACAAACACAATTAGACAAAAAAAATTCACACTAAAACATGAGGTTGAGTGGCCTGCTCGCAAGCTTACATTCTAGAGGGGACGGGGAACATGAGGAGAGTGTGAGGCAGAATGAAAAGTGAGAGAGGTAAAAAGTAGATTGTGAGAACCGGGTGTTACTTAATAGGTGACTAGTTGGGTGCATTGTAAGCCTACAAACTGCAGCCACTGGTTTGGAGACCAAACCAGTGAGTAAAGTGTGTGAGGTGAGTAAAGTGTGTGAGGTGCTTAACGTATTGCTAGTAGTTATGTGCAGAAGGGGGAAGAGGGACAGGTGGTTGATTAGAGGTAAAGTCAAATCATCTGGTGAACTAGACCTATAAAAGAAATCATGCTGGGGGTGGCCGGGCATTAAACAGCCTGGTCTTGCTGTAAGGGATGGCGAGAATGAATGTGGGTCCAAGAAGAGTCCCAGGGGTATGTATGAAACAGTCTGGTCTTGCTGTAAGGGATGATGAGAATGGATGTGGGTCCAAGAAGAGTCTCGGGGATATGTATGAAACAGTCTGGTCTTGCTGTAAGGGATGGCGAGAATGGATTTGGGTCCAAGAAGCATCTTAGATGTTTTTGCAAGAAACCAGGACTGCCCATACTTTTTTTTTTTTTTTGCTGCAGAAATCTCTAGTGATGTCATTAGACAATGTGGTTCACTGTTAAGAAATCCTACTGTGTACAAGAACAAGGCCTTTTAGAGTCCACACAATGAATTGTATTCCAGCAGCACAGACAGTGACTAAATGAAACAAAACTTTATATGCTCAGTGCCTATATAATCAGTGCTGCTGCACCTGTACTATACATGCAGAGTAATCAAAGTGAGTTTGAGGACTAGACTGTCCCTTTAAAAGTTCAACTACCCCACAGGACATAATACATTTTTTTTAAAAAAATCATAATTTACAATGTGACCATTTTAAAGTGTTTTCTGTAACACTGTGCTCTCTTTGTGCTCGGATTTCCATCAGGAATTAAGTTTACTCAATTGTTTTGCAGTATTTGCATTTTTGGTCAATGGGCTTGCACTCAACTGCCGTGTTCAGGAAACTGCAGTCTCACAGGAGGATCCCACATCAGCACTTTTGATGAAAAAGAGTTCACATTTCATGGAAACTGCCAATATGTTGTGTCTAAGGTATGATAGATCCTTAAGGAAATGTGTTTTACAGAAGTGGGCAAGTTTATAATCCAGTAATTTGGTATTGCGTCTTATTATATGTCAATGAAGGATAAAGAGAGAAGAAGAACAATGGCGCATGGTATTATATGCCAGGACCACCACCTACACCAATGATGTCCAACCTTGGCACTGCAGATATTTACAAACTACATAACACATTTACTGTGTGTGTGTGTGTGTGTATATATATATATATATATAGTTTCCAATTATCTGCAACACCAAAGTAGCTATTACTGACCTTCCCCCAATAACCTATAATGGTGCACTTACTTATTCCAGTGTGGAAGTAGCTGAATTGTAGGTTTATCAGAAAGTTTTCATGGAATTTAAAGCTTTTGAGTACCAGCACCAAATGTAGTTATTTTGAAGTATCCGTATTTAATACATTAAGAATACAATGTCTGCTTCTGTACGCCCTCTCCTTTGTTTAGGACACGAAAAACAGATTTGCTATTATCGCTAAGATCATCCAGTGTGGAATGTCAGAGACTGTGACTTGTTTGAATGCTGTTCACATTAACATAGGGAAGGTGGTAAGTTCAACCAGACTTCACTATTTATATGTTGTGCACTGCTGAGAATCATTCATTAAAATCTTTAACATTATATTCAAGGTCGATACCAGCCATCTTTAAAGCCATGCTGATATTACATGCTTTGAGATGAACTAAATTCTCACTCTCACCCTCTCTCTCTCAGTAGTAGCAAATAGTTGCTCATAGTAGTATCTCTGTGTGGCAGTCATGTAAGCTGGGAGAATAAGCTGTGCCAATGCTGAGCTCTCAGGGAGGAGTGGGCTAACTCAGCTCTGATAGCCTGCTTCACAACTAAAATGGTGGCCTTACACCAGGTTTCAGTTAGGGAAAGCTACTGGCAAGCAACATGGCATCTCAAAAGTTTAGAAACGACCAAAGGGTGGACCAAATTGGTCACACCCAAGCTTGGCAAAATAGCGGAAGCCAAAGAAACAAAAAATTTTTCCCCAGAGTTTGATGACATGGTTGATGCTGCATCTGAAGCAATCGTTCCAAAACAACCTCAAAAAATGTCCTGCTGTTATGGGCACTTGCAGAAATTACAGGTTTTCCCGCCACCCTTTGCTTGTCAGAATGGAAAATGTTGTAGCCTCATGTATTGTCTACATGCCCAGCTTTGCAAGTAAAATGTTTAGACCATAGAAGCCATTTTTGCCCTGCTACGCCAAACCATGCTCCTTAATATTTTGTCATGGCCTTGTCTATTTGCCACGAAAACAAGACTTACCGTATTTGCTCGATTATAAGACGACCCTGATTATAAGACGACCCCCCAAACTTTGGATATTCCTTTAGGAAAAATTCTAAAAGCCTGAATATAAGACTACCCTATAGGAAAAAAAGGTAAACTTGTATATATTCACATGTAAATTGCTTTTTTAATAAAACATTATATTAAAAAAAATGCATTTCTTGTGTTTATTTATTTTTATGTGCCAATTCTGCCTCTCTCTTTCCCTTGCCCCAGCTTTGTCTCACTCCCCCCTCACCTGTCTCTTCCCCCCACATGTTTCTCTCTGCCCCCCTTCCTCTGTCTCTCCCCCCCTTCCTGCTCTGTCCCCTCTGTCTCTCTGCCCCCCTCCCTCCCTCCCCCTGTCTCTCTGTCCCCCCCTCCCTCTCTGTTGCCCCCCTCCCCCTGTCTCTCTGTCCCCCCCCTCCCTCCCTCCCTCCCCCTGTCTCTCTGTCCCCCCCCCCTTACCTGTACTTCAATCCCTGGTGGCTAGTGGGGGCAGACGGGGGATGTCTGCACGATACTTGCAGACATCCTCCATGCTGCCCGACACGGCAGTCTATTATGACGGACAGCTGTCCGTCATAATAGTCTGCCGTGTCGGGCAGCATGGAGGATGTCTGCACGTATCGTGCAGACAACCCCCAGCTGCCCGATTTACCCTGGTGGCTAGTGGGGCAGCAGAGGAAGTCTGCGCGAAGAGCGCAGACCTCCCCTGCTGCCGCCCGGCACGCTCGCCGGGACTTCTGTGACGAAAGCGGAAGTACACGGCTTCTTCACAGAAGCCCCGGCGGTCGTGCCGGGCGGAAGCAGGGGAGTCTGCGCTCGTTGCGCAGACATCCCCTGCTGCTAGAGAGGGGGATCCAGGTCCCCTGCAGCTCTGCTGGGGACCTGGATCCATGTCTTATAATCTGACCTCAATTTGAGGTCAGATTATAAGAGACCTCGATTATAAGACGAGGGGGATTTTTCAGAGCATTTGCTCTGAAAAAAACCTCGTCTTATAATCGAGCAAATACGGTAATGTTAATTCATTTTTTGTTGATCAACTACATTTACTTTATAATATGTTATATGGTATTTTTCCTGCCCATCAATGACGATGAAGTATTGCTATGTAAAATGTATATAAACACCAATTATTAGTTAGTTGACACAGAATAGGGAGATTATTTGCGGCTGCATTAACATAAGATTGAGAATTAACCTATAAACAACCAGGAGGGTATGTGATTTTCTTTTACTTATTGCAAGCATTTACATTTAACTTTATTTACTTTAGTTGTTTTTATATTGTCTGTGCTCATTTATAGTCAACAACATATTTTAAAAGACAAAAAGTTTTCTATTTGTTTTAGTGTCCTATCACATCTTTAATACCTTATGTCCCTTACGTCCAGAATCCCAAAGCTCCAACAGCACTAAAAGGAGCCACTAATCGCCTCAATCACTTAGAAACCCACAAAAAGGAAAATACATTATTTTATAAATACAAATATTTATATGAACAGAAAGAAAATAAATCTATTGGATTATCTATGTGGACCTGAATTTATTCAATACATTTTGACCATTTTTACCATAAGTATATATAAATGTCACTATACTGGGCTTTCCTTTTTTTCGAAAGATAGCACGTATGATGGACACAACTAATGGTCAATATGTATTGACCCATGGAAACCCCGTATGGAAATAACTAACACTCTCCAACTTTACAGCTAAATGGAGGGGAGGGGGGGCACAAAAAAAGATACCACACATATCCTCATTCCTAACCCTTTCCTACTCCCTCCCAACACCCTCCCGTGTGTTCATGGCTAGTATGCGACATTATACTATAATCATAGTATCATTGCTCCGTGAAATATACAGTAAATTTATCAAAATTAAATTGTATTTGTCCATGCTTTTCTATTTTCTGTAATTCATCTTGTGCAACTGTGACATAACAAAAACTTTAACATGGAAACAAATTGTTAACTAAAATATTAGTAATCTTAAACCACTAAAATATAAGTGTTGTAAATGAAAATGGTAAGAGACCTTACATGCTATTGCCCTAATGATGTTTTCTGTCTTTCAAATCTACTTGCAGACAATAAAAATCTGTTACTGTGGGAATGTGTATATTAACAATTTTATTACCTTGCTACCGAAAATTAAAGGTTTGTGTTTTTTATTTCTTTTCTCATCCCATTTTTACACAATAGATATGGTTATTCTGCTATTATTTATCAACCCCGCTGTGAATGCTTGAATTTTATTATTTCGCTGTCACTCTCCAGTGTATGGTTTTTTGTTTTAATAGTTTAATTACATCTTAGGGAATGTTTAGAACTGTGATTATAATATTTGAGGTCCAAATTTAATTCTATAGAATAATATGATTATAATGAAAAAAAGTGGCTTAATGTGCAATGTAAACCAAATTAAATTAGCAACAAACGCATACCTTAATGAACTTATCAACATAACACATACACATGCGTCTATTCAGGTAGCTCAGTTTATCTTTGGGAAAACTGGATCTCCTAATTCTGACCCAAATTGCATAATTTCTGTTATCTGAAATTCCTTTAAATCGGGCCATTCAGGATTCCAGAATTGGCAAAACAATTCAGCCATTATGGCGGAATTATAGCACAGCATTTAGACTATGAGGTCTTCAATTGTTACTATACTAATTAGGTTTGAATTGGCCATTTCTCCACTTTTATTGATTATTGTTCTTAAATTATGTTATTCTGAAGAATCAAATTTGGACCTCAAATATTGTTATCAAAGTTCTAAAAATTCTCTAATATGTAATTAAACAAATAAAACTTTACACCAATAAACAGTTGACACCTGAATAACCAAAAAAATCAAGCATTAATAGTTCACAAATGGTAGCCGAAAACTTCACATTATTTCCTATGGAGGGTTGAAGGCTACCAATTTGGCTATTTTCTGAAACTCCCATTATTTCCCATGGGGCATTAGAGGCTACCACAAATTCTGCTTCACAGAATAACCAAATTCCCACTGAAAATAATAATATATACTAAAATAAATGATTAAATAAATAAAAATATGTAAATATATATTATATTATACATATATACACACATATATTAAAATACATATTTCATGTAAAAAATAACTAACTATTTGTACATCCCATATAATACTTATTTACCCCAATAAATAAATTTTCATGCATAAATATGTATATGCTGTAGCATATATTATTTTACACACCATCAGAAGAAAGAATACTGGTGATGTCGTGGATTCTGTAGGTTGGCATCACATGACCAAATGTTGTTTAGCATCAACAGCTGTTAGATTATATGTACCCTCTCCGCCATCATGCCCAAGTACACATTCTTTATATCAAATTATCTTGTATGTCTATCAATCTGTCAGCATATTTCCAAATAATATTTGAAGAACTGATAACCAGAAAATTTGTGTAAAATAAAATAATTTGGCCATATTTGATGCTTTACAAATACAGAGGAAACCTATGGATTCCCCAGGCCATGTCCCCTGAACCAAATAAGGCCGAAAATCACTGAAATCTGCCCAAAATCGGCTGATTTCAGAGAATTTCCCAATTCAGGGATACCAGAACAGACCTTATATTAACGGCAAAAGACTTTTCAGATTACAAAATTTATAAAAATCTGTCATTGTACAATGTGCTAATATACTAATGTGAGAGAAATTGAATAATAATAAAAAAAATAAAAAATAAGATGAGTCCTGAAGGCATCCATGTTGTAAAGTAGAAAGCTAATGATAGATGCTATTTCTATTCCATACTTGTGCTTACAGAAAAGTCTTACAGTTAGAGTATAGGAATAATTTAAAAAAAAAAAAAAAAAAAAAAATATATATATATATATGTCTGCCGTCTAATACTATGTGTTCTATGTTTTCTTTTCCGTAGATGGCATTATCCTCTACAAACCCTCTTCGTATTTTATCAATGTAGTGACACCATTTGGCCTGAGTGTGCTGGTTCAGGTTAAGCCTGTGTTTCAACTCTTCATCACAGTGAATTCAACATTTCAGAATGAAACCATTGGTAACTTTATTGTCGCTGCAGATCATAGAGGTGTCAAGATTTCTAAAACTAGTTGTGTAATTTACTGTTGAGAGACACTGCACAATTCTAATGAGAAGAGGAGCTATAAACAGACTTACATTTATTAATATTGAAAAAAATATCATATATTTTTGC
Organism: Pelodytes ibericus; assembly: GCA_036172795.1. Lineage (NCBI taxonomy): Eukaryota > Metazoa > Chordata > Amphibia > Anura > Pelodytidae > Pelodytes > Pelodytes ibericus. The sequence continues at coordinate 22,513,399 of CM069863.1, read as the reverse complement.
AAAAGTTAATGGAAAGAGCAAAAAATAACAAAAAAATACGCATTATTATTAACAATATATAAGTTGAAGTGGACCTAGAATGTCTTTACCTACATCATTATAAACATAAATGATTTTTTACCTCACAAGCTATAACATATACTACATAATACAGAAAACATTTCAGGAGATTGAGATAGGAATTTGAAACTTTAGGCCAAAGTAGCCGAGTATGAAAAATTCTCCCATCCAGCAGCATTGGAAAATTTTTCCAACTCGGCTACTTTGGCCTATAATTTGTTCTGTTTAATACAACCATTTAAAATACTCCGAGCCATTCACATAGTGAAGTGAGCGAAGCCGGTGTGTTTCATATCCATCATATGTAGCATTACTGTGTACCTTGATTTAGATTTTTCCATTAATATTAATTTAGGTACCCATTCCTATGTTTTTTGAATGGCATGCCTTGACAGCTTCACTTTTTTATTCTCTACAAGCACAGTAAAACAATGTTTAGGTAATACAGTTCCTTTAAGAATATATTACATCATGTTTTGACATCTGAGTATGCATTTAGTCACATCTTTGTTTAGCTAGAGAGCCTGTGATGATACATATATTGAATTAATCATTTTTTTAATATAGGGAGTGCTTCTGTAATATCCTAAAACTCTACAAGAAATATACCTCTGAAATATTGAAAGACATATTTAATATTGATTTGCCTCTACAGACTTAACATTGGCCCTAAGTCATTTTTTTTTACCAGCCAGCCTATCAAATACAGAGTATTTGTGACTATTTATGGCATGTTTCCTATGTCTTTATAACATAACATTCTTCTACTCTTGGTTTCTGAGGCCTCTGTGGAAATTTCAATGGGATTGAAGCCGATGACCTACAGACGGTGAGTGGAGTAGTGGAGGAGTCTGCCTCGGCATTCAGCAACTCCTGGAAAAGCCAAGCCTCTTGCTCTGATATCCCCGATCATTATGATAACCCATGCTCCAAGAGCATCAGCAAAGGTACGTAGATTTGTTGACATCGGAGTCTAGATAAGGAATGGGAAGTCACTGCCTTGCCATAATCCAGAAAAAAAGAGACACGTCTCAGCACCAATGTCGTGAAGGTAAGTTTAAATCCGAAAAAGCCAATGTTTTCACCAAAGTCGTCTTTGTAATGGCCTGACAAAGACCACTTTGGTCGAAATGTTTGCTTTTTTGGATTAAACTCCCCTTCACAACATTGGTGCTGAGCTGTGTCTCTATTTTTCTGGACTGTGTGAGTGCAAGGTGGAGCCCTAGCTCGGGCATCATACATTTTGGATGCTCTAATAGACTGCCTTGCCATAAACATTTGGTTCACCAAACAAAAGAAATATGATTTAAGTTTTCTTTGTTGAAATTATGGAAATTCTTTTTGCATATCTTTTTCTAAAAATCTGTATTTATCCCCAATTTCCATTTGTGTTTCACTCAAATAAAGACAGTGGGTTCTGCTCGGCAAAAAGTTAAGTGGGTTGAACTCACTCTGCATGCTCTGACTTTTCAAGAGCTGTGTGTTGCTAAATTCTTTACTTTCATGAAGGCAGGAACTTTAATGGCTGACTTGTGCTAATAATTGCTACCAACTTAACCACCATGATTCCCACTTTAATTTACACAGGGTGAATGAGGTACAGTGTTTACATTTCCATGTTTGTCAATTTTCACAGAGGTGTATACCAGGGCAGCTAGGTCTGGTAATAGCAAGCAATGTAACGTCAAGGTCTGTTAAATGTCCGGAACTACATTTGCTTCATCAAGGGGAGTTGCCTTTACACCTGTTTTCACAAGTGCATCTTATACACATGCCATGCATGAATATAATCATCATTTCCTGCACTCTACTACTGCAAGCATGTGCTGTGTTGGCACAGGTTAAGAATGTTTACTTCCTGCATCTTAAAAAGGGATCAATCTGGATTCATACCAGCAAGATCTGCAGGAGAAAATATCAGATGAAATTTGAATATGCTTTTTTCGTCTGGCTCACAGGGAGGGTCCATGCTGGGCATGTCACTAGATGCCGAAAAGGCTTTTGACAGAGTCAGCTGGACCTACCTAGAGGAAGCGTTAAAGCCTTTGTTATAAGTGGGCCATACCTAGATGCTGTATGGGCTCTCTATAAAAACTCTAGTCTTAGGATCACAGGATCAGGGTTTATATCTCCATGGTTTGTTATTGCAAATGGCACAAGACAAGGATGCCCATTGGCCCCCTGCTCTATGTCCTATCCCTGGAACCCCTGGCCCAAAGCATTGCAATGAACAAGGAAATAGAAGATTATCAAAACAAAAAATCAAGAATTTAAAATATCTTTATTTGCAGATGACATAATGCTGACATTAAGGAACCCAAAACATAAATAATTAGATTAGTAAGAAATGGTATGGTATGTAATTGTTTGCTGTGAAGATATATTTATGGATTATGTATTGTCATGTTGTACTTTTTGCAATATAAAAAAGGGATAGGCTCAGATCCTCAATATCTTATGCTATGGACTTGGTCTTGATATTTTTTTAATTGTTATCTTTATTTTCTTTAGATGAATATGCCAAGCACTGGTGCAGCCTGCTGATAAACACTACGCAGATATTTGCTCAATGCCACCCGCATCTAGATCCCACCAATTACTTAAAGGTAAAAACAAGAAACACTGACTTCTCCTGGAATATTTGTAGAAAGTACAAGAGTTTTGTTTCAGAAGAAGACACGGCCATTTTGATACATCTTTTCATCGGTTTGTAGTTTCTTTCACTATAATAGAACATAAAGGAATCCCACTTTGCAAGCTCAAATAGCTAACTTTCCGATTCTGAGTCTACCACTGTGCTTGTCCACCAATTGCACACTCCCAATGCACAAGAAAGCATCACTGACATAGCATGCACAATGGGCCTCCCCTTTCCTCTGTACGTGATCCTTTTGACTGGCTCCTAAGAGATGTTGGGATAGAAACAGATAGGGCTATTCATAAAAAGGTGATTTGCAGTGAATAGCAGGTGAGTTAAGTGAATAGCAGGTAGTTTACATGAATAGCATTTCAGTGAAAGGGAATTGCAGGTGAGTTGAGGTGAGATGAACATTTCATCTCACCAGTTCGGCTATACATTATGCAGGAACAAACCTGATGAGTTCACTTAGTGGGAGAACTAACCAGGTTTGTTCCTGCACAGCGTATAGTGAAATTGGTGAGATAAAATGTTCATCTCAGCTCAACTCACCTGCTATTCAGTTTAACTCACCTTTTTAGTGAATAGACCCAAAAGAAACATAGATTGGATCAGCAGATAAAAACCATTTGGCCCATCTAGTCTGCCCGATTTCGAAATACTTTTATTAGTCCCTGGCCTTATCTTATATCTAGGATCACCCATTTTGAAAAGAAGTATAGGATTCCTAGGAGAAAGCCCTCAAAAGGTAAGTTTCAAAGGTAAACATTGCAAACTCGATGAAAAAATAAATAACTCAATCATCTGCTACAAGAGTAACTAAATTGTCAGCATTTATTACTTCAATTTGTGTTCCATTTTAGAGTGATGTGAGTTTTACCTTTTTTTGGTGATTTTTTACTTTTTGTAATGTGATTTTTGACCTTTCTCTATTTCTCCTCCTCTTTTCATTCTAGTACTGTATGTACGATGTCTGTAACTCTGAGCACAGTGAAGACTCTCTATGTATGTGGCTTTCGGTATATGCCAGGGATTGTTCCTACAAAGGTGTACCACTGTGGGGATGGAGGCAAATTGTATGTGGTAAGTCATTCTATTAACCTGTGTGAGGAAAAACTATTTATGCACCTGTTAAGAATGAGTTTAACCTAATGGTGATAAAACCCATATAGATAGTATGTAAATATTGTAGATATATATCGCAAAATAGGTCAGCAAGCATATTTCAGAAACCTTTAATCCTTCGAGAATTCCCCATCCACCTAAAGATTCTTGGGTCTATTCACTAAAAGTTGAACTGTGGTTAACTCAAAAAAACAACAGCAAAAATCGGGCATTAATAGATGAGATGGGAAAATAGACAGGATGAAGAATTTTTCCAACTCACCTATCAATGCCTTATTTGTGTTATTCCCTTGTCAGTTCACTACTTAGGCCCCACTGCTTCATAATTAGATTTACCATCCATTTGTATAGAGGTATTCAGTAGTGTATCTTCCAAAAGGCAAACAAGGCACTCGCCTAGGGCGGCACTTTGTCAGAGGGCGGCACTTTGCCAGAGGGTGTTAAACCACACTTCTGGTACTTAAAACATTTTTGCTCCCTCCCCCATCATTCAGCATGCTTTTGCTCATTCCAGTTAATCAGGATGATGGGGGCATGTAATGGACATGGTGGGGTATAAAATGAGGGTGATGGTGTCATGTAATGGGGTGATGGGGCATTTAGGGTGTGTGCAATGTGGATGATGGGGCATGTAATGGAGTGATGGGGCGTGTCGTTGGTGTGTAACGTGGGCGATGGGGCATGTCGTAGGTGTGCATAGTAACATAGTAACATAGTAATTTAGGTTGAAAAAAGACACAAGTCCATCAAGTTCAACCCTTCTACCTATCATTTCTGCGTTTTGATCCAAAAGAAGGCAAAAAACCCCCTAAGGAAGCTTTTTCGAATGTTGCCTCCTAGGGGGAAAAAAATTCCTTCTTGACTCCAAAAGGGCAATCAGATTTCTCCTTGGATCAAAAAGCTCTATTATTAATGCTCATTCTATTATTAATACCCCTGTATGTTCTGCTTTTCTAAAAAATCATCCAGACCATTTTTAAATGCATCTATTGTGGTTGATAGCACTACCTCTCTTGGCAGTGAGTTCCATAATTTTATTGTCCTTACCGTAAAGAATCCCTTCCTTTGCTGCCTATGAAATCTTTGCTCTTCCAGTCTCAGGGGGTGACCTCTTGTTCTTTGTACATTTCTATTAATGAACAGGTCCATGGAGAGCTCCTTATATTGGCCCTGCACATATTTATATAATGTTATCATATCCCCTCTAAGACGCCTTTTTTCTAAAGTAAATAAATGCAATTTTTTAAGTCTCTCTTCATAACTAAGATCCTCCAATCCCCTTATTAATTTTGTAGCTCTCCTTTGCACTTTTTCTAGTTCCTTAATATCCTTTTTAAGGACTGGTGCCCAGAATTGTACTGCATATTCAAGGTGAGGTCTTACCATTGATTTGTAAAAAGGCAAGATGATGTCCTCCTCCCGTGAATCTATACCTCGTTTTATACATGCCAATATCTTATTGGCCCTTGCAGCTGCTGACTGGCATTGGGCACTGTTGCCAAGTTTGTTATCTACAATGATTCTTAAATCCTTTTCGTTAATAGTTTTTCGCAGGGAAATACCATTTAACGTATATGTTGCTTTGTTATTATTTTTCCCATAATGCATAACTTTACATTTGTCTATATTGAACCTCATTTGCCACTTTCTTGCTTAGTTCCCCACTCTGTCCAAATCTTCCTGTAAAGAAAAAACATCAAGATTAGTCTTTATTACCTTACCTAATTTTGTGTCATCAGCAAACACTGAGACATGGCACTCAGCACAACGTGGGAGATCATTAATAAACAGATTAAAAAGAAGAGGTCCCAAAACAGACCCCTGAGGTACTCCGCTCACTACCCTGGTCCAATTTGAAGCTTTACCATTTACAACAACCCTCTGTGTTCTATCTTTTAGCCAATTTTCAATCCAAATACATACATTTGCCCCCAATCCTATTTCTCTCAATTTGTAGAGTAACCTTTTGTGTGGAACTGTATCAAATGCTTTAGCAAAATCCAAATAGATCACATCAACTGCCACACCTAGATCTATATTTTTACTGACCTCTTCATAGAATGTTATTAAGATTGTTTGACAAGACCTGTCTTTCACAAAACCATGTTGACTTTTACTAATTATATTCTGATTCAAGATGTATTCTTTAGTGTACACCTTTAGCAATCCTTCAAATAATTTCCCCACTACAGATGTCAAGCTCACTGGCCTATAATTACCAGGCAGAGATTTTGATCCCTTTTTAAATATTGGAATGACATCCGCCTTTCGCCAGTCTGTTGGCACTATACCTGAACTGAACGAATCCCTAAATATCATAAATATTGGTCTGGCCAGAATTATGCTTAACTCTCTAAGGACCCTTGGGTGTATACCATCTGGCCCTGGGGCCTTGTCTATCTTAACAGAGTTTAATCGCATAAACACTTTTTCCTGTGTCAGCCAATCCCATGTTTGTGGTGACTGTTCCGTAACTTCCAGTAGCAGGGGCTCATCCATCTGTTCTTCCTTAGTATAAACCAAAGAAAAAAAAGTATTTAAAATGTCTGCTTTTTCTCTGTCCTCACTTACCAAATTTCCCATTTGGGATAACAAGGGCCCAACATTTTCCCTCTTTAGCTTTTTTCCATTTATATATATTATATAAAAATGTGGGGGTTAATTTTACTCTCCTTGGCAATCCTTTTCTCGTTTTCCAATTTAGCCATTTTAATTGCCTTTTTGCAGGCTTTGTTGGCATCTTTGTATTTTATAAATGATAATGTTGATCCCTTGCTTTTATAATGTTTGAATGCCATTTTCTTGTTTTGCATTTCCTGTTTCACGGTACAGGTAAGCCACATTGGTTTTGATTTGTGTCTTTTGTATTTGTTTCCCAAAGGTATATATTGGGATGTGTACTTTTGTAATGTGTGCTTAAAGGCATTCCACTTGTCTTCTGTGTTTAGTCCAGAAAACAATCGTTCCCAGTCTAAATGTTCCATTGATGCCCTTAGTCCATCAAAGTTGGCCCTTCTAAAATTAAGTGTTTTGGTGGCGTAGTTACCAATTTGCTTTTTTGCATTAATCTCAAACGAAACCATGTTATGGTCACTATTGCCCAAGTGTTCTCTTACTTTGACGTCTGAGATAAGCTGCTCATTGTTTGTTATTACTAAATCCAGACAGGCATCCATTCTAGTTGGGGTGTCTACTAATTGTGCCATGAATGTGTTATTAAGCAGGTTCAGAAACTTGCTGCCCTTAGCAGAACTAGTTGTGTCACAATTCCAATCTATATCTGGGTAATTAAAATCTCCCATGATTAGAACTTCATTCAGATTTGCAGCCTTTTCAATTTGTAATAAAAGCTGATCTTCTCCATCAATGCTAATATTTGGTGGCTTGTAGCATACACCTACAAGTAATGTGAGATTCTTTTTAGTGTCTAAGCTAATCTCCACCCACAGTGTCTCCACATCAGTTCCAGTTACGTCATGCACACCTTCCTTAATACTGGGCTTTAGTTTAGGATTTACATATAGACATATCCCTCCCCCTTTTCTATTTACTCTGTCCTTTCTAAAAAGTGAGTAGCCTTGTAAATTAACTGACCAGTCGTGGGTCTCATCCCACCACGTTTCCGTGATTCTGATTAAATCATACTGTTCAGCACTTACCAGTATCTCCAGCTCACCCATTTTGTTTGTCAAGCTTCTTGCATTTGCTAAAAGACATTTGAGATTACTACCCATTTTCTGTTTAGTTGACAAACACGTAATGCCCGCAGGTTTAATTGTATGTACCTCCCTATGATCTATGTTAACCCCACCAGCGCTTTCCTCCTCCTTTGCCATAGCTATACCCACCTTCCAATCTACTCTAGCTGCCATTGCTTCATTTTGATCTTGACCCTCCCCCCCAGAGCTTAGTTTAAAAGCTCATCTAACCCTCTAGCCATCCTCGCCCCTAATACCGCAGCCCCCTCATCATTGAGGTGCAGCCCATCCCGTCCAAAGAGTCTGTAGCCGACTGCAAAGTCTGCCCAGTGCTCTAAGAACCCAAATCCCTCTTGCTTGCACCACCTTCGCAACCACGCATTAATCTCCCTAAGCTCCCGCTGTCTCCCTGACGTAGCGCGTGGCACTGGTAATATTTCAGAGAATATTACCTTGGAGGTCCTTTCCTTTAGCTTCTTTCCTAGTTCCCTAAAATCATTTTTAAGGACCCCCCACCTACCATTTACTTTGTCATTAGTACCAATGTGTACTATGACCGCTGGATCATGCCCAGCCCCTCCCAATAATCTGCCTACCCGGTCCGCAACATGCCGAACCCGAGCACCCGGGAGACAACATACAGTTCGGCATTCAGGGTCCTGGCGACAGATTACCCTATCTACCTTCCTAATAATAGAATCCCCTACCACCACAACCTGTCTAGCCTTCCTAGTGTCCTGGCTCCCAACTGTGCTGGAGAGGCTACTCACCTGGCTGCAACGTGTGTAGATATTGTTTTGTACACATCTTAGACATGTCTGTTGGCTGTGCTCTTTTGAATAGTCTTAGAAGAGAATTAGAATTCCCTGTATTATGCGAGGGAATCTGTTGAATGACTATTTGCGACAGATGTGGATAATTCTAATAAGCATAAAGACCACCAAACATAACACCATCAGGCCTATGAGCGCAGAGTAATGCCTTTGTGTATGCCTGTGAAGTTTTGCTCTGGTTTACTGAGTATGTTAACCTCCATGCCAGCTTGATACATAATAGTTATTCTGCAATAATTATACTGCATTTAGATTGACAGTTCTGGATGCTAAGTACCCATATTATGCATGGAATAGGCCTTCACTGACTGGGACCCATGTATCTGATTGTGTGTTCATCTCAGATCCAAAGGGCAGTTGTCCTGAAACCATGGAATTTACTTACAATCCAAGGCAGTGCAACTTTAGCTGTCTCTCTCTATCTGAGCCCGATCCAATTTGCAAAATATCCAGTACCCTCACAGAGGGCTGCAGCTGTCCGATGGGGACCTATATGACATCAAATGAGATGTGCGTGCCTCCTGAGAAGTGTCCCTGTAACTACAAGGGGCGTGAAATCCCTGCTGGTCAGATGTTCAAAGTTCACAAGACTTTATGGTAAGATTGTATTACTGTGTATTCTAAGCATAAAATAGATACCGTGACATGTAGCTCAGTGGGATAATGTACCATCTGTAGCACTGGTTCAACTCTCATGTTTGCTTTTTAAGATAAAACCATCAAATTGTGTAATGGTAACATTCCCTGGATGTTTTAACAAGGTAGAATACTTGAACATCCCTTTCATGGTTAAATGTTTTTGCTATACACATTATTATCATCGAATTTACAGTGTTCAGCTCTAAACAGGACACACTTTTGCTTTGAGGTTGGGGTTATTTGGTTTCCTATGGTCCATTTACTGTAACCAGCTTGCCTTAAGGAAACCTCACTTTGAGCATTGGTTACAGAGGGCCGTAAGGAGCTGTTACAAAGAGGACGTTCTATACTGTCCTAATGGAATTAGAGCCTTATATTTTTGGACAGCATAGAACGTCCAATAAATAGACCACGTTTTAAGAGAATAAAAAAAAGTCAGCCCTACAGGACAATTGTAGGCAAAAAAATAACTCCATGTTTAATTGAAAGATTACTTAAAGTGTAGATGGTGTGTATAGAAATTCTTTAATGAAAGAATACAAATAAAGCACCTTATTGAGCCCTCATTGCTTCACATACCTCTAACAGGGGGCAGACATGTTGTATAGAATCTTGGTCAGACCTGCTTCAGATTAACCTTTATGCAGACAAATGAAGATCTACCCTAAGATTCTAAACAATATGTCTGCCTTCTGTTAGGGCTATATAAAGCAAACAGGGCTCAATAAAGTCCATTATTTGTATTCTTTCATTAAATATTTTCTATGCAAACTGCCTACACTTGATGAGATCTTTTAATTAAACACAAGTTAATTTGTTGCTACAGTTGTCCTTTAATGCTTCGTTTTTGATATTCATTTGTCAATTCCCCTTGGTTTGCTGTTTAGTGATGTGACTCCTCTATGTCTTTAATGTTTCTGATCTGTTTGTTATTGTTAATTGCAGTAAATGCATTCGTGGGATTTTAGAATGCCCCAATAAGGATGTGACCATCGGTGGTATGTATACAACCCGGAAACAATATACTGAATAGTGTAAATTAAAAATGTTAAATGCAAGAGAGTAAAAACTTCAATAGAAACACATTTCACATAAAATGTATTGGCCTTCTTGATTGATAAGCGAGTTTTACCTTAATTTTCCACTTCACCTAAGAATTGGCTACATGTATCTCATAAACGTAATAATATTTACCTTACGGTAGTGTAGCCCTGATCTCCATCTGGATTTAGGATTCCCACTTCACCAATGTTTAGGGTTCCCCCAAGGTATCTTTTGGGTTTGCCTGGTCATTCAGATTAGTAGGTCCTTCAGTGTTAAACTCATAATTCCACAGCAGACCTAGTTTGTTTTGTGTAAATAATAACTCTAGAGTAGTAGAACTAAAAGTCAGTTTCAGGTCAGTTTTGTGGCAACCAGTGAGCAAGGAGACAGATACAAAGAACTGGGAGCCCCACCGAGAATGGCCAATGCAAAAAAAAGCCAGCCCTAAAAGACGTAACCTACTCGGGTATGTCCCACCCATAAAGCCAGTCCAGACCCAGAATTCCTTGCAAACCACTTCTGCATGAGGAACACAACCAACCACAGATGTATGTTTTGGCCTTCACTGGCCCCGTCAGTGTGGTACGGCTGGTGATCACTAGTTGCTAATTTTACTTTATTTTTCTTCCACTTGTTGATTTCTAATTATATCAATAACTCAATGACTAATGAAATCCATCATTTAATTTCTTTGCATTCAGAAGTGAGGTTTCTAAAGCCAACTGTTTTTTGTGAATTTGAATAATACAATACATTTTCCAACCCCGGCAAAATTTACTTTCTGACATTCAGTTAACAGTGTGTGTCCTTTCTGAATTGCCATATGTTGACTCTTAGCTCTGCGTTTATAGGCATTCCAAACAGAGGGGCACGAAGGGCACTCGCCACATCCAAACATTTTTTATTCCATGTCACTCCGTTGATAATTACTCATTACTTTTATGGACATTTCATGCTGTGCACGCAAAGTATTAAAGACAAAACATACTCATTTATATTAAAGTGAAAGATTACATCAAATGCAGGCATTTTAAATAGACATACAATCCCTTATTGAGAACTCTTTGGGTGTATAGCTCTATGAGTGGGTAGATTCTAAACATGTCCGCCCCCTGACAAAGTTATGCAGAGTAAACATGTCTCAATAATGTTCTTCATTGGTATTCTTTCATTAAAGCATTACTATTTAAAATACCTACATGATGTAATCTTTCAGTTTAATATAACTTCATTGTTTGCAGACAGTTCTCCTTTAATACTTATAGTATTTATGCATAGGGGAATACATCCAGTTGTTGACTTATGCCTTTGACTTTGTATTTCTTTATTACAGTCTGCAAACCTCCTATGTACCATGTTGACTGCCGGTCTGGTTCCAACGCAGTTGGATCACAATGTCAGAAAAGCTGTAGGACTCAGGACATGCAATGTGTAAGAAAAACATTCAGCTTCCTTGAAAATCAGATAAAAGATCTAGAATCCATGATTAGAGTTGAGCGGACAACTGGATGTTCGGGTTCGGCGGGTTCGGCCGAACTTCGGAAAAAAGTCCGGCTTCGGGGTCGAACTTGACCCCGAACTTGACCCCGAACCCCATTGAAGTCAATAGGGACTCGAACTTTTGGCCACTAAAATGCCTCTAAAAAAGTTCTGGAAAGGGCTAGAGGGCTGCAAAAGGAAGTAAAATGTGGGTGAGTGTCCCCATTCATACGAATAGGTCAATTGACCTATTCTTATGAATGGGGACTCTATTTCGGTTTATAGAATAGCAATAGCATTACATGTATTCCATAAACCGAAAGTCTATAAACCGAAAGACATTTCGGTTTATAGACTTTCGTTTTATAGAATACATGTAACGCTATTTCTATTCTATAAAAAGAAAGTCTATAAACAGAATGTCTTTCGGTTTATAGACTTTCGGCTTATGGAATACATGTAATGCATCATAGCATTATACTCCTTGTATGATCAAAAATATTTTCTGTCACTTACTAAAATTGTCTACCAGTGTCTTAGTTAATTCAGTCTGGTGGTGAGCCTCTGAGACATCTTCAGCTATAGGTCTTATGGTAGAGTCAGGTATTCCCTTTATCTGTCTGTGACATATATTCTTACTGAATCAACTGTGGAGTCAGTTTTGAGCCACTAGGGGGTATCTCACACCGCTGTTATTGATTGTATAATGTATGTGTGAGTAAACTGTATATGTTTTATATTGTTCCTTGTGGAAAGGTAGAGGGGACTTTTTCCATTTACCAATGCACCTTACCCTTTCCCAATAACAGATCCGCGATAGGAGACTTGCATAAAAGGCCACAGAGTTTATTCAAACCATTTCACCAAATATTTAACTCTTTCTTTAGTATATATAAAACTTTAACCCCTTCATGACTGTGCCCGTACATGTACGGGCACCCAGTGCAATGCATTGTTGACTGGGCTGAGCTGCCTTTAAAATAGCTCAAACGCAGCATTTTCGGTGCGAATCATGCTATTTTCAGCTTTCCTGGAAGCTTCATGAGTAAATGCTATTCAGGAAAGCAACAAAAATGTCCGCTGGGACCGCCCATGGGCTGTCTTAAAGTGACAGGCCAGTGACAAGTGTCACTGACCTGTCAAACATGCACCCTCACCCAATGCACATCGGGTAAAGGGTGCTTCAAACTTCAACACCCAGGAAAGAGTCTGTCTTAGCCTGCTAAGGCAGGATGTGTCAGCCATTGCAGGGAATCTTGTGACGTGTCTAGAGACATATCACAATCCTTTGCCATCCTCCCCCAAATTTGGGGGGGGGGGGGGGAGAGATGGGGAAAGTTGATCCTGGTTGCCTTAACAGTTAAGCAAACCAGGATCAACCATTATTTTTTGCATTTATTGCATGTGATCACTGTGAAAATCAGTCACATTGATCATATGCAATAAATGCAAAAAATACATTAAATGACAAACAGTGCTGTAATAACACTGATTGACAAAATCTTCCCTTACTGATACATTTGTATCTTGTGTCAGAGAGAGAAAAGAGAGAAATATACTGTGTTCCAGAAAGAAAAATTAAACAAAAAAAAGCAAAAAAACACTTTTTTTTGCCATTTGTACACCTTGATGGTGTGGAGGCATGGCCAAACCCGGAAGTTTGGGTACAAGTGGTTTAAGGAACTGTAACCTGCTTGCTTTAATGAAACGTCACTTTGAGCTTCGGTTACAGAGGGCCATAAGGAGCTGTTAAAAAGATGAAGTTCTATGCTGTCCTAATGGAATTAGAGCCCTATATATTTGGACAGCATAGAATGTCCATATTTGGGATGGCAAAAAATGTATATTTTTGTCCAAAAGTGATCCAAAAATCTTTCTTGGCTGTCCCCTAGTTCTCTTTTACCTGAGCTGTATTTAATTGCTTTAACCATGCTGACTGCTCTACCTAATGTGCTTCTCAGACATCCAGCAACTGAGTAGTCCTCTAATGCAGATGTGTTGCCCTCATACAGTATCATCATCATCTATGAAGTTGTAGTTGTGTTAGCGGAATCAAACAAAACATATGCTTGTAATCTCTCCCTCTAGTATAGCGAGGAATGCCTCCCTGGATGCGTCTGTCCTGCTGGTTCAGTTTCTGATGACAAAGGAGGCTGCATCCCTCCCAGTCAGTGCCCATGTATGTACAGTGGGAAGTTTTACAGCACAGGAGAGAACATTACTCTACCTTGTCAAATGTGGTATGATGGCTTACTGTTAACTTTACTTTGTGTTATGTCTTGCATTCTCTGGATCTATGTCTAGTTTCATTTGTGTAAAATGTGTGTATATGACCCCTTCCATCCATTTGTCTATCTCTCTCTCTCTCTCTCTCTCTCTCTCTCTCTCTCTCTCTCTCTCTCTCTCTATATCTATATATCTAAAACCTATTCGTAACCCAGAGTATTTTTATCCATTAGAATCTGCTTCTAGAATTGTGTTTTTGTACAGAGCAGCACGCAATAAATTGTTGGATGTTGTGTTCAATCTATGGTAGTAGAAAAAGTAAAAAGCATCATCAAGTTAAATGTGCGTGCATGAGCCAATGAGCAGGAGTACGTATGTACTGCGCAGCTTATGAATATCCAATAAAGTTTTGTTGAATATGTGACCAGCTAGATGTCTGGATACTCTCATCTCCATTCATCTCCAGTATAGGAGTGTGAGCTATACTTCTGTACTTTTTTGATATGATTGTATAAAAGTGTGTGGAAATTATTGAAGGATACATTGTCCAATAGGTAATTAGGTAAATAGGTGATTTAGGAGTAATAATTTCAGAGGACTTGAAGGTAGGTAGGCAATGCAATAGAGCAGCAGGAAATGCTAGCAGAATGCTTGGTTGCATAGGGAGAGGTATTAGCAGTAGGAAGAGGGAAGTGCTCATGCCATTGTACAGAGCACTGGTGAGACCTCACTTGGAGTATTGTACGCAGTACTGGAGACCGTATCTCCAGAAGGATATTGATACTTTGGAGAGAGTTCAGAGAAGGGCTACTAAACTGGTTCATGGGTTGAAGGATAAAACTTACCAGGAAAGGTTAAAGCATCTTAACATGTATAGCTTGGAGGAAAGACGTAACAGGGGGGAAATGATAGAAACATTTAAATACATAAGGGAATCAACACAGTAAAGGAAAAGAGTATATTTAAAAGAAGAAAAACTACCACAACTAGAGGACACAGTCTTAAATTAGAGGGGCAACGATTTAAAAGTAATATCAGGAAGTATTACTTTACTGAGAGGGTGGTGGATGTATGGAATAGCCTTCCAGCAGAAGTGGTAGAGGTAAACACAGTCATGGATTTTAAGCATGCGTGGGATAGACACAAGGCTATCCTAGCTATAAGACCTGGAAGGGGGGACTAATAAAAGTACTCAAAAAAAAATTGGGCAGACTAGATGGACCGAAGGGTTCTTATCTGCCGACACATTCTATGTTTCTATGTTTCTATTTTTCTAATAAAATATTGGTGGTCCTACGGGCAATTTTGTGAGATCCACGTTTTTTTAATGAAGAATTGTGCCATAGTCATTCAGAATATAGAGTAGTGTAATGTGGTTATAAGAAAAGCAATGCAAGGTATAAATAAAAGGTTTGTGATTATGTTTTTTTCTGTTCCTTATACTGTCAGTACATGCTTTAATCGAACCTGGGATTGCAAAGACGTCCCGTGTCATCACACATGCTCTGTGTTTGGAAATGGACATTATTCTACCTTTGATGGATCCACGTTTCACTTCAGTGGCGACTGTGATTATGTTCTAGTACAGGTGATTCTTCTCTTCCTACTTGATTTTATATTAGGAGTCTATGGAGCCTATTTAATAGAACATGTTTTTTTTTTATTAAACAAAGATCACCGATGTATATTGATATTCCAATTTTTTAAAAATTATTATTCCATATAAAACATAAACTATTACCTAGATTTGACCATTGTTACCATCAATATGGTATTCCAACTATTAACACACAACAAAACATAAAACATAAACAGCACAATTATGGAAAAGGCGCTAGGAAATGTGTGATTTGCATATCAAGACAAAGGTGATGTCATAAACAATAGACTCCACAGACACATTTAAAACACATTTTTACTCATAAATGAAGCATTTGCTTGCAATTTTGCAATGTACAGATCATTTTCAATCATTTTTTGTTTACTCTGTCTACATTCAGAGTAAAAAACTGTGTTTAGATGATACAGTCCCTTTAATATATATATATATATATATATATATATATATATATATATATATATATATATATATATATATATATATATATAATGGCAATAATGATTGGTGATACACAAAATATTGTGAAGTAACTAAGACAAAGACCAAAAAAGTCAAATTGGAAACATTTACAAAGTGTTAAGAAAAGTCTGAAAAGAAAGGCAACAAGAGAGGGGGAAAATGATATTAGTAAGTTAGCTAGAAACCTACGAGGTTCTGTATAAAAAGCAGTGCATGCAAAAAATAACAACAAATAGGGCCTATCGCCACATGTAGAGAATAAGCTAAACTGAAAAGGAATTCGCCACTTTTTAGATTAGATGATATGATTTATACTGTGGGTTGGGACAAAACCTTTTTTTTTTGGGGGGGGGGGGGATTTTTCAACCCAAATTGAGATGTCTGCCCACCAATAGATATTTCAAATAAAAATAAACCTTTAATGAGTGTTGTTAAAACAGCATTTGCAGAAATGAAAGGCACCACATGCTTTTAAAAGAAAAGCCGTAATAAATATACAATAGCCGTTAGATGGCACTTTGTGCATGCAATGGGAAACGTGTAGATTGTGAATGTACATATAAATTGCTTTTAAAACAAATTGGTAGGACGTTGTGGAATAAACAGAATGATTAAAGGTGAGTATACATCTTATATTAAAGAGTCAATAAGTAAAATCTGTAACCACATCCATATTCTCCTGCTCTATCATGCCTAATCCCTAATCGTCAACTCTGTCTGGTTATTATGGCAAGAATATGTTATTGTGTAGCAAAGTTACCTTGTTCTTCCCTTATAAGCCTCAATCGATCTGCCAGTAATCTGGATGCCACTATTGTGATCCTGTAAACCCCTTCACTCAGTGGATCACTGCCCAACAGTGTCCTGCTATCATGTGGAGATATCAATATGAAAGTACTCCAGTGTGTATGAGCTCCATACATGCTCAAAGCAAGGGAAGCAGCCACCCAGTGAGTCTATATGCTGAATCAGTTAGTAATATAGATATGTTTTGTTCTCCTAAGGATTTTTGTCCTGGAAATAACAATGATGGGAGTTTCCGAATAATCTTAGAGAACATCGCATGTGATAAGCCTGATACGGTCTGTCGTCTGAGTATCAAAGTTTACTTTAAGGTATGATATTACAAATTATTAAATATATGCGAGCGGCTGATTAGAATACATATAGTTTTCATTTAACAGCTGCTAAACGTTTTGCATTTGATATTCTAAAATGTTTATCTCAACCTTGTGTAAGTTGGGTCACTGATAACGGGCATTTCATTTAAAGGTGAATGAATTAGATACATGAGGTTTAATATATTTTTAAATATTAAAAGATGGTATAGATATTAGCTAATATGCTCTTTTTATGTGGGAAAAATAAAATGGTGATATATAGTTTTTTCTTTAATTATGCACATTCTGCTTTAAAGGGACAGGAAGCACAAAATCCAATTGGTCCTTATGAGACCCTTTGGTGCTCTTGATCCTGAATGATAAAAGCAGCAAAAGAACTTTGGGCATTAAAGGGACTGTCTAGTGCACAAAATGCATCTTCCAATTATTAATGCATATTAATGTGCTTTCAAAGTACTTTAAAATGCACATTTTACATTTTTTTTTTAAAATATAAAATACGTACTGCTAGAGGAAATCGTGAAATTACAGTAGTTTGCAAGAAATCGGGACTGCCCACACTAGCAGAGTAAACATAATTTAAAAAAAAAAAAGAGAGGACAAGCTGGCTCCACGGTAACTAGTAGATGTGTTTCTCGTGTCAAGTATCACCAGATTGCGGGTGGTCCGACTGAGCTGTAGAGGCAGCACTGATAAATCAATGAAAAAGCGAATGAAAACACGTTTGCACTCCAAATAAGGTGAAAAGATATGACTTCAGGATTCATTAGTAGAAGGATCCGATGAAATCCAAATAAAATACACACGGACAATACAAGACACAGGACACAGCGATATGCCTTACGCATTTCGCGCGAACACATGCTTATTCATAGGCTTTGAATGCGTGTGTTCACTCGAAACGCGTAAGGCATATTGCTGTGTCCTGTGTCTTGTATGTGTCCCTGTGGATTTTATTTGGATTTCATCGGATCCTTCTACTAATACATCCTGAAGTCATTTCTTTTCACCTTATTTGGAGTGCATACGTTTTTTTTGTTCACTTTTTCATTAAACATAATTTACTTGCTTTGCTGCAGGAACCAATGAGAATGATTTAATTTAAATGAATTTAATTTCCTGTCTCTCTAGTGATGTCATCAGACAATATGTTGCATTGTTAAGACGTCCTACAGTGTACAAGGGCAACGTCACTTAAAGACCACACAATGTATTCAATTCGAAGAGCACAGGAAGTGACTAAATGAAACAAAATGTTATATCCCCAGTGTCTATATAATCAGTTCTTCCACACCTGCAGTAAACATGCAGCCTTATCACTGGGGAGGGCTTGAGTCAAATATAAAAAATGGTATTTATGCAGAATGCCTGCATCAAATCACACTGAAAAAATCTTGTGCTCTATACAAGCAGTAATATTCATCTTGCACCAAAGTGAGTTTGGCTGATAGACTGTCCTTTTAAGGGCATTCTGGGGGATAGCCAGGTTTCAATAGACATTTCTGGGATAATTCAGTGCTGCTGTAGGGAATGCACACTGATGTTCTTATTGTGGTTTATTGCATTGATAAATAAATGAATTACCAAGTATACATAGAATGTAACAATTGTCAACTGACACTATTGTTAATGTAACATAGAGTAGACGAAATTACAAACACACTGTTTTGTGACATAGTATGGAATCCAAGATGCATTTGCTTTATAATACCGCACCCTTCATGTATTGACCAACATTTTGTTTGCAGAAAATACTCATTGAACTATTTGAAGGACGGGTGGAAGAAACAGGCTCAGACACTGAGAAAGACAATTCTTATGTGATAAATATGGTAGGAATGTACATGGTGCTAAAGACTAATCATGGTCTGATCTTAACGTGGGATCAAAAAACAATCGCTACCGTCCAGCTTTCAGAATCTTTCAAGGCAAGTACTTCCATGGCAAAAACATGTCTTAAAGATTGTAAGGTCAACTACAAATGTGTAGATACAAAATCTAAAATATTGCTAATGCCATAATATTAAGAAAGTGCCATATTCCATCTGATTAGATCGAATTAACATAAAGTTACTATGGAATATATATTCTGAGGTCTCTGCATACCTGTAGGTTGTATATCTATATATGAATGGATGCCAGCTGCGGATGCTCCATATGTGCTAGGTGTGTTGCACACCTAACACGGAGCACCCGCGCTGTGTATTTCTGGGGGTTTGTGTGCTCCGAGCAGAGAGCACACAAACCTCAGAAATACGTCCGAAAGACGACGCTCCGTTGAATTCGGCAACAGAGTCACTCACTCTATTGCCAATTCAACAAGCACGAAAAGTATACGAATTTTCGTATAATTTTCATGTTTGTTGAATTGGCCACAGAGTGAGTTGCCGAATTCATCTTTCGTATGTAACGACGTCTCTCGGGTATTTCCGGGGGTTTGTGTGCTGGCTGTTCTCAGCACACAAACCCCCGTAAATACACGAAAGACATGGTGTCTCCGAGTGACAGGTGTGCTCTGGGCTGGCAGCACGCCTGTCACTCAGGGGCACGATACGCAAACAAATATATAGGCTACTAATGATGTTAGTTGGTTTACGCTATGTTTAGGAAGTAGGACAAACAAACAGACTGGCATTGAAGTGTATGTTTGTCTGTATATTATTTGTACGGTCCTTTGTCTTTTGTTTTCTTTTTTGTCTGTTTTTCCTTGTTGGATACTTAGACTTGATTAATATTTCTTAGAGAAGCAGGAATTTAAACCTGACGACAATACTGATTCATGTACTCCATTAGGATACCATTTACACTGTCCATGAGCCACATTTTGTCTTAATATCTTACAAAGTGATCCTTAGGATGACAAGTGAGCATGTAAAATTATTTCGAATTCCATTTATGAAAGAACTCAACAAAGAACCTTATTGAGTCCTCTTTGCACCATATGGTTCTATCAGTGGGCTGACAAATGTTTCAAATCATTTCATGGTGTTCGAAGAAGATTTATTCTCATTCTTGTCCATTTCCCAGGAGAAAATTTGTGGTCTCTGTGGCAATTTTGATGGTAGTTCCAGCAATGACTTCACTTCCTCCTGGAATTCACTAGAAGAGAATGAAAGTGTTTTTGCTGAAAGCTGGAAAGTGAAACAAGGATGTAAAAGTGGATCAAGGACGGAGCCATGTTTGGAAAATCCAGCGAAACTGCCTTGGGCCCAAAAGCACTGCAGCCTAATAGTGGGTGAGGTGTTTGCTCCTTGTCATGCAAAGGTAACTACGTATATCTCATGTCCAGTACACTATATGATAGAGTTGAGTAGCCTAGGTTGACCATCTTTAGAGACAAAACATCCACCACCTTAAACCAGTTATTTAGATTAAAATGTAACTGAAAACAACTAATGTGCTTTTCTTTGACCTACAAAGGGACCAATAAATATTAGTATAAACCATTCAAAAGTTTGGGGTCACTCAAAAATGCCTTGGTTTTCCATGAAAACATACATCAAATGAGTTGAAAAATGAATAGGAAATAAAGTCAAGACATCAACAAGGTTAGAATAAATTATTTTGATTCTAAAGAAGGCCAGTTTGAAATCATAGCAAAAGAAAAAGGTGTCACTTGGGTCTTAATGATCAAAAATAGAAAAATGCTTTATTGTAGACAGAAATTCATGTTTCGAGCTCTTAAATGGAGCCTTCATCAGGACATACTCAGGAGTGGTATGTCCTGACTCCATTTAGGAGTTTGAAACATTCATGTTTGTCTACAATAAAGCATTTTTCTATAAACATCTGAGGAAAGGGATTTTGGAGTAATAACTTTAGGGGACTTAAAGGTAGGTAGGCAATGCAATAGAGCAGCAGGAAATGCTAGCAGAATGCTTGGTTGCATAGGGAGAGGTATTAGCAGTAGAAAGAGGGAAGTGCTCATGCCACTGTACAGAGCATTGGTGAGATCAGTTCTCAAGAGTTCAGAGAAGTTCTACTAAACTGGTTCATGGGTTGAAGGATAAAACGTACCAGAAAGGTTAAAGCATCTTAACATGTTTAGCTTGGAGGAAAGACGAAACAGGGGGGATATGATAGAAACATTTAAATACATAAAGGGAATCAACACAGTAAAGGAAGAGAGTATATTTAAAAGAAGAAAAACTACCACAACAAGAGGACATAGTCTTAAATTAGAGGGGCAACAATTTAAAAGTAATATCAGGAAGGATTATTTACTGAGAGGGTAGTGGATATATGGAATAGCCTGCCAGCAGAAGTGGTAGAGGTAAACACAGTCAAGGAGTTTAAGCATGCGTTGGATAAGCACAAGGCTATCCTAGATATAAGATAGGGAACTGGGGACTAATAAAAGTATTTAGAAATGTGGAATGGAGGGCTCACTACAGCACATATGGTGGGAGTGCCCGATAGTATTAGAATATTGGGGAAAGATCTTCCAGCTGATAAAAGAGATAACAGGAGTTAATTGGAACAAAAGAGCAGAAATAGTATTATTCAACATTTTCCGAGAGTTAACATCAAAGTATATAGGAAGATTGGTGGGGCATATACTCTTAGTGGGGAAACAGGGCATAGCCAGAAATTGGAAAACACAAAATCTCCCGGATATAAAGGAAATAGTGGCTACGGTGGATATAAATAGTTATTACAACTGCATTATTCCCTGACAAACACCATGAAGGATTATGATCAAATCTGGGGTGCTTGGAGGGGGAGGGAGTAGGGGAGACGGGGGGGGGGGGAAGGGGGTAGAGAGGGAGGGGAACAGAACCCTTTTTTTTGTTTGTTTGTTTGCTTTTTTGTATATGTATAACTTTTTTTTCCCTGCTGTAATATATTGTGTTTTAAGTGTTGGTACTGTTTGTATTGTCGTTTTATATATGATAAATAAATAAAAGAGATATTGAATTAAAAGTATTTTGAAAATTGGGCAGACTAGATGGACCGAATGGTTCTTATCTGCCGACACATTCTATGTTTCTATTAATGCGGCCCTATAAGCACACGTATTTCTGATTATGGAGCCCACTTGGACACCTCTGCACTGCACATATGCATGCTTGCAGCAGGTAAAACTGTGTTTACTCCAAATCCTCAACGTACATTAGTATATTAAGATACGTTAGGCTGTTAGACTTGTACATTAACAATGACTTTCCTCCTAGGTGTCTCCAATCCCATTCTATGATTCATGTGTCTCGGATGCATGTAGTTGCACAGAAGGGGGTGACTGCGAGTGTCTCTGCACCTCCTTAGCTGCCTACGCTGCCGCCTGTGGAAGAAACAATATCTGCATTGCCTGGAGGACCCCAGATCTATGTCGTATGATGAATTTAAAGTATTCTTTCTGGGAGTGGCCATATTTTTTCAGCTTTTCTTTTACATATTGTGCCATGGATAACCTTAGCAGTATGAGTTTTTGCAATAGGTTCATTTAAGACATTAAAAATTTATATTTTGCATACTGTTTTTATTTTTTCCAGCATTGTTCTGTGATTACTTTAACACTGAAGAACACTGTGAATGGCACTACAAATCCTGTGGGATGCCCTGCATGGTGACCTGCACCAATCCTACAGGGAAGTGTAATAACCAGACGGAAAAGCTTGAAGGTAGCTCTATAGTGCCGAGTGTTGGAATCACTCATTCATGATGGGAACGGGGGAGCAATCCACTTGATCAAGGAGTCCAGAGTCCAGTATGGAAATTAAGTTGCTCTGACACCTCCAGTATTGTTGCTAGCACATGGAAAGGCAAAGGGAGGTCTTTTAGACATAAGTCCACTCCCAGGAGACATATCACCTTTTGGAACCTATCTTCGTCTGGGTTAATAGCAGCTCCCAACATGAAGGCATGGATCAAAAATTAAACTACATAATAGCACAACACTGCAGTTATTAAACTATAAAAATGCATTTAAAGTAGAGACATGTAAGCAGCTGGAATGGATTTCAGGATAAATTGTGATCTATGACTGACTATATGACATTTGATTTGTCTTCATGCAGTATTGTCATTGTTTAGAGTACATGGGTTGGGCATGTTGCAAACAACACTGATGAAGTTTTTTTTTTTTGCAAAATCTAGGGTCTATTACATTACATTACCATTTATTTATATAGCACCAACAATTTACATAGCGTTGGGTACAGAGCATAGAAGGGAAATAAATACTAAGTTAGACAAACTAGAAAAGACCGGTACGTGAGGCAGAGAGCCCTGCTCACAAGCTTACAATCTAAAGGGAATGAGGTACATGAAACACAGGACAGAGGGAATATAGTTGTAGTAGCAGTAATGTGGATGGTTGGCACTAGGTGGGATTGGCCAAAGATTAATTGTGTGTGTTCCAGCTAGGTGGGATTAGCTAGAGGTAAAGTGACCGGTATTGTAGTGGGTTGGGTAGTAAGCTTCTTTAAAGAGATGAGTTTTGAGGGACTTTTTAAAGTTTAAAAAGGATGGGGAGAGCTGGGTGCTCTGCGGAAAGGAGGTCCAGAGAGAGGGGGCAGCTCGGGCAAAGTCTTGGAGGCGCAAGTGGGAAGTGGTGATGAGGTTGGAGGAGAGCTTTAGTCCCGTTGAGAAGCACAAAGTTTGTGCTTGGAGGTATCAGTTAACAAGGGAGGCAACGTCCGGAGGGGCTGAGGAGTGGAGAGCTTTGTAGGTTAAAGACAGAATTTTACATTTTATCCTTGAGCAGACGGGGAGCCAGTGGGGGGTGTTGCAGAGAGGAGCCACAGAATCAGATCGACAAGCAAGAAAGATGAGCCTGGCAGCTGTGTTTTGGATAGATTGAAGGGGAGACAGACGAGCCAGAGGTAGTCCAGTCAGAAGGCTTTTACAGTAGTCAAGACGAGAGACCACAAGCGAGAGCACTATGATTTTTGCAGTCTCTGTGCTGAGAAACGGTCAAATGCGTGCAATGTTCCTTAGGTGCAGACGACAGGATTTGGCTAAAGACTGAAAATGGGAAACAAAGGAGAGAGCAGAGTCAAAGGGGCAGAACTGATCCTGACCACAGCATTACCTTATAATGGGTGTGGTTTGCAAGTGTCAATTACTATTATCTGCTTTCATGTGCATAGGTTATAGTATAGTTTTCGGTGATGGTGGATATTAGAATTTATAAACAATAGTGACATATGGTATTCACAAGTCCTAGTATATATATATGACCTATTTTTGCTTCTAT
This sequence comes from Pelodytes ibericus, assembly GCA_036172795.1. NCBI lineage: Eukaryota > Metazoa > Chordata > Amphibia > Anura > Pelodytidae > Pelodytes > Pelodytes ibericus. Next base: position 22,489,258 of record CM069863.1, on the reverse strand, counting down.
TGCACATAGGATGCTACCCAGTTTGTAGTGAGCAGAGAGCTTACTATGACGAAAACAAAAAACTCTGTGTTCCAGTATTAAACTGCACTACATGGTAAGATGTATGTATGTCCTATGGGGACTAGCGATGGTTTGCTTTACTTATTTTACATATACATCTCTGGGGCATGTTTGTTAAGCAGTAAACTGACAAGGAAATAGCAAAACATCAGGTAAACCAGGTAGGCGATGTGGGGAATTTTTCCAACTCGCTAATAATGCCGGATTTTATATTCTCTTGTCAATTCACCACATTCACTTATTACTGAACAGACCGTACTGTCTATGCACTTAAACATACATTTGGATTCTATTGACTAAAAGGTGCAAGTGAATTCAGGTGACAGAAACATTTCAGCTCAGTGACTCAACTACACATTGTGAAATTGGCCATGGATAATGCTTAGTTAACCTTTAAAACATTGCCTTATGCATGGTCAGCACTTCTTGCAATGAAATGTTCATCTAAAAATACAATGTTTGAATAATATTTGCAAATTTTAGCAAAACCCTTTTTTCTGTCACTTTTATGACAACAATTAGCCTAATACACATACACATTAAGTACAACATGTGTGTTGTGTAATAAAAATAAGACAATAACAAATACCTAATACAATGTGCTCAAGTTAATATCCTAATATCCTAAATCTACGTATTCAGCATATATAACGCAGACGTCCTGGGAGTCTGCGTTATACATTGGCTCAAACGTCAATTGCACCAGTATTTGAGGCAATCGGCATGTGTGCTGTGTTTTACATGGTCCTCCTAAATGTCATATGCAAATTCCCATTATAGAATAAGATAATGGAACTAAAATGTGTTTATTTATTACAACCTGAATCCTTTTTTTTTATTGCAATACGAACATTTTAGACAATTTTAAATAAATTCACATAGCTCTCCATGATAATACTAGTTCTGCTATTCTTATACACTCTGGCTCACTATTTTTTCTAGACTAAAAGACCTAACACACTGTTTATTGTTCTTCCTTTTTATCAGTGACGCTGAAGAAAAACTCTGTGATAAAAAATCAGCAGGTAATATTTTTTTGACCGTTTTTCTGCATATACAATATGCTTTATATGGATAAATATCAAACACAACTGCACATGTATTTGACTAATGAGAATATCGGTAGTTAAGTCTGAAGGACTGCACCTTGCTGTCAGATGGTCCATATGATGGGCTTCCTTGGTTTAATAGATAGCCCCATGGAATACAAAGGATTTGGAGCGAATGAAAAGGAGCGGAAAAACTTATAGGCTAAATGCTAAAAAAAAGGATGTGAAGCAGGCTTTTATGCCTTTTGAAACATCTTGCTTGTTTTTGAAAATAGCCTTATGGTGCTTTCTGTGGTTGATCATGCATACTTGGAAGTGGACAAGCTATAACTAAAAATATAAACTTTTTTTTAAGGATCAGCTTTATCCTTCCAAGGGCAATAAAATTAAGACCATTAAGTTTGGTAAAAGTAACCTTACCTGGATGTTGGGTAATAGTAACATCCCTAGGGAATCCCTCAGATAATATATAAATATATTTATTTATATATATTTATATGGTTACACATATATATATAAATAAACATAACTTTCCTGGCTACACACGTTATTAGTATTAATTCAAATCTATAGAAAATTAATGAGCTTTATCCTTATGTGGAATGTATTATTAATTAAACAGTTCTCCCTTATTCCCTTGTTCACATCAAGAATGCCTGTGCTGCTACAACAGAACTACTTATCGCTACTTGGAAAAAATCTTTACTGGATTGGAGGAAAGGACATGTGAAATTGGATACTGTGGCACCAACGGGGAGATTGTTTACACAAAGGCAACAGATGGATGTGAAACAATCCCTACTGCATCCACCACAAAACGTAAGAAGGCTAGTACATTTAAGGGTCATCCCAATAAAGAGAGAATTGTAGGGAGCTAAGACGGAAACTTCAAACTTAGGACTGAGCTGGTAGAATTAAGGTCCCATCTCAGTTCCCTGGAATGCTCTGTATCATGAATAAAGCCATATGTGCATCTTGAGACTGCTCACCTTTTTTATATGTTTTGTCTAACTTTCACCAGGGACTTCACACACGGAGACGCCTATTCCAGAAGGTGTAGTTACCATCCTAACAAGACCGCCTACAAAAACGGCATTTCCATCTACACCTGGTTCTTCAAGAATTTTTAAAACAACCCATCATTATACCCCAAGTAAAGCTCATTTTACGAAAACATCAACACCATACAGTAAACTAACAACCCGCAAAGTTTCACACGCAACTCCAATGACAATTTCTCATTCAAGTTATTCAATAGAGAGTTCTAAACAACCCAAGGTGCTTTCAACTAGTGCCGTGACTCCAAGCAATGCACAGTCACCATCCGGAATAAGAAGCACCCATCTAAAATCGAGCAGAACTCATTTTATAACTACATCAAAAATTCCAATGACATATAGTGAACTCTCACAGACAACTAAGACAACACAGGTTGTAACACCTGCCCTGGAATCTACTCATACAATTCTGACAAAACCAAATGTCACCTTAACAAGGTTATCGACACAGACTGCACTGTTTACCACTTCCAAATTGTTAAGGACTACAGAGAGAGCAGAGACCAAGACTGTGGCTATTGGTACGAAGATCCAAACAGCTGGAAAAACTGAACAAATGAGTAAGTAGAAAATCCCAGGACCACATTCTTCTAAAGTAGCCAAGATGAATGCCTTGTTCACCTTATATGACCTTGTTTGCCTCAAGGTCATATAAGGACAACAAGACATGACCTTGAGGCAAACAACATACCTAACACAGTTGCCAACAGTACTGTTTTCTAGGGTCCTATCTCATCATATTCAGGTTTGTCCCTACATTATTAGTTTTCGCACAGGCCATGTGTTTAAAATATGTATGTGTAGTAGACATACACAGTCTCAATAAGGAGAACTGAGCTCCAGACATCCAGTACCTATACAGTGTAGTCATACATGAATATTGCACAAATCTTTCTCAGCTTGTTAGCTAGCAAGTCATGTATAGAAGCTAAAATGTTGGTCTCTCACCAATGAATTCTGCCGTCAGTTTGGTGATTTTGTAGTTTGGCGAGTTGACCATTATTTCTCCATTCTGTAACTTAGTGAAACTAAGTGTAAGAGCTAAACCAAGAATTTGTGATTATTTATAAAAAAATAAAAAATAATTTAGCAATTTTAAATAGAGAAAAAAGTAAAGAAAAAGAAATAATAGAGTAAAGTAAAAAAAAAAAAATAAGATGAGAGGTTTAGTTCATCGTCTGATAAGAGAAGAAAGTCTCTGTTTTTGTACATGGTATACTATTGCTGCTATAAACTTAACATGGGCCTCGATACAATTTTTACTTGCTTGCCAGGCCAGGCCACTCACTTTTGAGGTGTCACATCCTACCACAAGAGACCTCAAGAACAAAGGTAGAAATACATACAAATTTAGCAATACATTGTGCAGGGACAGTCTTGGTGAGGTAAACTCACCAGGTTTGTAGATCCACAATGCATAGTTAAAATAGTTATATGAAAAGTTCACCTCAACTACTGTAGTAATGTTGTAGTAACTTCAAATGTATAGGACAAAACTGATGCCCTGAATCCTGATGCTTTGTGTAACATTGTTATTTTGTTTTAGGTTCAACTTCTCAGACCACCAGAGTGCAGGGAGGTGAGTATATTATATTTATAAAATGATAATATACACATAATAACAAACACAATCATTCTGTCTTTTTATTTAGAATAAAATAATCGTTTACAAGTAAACATTAAAAGAAGTAAATGTTTTAGTTTTTTAACTCAAAAAAATGGCTGCTATGAACAATTACAATATCCCTTAAAATGGGTTATGTAACTGAATGAACAATATGTGTAAAATCTCTGAAAAAAGGACTAAAAATTAATTTAGCAATTAAAAAGGGGGAGTTTGAATACTTATAATATATACCCTAAATGCTGAAACAGGGATATATAAAACTCCTAAAATAATATATATAATATAGGGTAATATAAAAACAAATGGAGGAAAGAGAGAGAGCGAGATAGAGAGAGTGTAAAAGAGAGAGAGAGAAATGTGAACAAATTTAAAAAAGTAGAAAACATATATTTATTAAACTCAGGACTGGAAGAGGGACCAGCTCTCTTGCAGAATAGGCTCAGATGTTTAGAGTTCCCAGTCACCATATTATATCAGATGATAAAACCATTTTATTTGATTGAATATTTGGGAATTCTCCAATCAGCTCCAAGACATCATGTTAAAATTCAGTAGACAGCCGATAGAGCACATGGAACAGCCTCAGGGAACCTCCACAAACAGCTCACAATGGGATCAATTCAATGGAAGATCACAACAGTATAAAATACAAAACGTGAGAAGCCCATGACCCTACGCGTTTCATTGGGTAATCCTCTTCAGCTGGATTATAAATCCCAACATTATGAGTGCTGGCGAAGGACCTCTGCCAAACAGTGGGGGAGATTTTCTGACTAAGCGTTAACATAGCACAATGTGTACTCGCACAACCTAGAACTGTGAAACCGGCAGAGGTTGCACAGACTCCGAGGTTTGGTTTGTACATAGGCACACGCACCAATAGCATCAGTATTTGGCATTATATGCTTTTGCGCCAGAATTATTATGCCAATAAGATGCCATAGCCAATTTGACCATTAAGATGCCATAATTGGGCAGACTAGATGGGCCGAATGGTTCTAATCTGCTGACACATTTCCATGTTTCTATGCCGCTATTATTGTGCCATTAAGATGCCACAGCCAATTTGCCCACTAAGATGCCAGTATTCTTGTGCCATTAAGATGCCACAGCCAATTTGCCCATTAAGATGGCAGTAATATTGTGCCATTCAGATGGCAGTAATATTGTGCCATTCAGATGGCAGTAATATTGTGCCATTCAGATGCCAGTAATATTGTGCTATTCAGATGCCAGTAATATTGTGCCATTAAGATGCCCCAGCTAATTTGCCCATTTAGATGCCACAGTTAGGTTTGCTATTAATATGTCAATGTTACAGTGCTCGTTATATACCACCCTCCTGCCCCCTTCCCAGTACTCACCTCCTGGCTGCTCCAGGTCATCTCCTCCATGCTGTCTCCCCTCCTGCACGTACCGTCATATCCAGTGGCAATGATTTTTTTTCCCAGCAGCTGAATCCAGCAGATACAACTCGCCGGAAAAAAAAGTTCAGCACTGTGAAGAGTACATGCAAGGGCAGGGGGCCCATGGGGCAGATGCTTTGGGCCCCCCATGAGTAACTGGGCCCAGGGCAGCGGCCCTGTTTGCCCCCACATTAATGATGGCCCTGTGGAGATGATGTCCCAGTCTTTTTACAATCGTAGGGAATAGAGCAGTTGCCAAATTACTCGAAATTAGTTGCCCATCAAACAGAGAACACCCATCGACCTTGATTTCTGAAGGAACACCAAATCTTATTAAATCAATAACTAAATTACCATGTGGACACTGATTTGAATCTCAGCTGAGAACTGTGAGATTGTACCACTGATGTCTGGAACTATACCAACACCCTGATCCACTGCTGCGTCATGTACCTCTCCCTCTGACAGTCCGCACTCAGGGATGTCACCACTACAGACATTACTGTCATCTAACTGCTGACATGGAAACCCATATTTTTATATTCGGTTTGTTGTGTTTTACATTTGTCGCAATGTCGCATTTTACATTTTGTGATCACATTTATTTAGGGTACTCATTTTTAATCTATATGTGTGTTGGGCTTGCTGTTCTCCAGACTTGGAGATCAGATGTTTTTTCCAGTTTGTTGACCCATTTTGGCAGTACTTTTTCCTTTTGCTGCAACTTTTATTTCCTATCTGTATTCTCGTTTTTTGCCTTTTCTATATATATATATATATAATTCCCTTTTTTTTTCTTAATTCTTTCCGTTTTACTTCTTTCCCTTAATTTAATTATAATTCATTTGTATTGCCAGTTGTTATTTTTAAGGGCACAAGGGGGCGCTATCGTGCCAGTTACTGACAATTTTGGTTCGAATATTACTAAACTCAGCTGAGATCTAAATGACTATGCCAATCTTGTCATGAGAGCAATTATACTTTCTTCATATATGGAGGCATAATTGGTTGCAGGCATTTGTCTTACATAGTTTGAATGTGAGTTGTATATTTCTTTATACATTATCCTCTGGACATCTGTGTTATTGTGACCCTTAAGCTTGTTGTATGTACTCATTCATTACTATGTGACATAATTGTTTTAGATTAATTGTTAATTGTTAGATTGTTTATAGATTAAGTGTATAGATCATGAGGCAGCTTATTTTTTATAATGGGCCTTATTAAAAATTAGAGGTAGGCGATGACCACTGATGTCCACTGGGTGGCGCTCCTGAAATGATCACTGAGAAAAAATGTCTCTTTCCTCAGTAGATGCCAATCAGTCCATATTCCTCTTGTATGTCATACAGAGGAAGGTGTTCCTTAAATGTATAAGATAACCAAAGACCCCCCATATTCCCCCAATAAAAGACACCAGACTTATATGGAGTTAAAAATAGGCCACAGCTTTATTAAACATAACAAAGTAACTGTATGAGCCACCAACTATTCTCCATTTATTATTTATGCTTTTATAACTTAAAATATATATAAATATAAAAATATAACATTGAACATTCAAGTAAACATACAGTTACCACTAGTCCTTGCCAAAATTCCTAAAACATACCAATCCTGACCTTTTAAAACTAAGGTCCCTACCAAAGGTAAACCCCCCCCCCCCTCGTCCCTCGTCCGCATCACCTCTTCGTCTTACTTGCCAACCTAATGCTAACCACCAGCCGACTGTTAGCTCGGTGGGCACGACCATTAGTATCAGCTACATACTGATCAGAGGTTAGGGGAGGGGACATCAGAGGTTAGGGGAGGGGACACCTTAACCATCCTTAAAACTCCATCCCTTCCGTCCTTAATTAGCGTAATGGCAAGGACACCCCGCCTGCTGCGACAAAGGAGAAAAACGTTAATCACATATAAAAAACAATTTAAACCCCAAATACAGGGAGGGTGGGCGGGAAAATAATCCTGCTGTGTCCATTTTACTAAGATGGCTGACACAGCAAGGGGGAGGGCTGCCTATATACCCTGCCCACAGCCCCTCCCCCCCTTACCATGTCAGTCATGTCAGTCACTCCCCTCCATCATACATGGCCCCCTCCCACCTAGGCTCTGCCTGTTTCCCGGGGAACTAATGCATATTGGAGAACAACAAAACTCAGGAATTACCAGAGTTAACAAAATTCTCCAACTTGATGTTTTCCTAAATCAGTTATTAATACCTATTTTTTACAATTCCCTTGTCAGTTCACCTAAATTTACTGTTTAACCCTCATTGTTTCTGTAGGAATAGAGTAGGATCGGGGAAAAATTGTGATTTTTTTTTTTAAATGTTTCCTTAGATGACTGTCTTTTAATGAGAAAACAGGATTATATGTCAAAGGGAGACTGCAAATCACAGGAAAAAACATCAGTGAATTACTGCAGTGGTCGCTGTACAACTTCATCATGGTATGTAACAATACATCTCACTCTTTAATGTAGCACTGGATGATCGGGAGATTGGTATTAATGGTCAAACTAGACTGTAGAATGCTTAGAATTGCACAACAGTAACACCAGAGCTAGATTTAAACTGCACAGTTTGATCCAGACAGTAAATCCCAAATCCTACACCTTCTCCAAAATGTTGTGGAATCCAACTGAATGTTCCCAGCTTATTGCTCCACTTTCAGAAATGGAATCTAAAAATATTTCCTAGGTTTTACTCTGAGGTAAACATATTGGGGGTTATTTCATACCTTCCAACATCAGCCATGTTTCCAGGGACACATATGTGTTCCACATGCTGGAGAATGAGCATACAAAGTGCAGCCCGGCAGTATGTAGGATGCATATACACACAGACACAATCCAATTAATTAATTAATCATGATCGGTCCTATGAGATCTCCACCATGATTAAATAATTGGATTCTATCTGTGCGGATATCCATCCTACATACTGCAGGGCTGCACTTTGCATGATCTTTCTGCAGCATGTGGAAACATGGCCAACTATGTTATTTATTAAAAAAAAAATCCTTACAGGAAAAAACACACAAATGTTGTATCTTTAATATAATTATAGCTATCACGTGACCCTGTTTAGAAGGGATAGTCCCTATGTTGCACCTCTATTGTCCATCTTTTCTAGGCATTCAGCATTTTTCACTTGTATGTGTATTACAGAGCTCCACAGCACAGTATAAACTGCAGTAATTGTTTTTTTTTTATTGATTTGTGTAAATCAAAATACTTTATTCTTGCTCTAAATTACATAAATATGTACCCATTGGCCATAAAGTTGCTGACAATGTTCAGCAATGCCCCACCCCCAGCTGCAACTTCAGAAACTCCAACAAAAATAAAAATGTCCCTCTTTGCACATTTGAAATGTTGGGAGGTAAATATAATGGCAATTGCACCTTTTGTTTTTTAACAGCCTGACACTTTTATTTGAGTGAATGAGTTTGTTGGCCCTGTAGCCAATTATAAATCTATGGGAAAAAAAAGCTGGTATTTAATTCAAAAAAATTCTTGGTTAAATACATGTGATAAGTATCATTTTGGAGAAATATCATTCTGCTGCTAATACAATTTTTTTTTTTTTTTTTTTTAGGTATGATCCAGTATCCCAATTGATGTCTCAAAATTGCTCATGCTGTATGGAGACTAAGAAAAGCTCCCAAGAGGTTTTGTTGCATTGTCCTGGTGATAGTAATATAGTACATACATATATTCTTGTGGAAGAGTGTTCCTGTGTGCAAATCAAATGCCACAGGGTTGCAGATACTAAAGGCTAAAAAATGTACATATTTGGGGCTATTCACTAAAAGTGAGTTGAGGTGAATAGCAGGTGAGTTGAAGTGAGATGAATATTTAATTTCACCACTTCAGCTATACATTGTGCAGGAACAAACCTGATGAGTTCACTTAGTGGAAGAACTATCCAGGTTTGTACCTGCACAATGTATAGCTAAATTTATGAAATTAAATGTTCATCTCACCTGCTATTCACTTCAACTCACCTGCTATTCACTCTATCTCACCTGCTATTCACTTTATCTCACCTGCTATTCACTTTATCTCACCTTCTATTCACTTTATCTCACCTTCTATTCACTCTATCTCACCTGCTATTCACTTTATCTCACCTGCTATTCACTTTCTCACCTGCTATTCACTTCGGCTCACCTGCTATTCTCTTCAGCTCACCTGCTATTCACTTCAGCTCACCTGCTATTCACTGCAACTCACCTGCTATTCACTGCAACTCACCTGCTATTCACTGCAACTCACCTGCTACTCACCTTTTAGTGAATAGCCCCATTAGTTTTAACTTCAACTCAGATTTCTCATGGGGTCACTTTGAAAGGAACTCTGTCATCTAAGCATTGCTTACACCACGGGTGTAGAAAATAAAAACAAATAAAACCCAATTTAGGAAAGGTGTAAGCATGTGTATTACATGTGTCTATGTTGTCTCCTGTTTAGAACATCTCCTGTGGCTTAATATACAAATGTACTACTTTTAATAATAAATATCAAGCCACATGGTGATAAATAGGAGACATATCTCTTAATTTATGCATTTTCTTGCATTTCCGCCAACACCATGTATAGGTCATTTTTGTTAAACATTTTTTATTCTCTATAGTCGCAGCATAAGCTCTAGGTGATGGAATTCCTTTAAGAATCAGAGCTTGATAGACTGATAGGACTATTTAGGAAAGAGAGTATTCGTGTAGATTATTTGGTTAAATATTTTCAACAAGTGGAGCCAGATAACTGAATAGTAAATAGGATAAAGTATTAAAACATACATAAGTACAAGTCATGCTTGAAATACGACATATTTTTCATCTGGTGGGGTCGGTAAGGGTGCCATTTGCTTAGGTGATGGTATCAGCTTTATGGTTGACTATTCACATGACTGACTAAGAAAAGTAAACCTACACTTTGATGGTGGATAACATTGATGTGCTGCAATAGGCTTGGCAAGTTTACTTGCTCGGAAAAACAATTAAAATAATAATACCCTAGTCACTTAAAGAGACACTACCGTGATTTTTTGAATACTTCAATTTTGACTTTAAAGTAACACTGTCACATAAATACTATTTATATCAGGGGTGTAAGAATATGAATAATATATTGAGTCTAGGCTGCCCCGGGTTAAGATATCACTTTGTGGCATAATAATCATACTTAACAACTATCCTCTTCTGTGTCGTGGGATATGAAGGGGTTGGAGCTTAAAGAGGGCAGAGTTAGGTGACACCGTGTGATGTCACGTGACGTTGCAGACCCAAATTTGATGCGACAAGACACAAATAAATGGGACTGTCCCTGCAAATTCGGGACCTTTGGCAGCTATGACATTTTTGACTGCAGTAGTCCATTTATGAACCTACAAAGCAATGCCATAATCCAAAGACAGCATCAAAACTTTTTTTTAGACAGATTTTTCCTTAACCCATGTATTTTGATACAATTCTGCTTCAACATGCAAAAACTCAAACAGTGCTAAGTCATTACAAGCACAGTAAACACAATACACAGTACCTAAACACTGTTTTGCCAATGCAGGGAGAAAAATGATTTATGATGTTCTATATATTTGTATTCTCTATATTCACATTATGAATAATGTTTAAGTGATGGATCCATTTAAAATAACCCTAACACTAAATGATTGCAAGCAGGCAAACTTCAATATTCCAGGAGAGTTAGAGGGATAAATAAATAGACAGATATCTGTAAGGTCCAACTTAGATCAGATTGCTTTCATGCTACCTATATTGCATTCTACCCAGGATTTCAGAGTGCTAGGAATGATTATAGCAGGCTGATGGGGGAAGCAGTTAAAAAAAAAGCTAGCATAATGCCCAACCATATATTGCCACATAGCATGCTGACAATTATGGTAAGTGTGGTCCACATCAGCTGGAGTGCCATAGTTTAGCTAATAAAGATCACATTTCCTCTGGCACAGCCAAGTATGCACATCATGCCTGCTCAAGAAAGAGGAAGAAAGTAATAGGGACAGGCAAAACACTGACACAGAGGGAGAGAGACAGATGAGACAAGACACAGGGAGAGAGTAAGGCTAGATTGTGACATAGGGAGAGAGAAAGGCAAGATATTGATGTAGAGGGATGGAAATAGACAAGAAACTAAAAAAGAGGGAAATAGACAGGCAAGATAATGACAGAGAGAGCGAGAGAGAGAGAGACAAGCCACAGCCACAGAGGGAGAGAGACAAGCCACAGAGGGAGAAAGGCAAGATAGTTACAGAGAGAAAGGGAGACAGGCCAGACACTGTCACAGAAGGGAAAAGACTGTCTAGGTAGTGGCAGAGAGACAGACTAGATAGTGTCAGAAAGGGAGAGACAAGCAAGATAGTGACACCCTCTCCAGACACCCAGGATCCAATGTGCAGGTTGTTGCTGTTACCCAATTTAAAGGTACTGATTTTATCCACCTAAGAAGGATGAAGGTAGGGAGATTTCCCTTCTAAACAATTAACTATTTAGGAGGTAAAATGTCAAACTGAAAAATAAGCAGATCATCTCACTTTCAGATTAGGAGGAACTAGGGTTGCCACCTGGCCGGTATTTTACCGGCAGGCCGGTAAAAAAATGGCATCAGCCCAATGTTAAGTCTATGGAGACCACACCAAGGCCGGTATTTTTTTGAAGAAAAGGTGGCAACCCTATGAGGAACACACTTGCAACTGTTGTATTCCTATAATGACAACCATGATGCCATCACTGACCTATTAGTAGCCGTTATCTCAGACATGCTGCTTTATGATGTCACCCATGTTTCCAATGAATATGTTCCTTTGTCCATTTTGAGTTATTTCTTTTTCATTATTTCAATTGCTGGCTTTCTGCATTCATTTTGTAACTGTCTTCCTTTCCAATATTAAACATATATATTATTGCTGATACTTACAGTACCAAAATGTCTTTTTTTTATTATTTACTTGTTTATATTTGTGCAATCATCAGGAAAGGGATCTAATTCTTTAAATTTTTTTCCTGAACTATGAATGTAACAACATTATATAGAAATAAATGAGCAATCTTCAATTTTAAATTATTCTCCAAATATGACAGAGTGTAAATTTAAGTTGGTTTGTTGGCTTCTACAAAATAGATTCTTCTATTTGTCTACTACTGAATTTGGTAGTACCTGATATACCTTGGATTTTAAATCTATTCTTGGCAGCTACAGGCCAACTAATATGAGGAGTGTATATATATATATATTTCAAAAATGGACATCCCATGTTATTTCATTTAGGCTTTGTTAACACTTTTCATATGTTCATTCTACACGCCATAGCTAATGCTAATTAAGATATAACTAATACTAATCAAAATATAACAACACAAAAAGATAACCTCTAAGTGTTGAGATCACTACATGAATCAGTGATCATAAAAAATTATGTAATTGTTTATGTTTATTAAAAATATATGTGTTGTGGCTTGGGGTGCTTGGGGAAAACTGCGGGGGACCTATTTATACTTTTATTGGTCTCTCCCTGGTCCTCGGTTGCTGTGAGGCAGAGATAGGTCAAAGCTTGCAAAACCAGACAAATGCTTTGACACCTAAACACAAGTGATCTCTGTGACTGTTTGGTACAATGATAAGATGCACAGGTGTTTGAGTCTCTGCTGTTTCTGGGACTGCCTTGGAATCGAGGCACTGACTGGCCTGCAAATAGTTCACAGTGGATTTTAACCCTGGCCGTTTCATTCCTTAGGTCCTCAAGGAACCGGAATGATGGCATGGTATGTCCTAAGCTCGTTAAGGGGTTAACTCGTACAATAACTTATTACAATAACAGAGATTTTGGAGTTTCTGACAAGTAACATAGTCACTTGGAGATCACATACCCCACTGTGTCATGTTATAATCATTCCTGAACTGACACCCATCAGGCATTAATAGTTGAGTTGAAAAAAAAAGTTGGAAAATTGTCTCTAGTTCAGCTATTAATAAGCTGATATTTGCAGTTCACTATCTTAGATTTTTCATACACAAGCTGAATCGTTCCCATCTTTCATTATTGTATTGTTTAATGCCTGTGGGATCTATATTTGTAGGTTGCCTAGAAAACTCGGATATCCCCACCAAAAAACACATCATAGACATTGACATTCTTACTTAAAAAAAAAAAATCACGAACCAGACTTGCATAAAAGGAATTTTCTTTTCCTTCTATAGAAACTGAATCTACAATTCTCTTGCCATCTCTGGATCTTTCTCATGTAGATTTAAATCAGTTCCCTCTTTACATCACAAGCACAATATATATTATACCTGGTCATGACTCATGTTTCCTCATTATGTAGAGTGGACTTTGTGAGAGAGTTCACAGTGAGGTTTCTTTACACAAAAAATAATCTTCAAGCATTTCTCAGCCATCATAATATTGGTGTTATATAAACAATTTTACTCCTATTAAAATGCAGCTAAACTTGCTCTACAGGAATGTCAGGAGTTACATAAAAAAAGGTAAGCCAGGTTAAATGATTGACATTTTATTTAAGCATACAATAGCTCCTTTGATTTTGTACATGCAGTAAAGTTAGGTATTAAATCATTATTGTTCTGTGATTCAAATGATGTGAGAATCAGGGAAAAGCTAAAAACGTATGGCCCGGGGGATAAAAAAATGTAGTGGCCCATCAGCCCACCCATTATCATTAGAGACAGACACAAATAGACAGGCAGGACAGATATGCTGACAGATAAGACACAGAGATTGATAGGCAGATAAGACAGCTGGATAGAAATATAGGCACAGCACAAAGCTAGACAGAGAGATAAAACCCTGTTTGGTCACAAATGCATTTTTACACAGTTTTCCACTGGGTTTTTTATTGCATTATTCTCAGATGCAGAAATGAGGGGAGAGAAAGTCTTGAACGTGAGACAATGTAATGGGACAGGCGTGGGCACAAGTTCAAAGAGAAAAGGACAGTGATGGTACCACATATCTTAAAAAAAAAAAAAAAAATACAATTTTGATGATAAAAACAAAATATAAAGCATGTACACACAAAATAAATAAAGCAATCAATAAAAACACATACAGTGATATGTATACAGATTGAACAATTTTTGGTGTGTTCTCAATCGACTGTGAGCATAGCAGGAGTGAAACAGCAACACAAATTGCCACAGGTTATATCGGACATTCCGATAATATTGGGTAAAAGACGCCTGACGCGTTTCGCCACCTGGGCTTCTTCAGAGGTGATGGAGATGTAGAAATGGTCAAGTGTGCTCTAAATTGTGTTAATCGTGATATCCTACACAGAGAACAAGAAAAATGGAAGGAGGTAAGAAATTATAAGGGAAAGAAGGGTAAACCTCTATTTGGGGTCTGCTAGGCAGCCCAGCACTGGAAAAATTCATACGGTGAACTTTCAGACTGCAAATGAGTGTTGTTTAACCTGGTACAATACTTATGTAACACACATATTTCAGATAGTTAAAAAGTAACAGTTAGCAGTCAATTAAGGCACAGCTAAAAAGTTCACAGAACCATAGATTTAAACATTGCTGCACCTGCCCACGGTGTACTGCCAGTATGCTAGTACACTTTTAGTGATATTAGTCACTTACTTAATATATGCTTATTAGGGTATTTATTTTGATTTCAGAGTGAAACAGGATACTTGCTCGCTCTGATTTTCCTTAGATATTTTATTTATATCAATAAAATTGCTTTTGTACTTTTTAAGATCTGTGGTACCAACATTCTACTTTTCTCTTTGAACTTGCGCCCACACCAGTCCCATTACATGCTTTGTTGTCACTCTCTTGAGCAATCTGTTGGACCTTGCTCTCTGGTATAGGCAACGGGAGTTCCCATTTCCCCTCTCCCACTTTTTCTTTCCTCCTTTTACTGTCCACACAAACTTATATTTATTTGCTATTGAAAGTGGGGACAGCAAAGGCCCATCCTCTCACACAATTCCTAAAGGATATGCGTGGAACGTAAACAGACAAAGCATATCTGACCTGACCTACCTTAACAAATTGATTCCAGCCTTAGCATCATACAGACCTGGCATGTTAAGTCTCCCTATTTAGAAGGGATAGTCCCTATAAGAAATGGCCAAAGGGATTTAACGCAAATCCCTTTTGACCTTTTTCCTCTTCAGCTGTCCAGTTTTTGAGGTAGCTCAGATTTTTGGGTGTGTATGAGAGCTTCAGAGCAATACAACTCAGAATACAACGTTATAAACAGTTTATGTGTTTATATAGCATGTTTGTAAGTAATAAACTTTATTTTTATTCTAAATTACTTACCAATTGCTTTAGATGACCGACCCAGTAATGCCCCACCCATTGCCACACCTTTAGTCACTTACACACACAAAAAAAATGTCCTTCTTTGTCTATTTGGAATGTTGAGAGAATCCATCATCTGAGGAAGATGGCTGCCTAGACTACGCACTCATTCAAGGAAAAAATGTGCCTTCCGATACAGCATACACACTGACTTAAACAGATGGTGAAACGCTTTGAAGCTCCCCCTATTGTTCAAACATTAAAGGGAAAACAGTAAAGCAGTCAAACGATGCATTCTCTACAACAGAAATAAGACGATATGCATATATCATGAAAATGATGTGACAATCAAACATCATAGCAAAAAACATTATACTTTTCATCTTTGGATGTCAGCTTTCATTTTGAGAAAGCTGAAAGTATTGGGAGGTGAAATGATCGAAAGTTCATTTTGAGACTAAGTCAAATTAAGCACCCGAGTTTGACTTACGGCTCTATTCATTAAAATTCAAGTTTTAACTCTTTGACTTTGTAGGTCGACTTTCATTTTGAGACTAAGTCTAATTCTCCACCCAGGTTTGACATAGAAAAAATTCTAGGTTCGTATTTTCCCCATTGGAAGTAATGGGGAAATGATCTAAGCTATTTTTGAGACTATGTCAAAACCAGCACCCAAGTTTGACTTGGTCTCAAAAATAGCGTAGAAATTGTTCCCATCACGCAATTTTACAGCTGAGGTTTTTAAACCCTAGGAAACAGCTAACTATGCATGCTGCTGAGTCTGTCCCTTATTGCTGTAAAGATAAAAGGTATACATTCTCCACAATGGTCCTGTAATATTGATATTATTCAATATATTCTATACTTGCTTAGCAGGGTCTGTTTTTGGTGGTTATTCAGTCCCCATATTCACTTAAAGGTGGGTTGAAGTGAGTTGAACATATCAGCAATTTAATTATACATTGTGCAGGGACAAAAATGGTGAGTTTCCCCTGCTATGCAAACTCATCAGGTTTGTACGTGCACGTATGTATAGCTAAATTGGTAAAATAAAGTAACTTGTGTGACGGTCCCCCTTCTTGCCAGGTCCACTTTGATGTCAGAATCACAGCTAGGATCAGCTAAAATTACCTCCTCAGAACAAAACATGGAAAACGGCTATTATGAGCTCAGAAAAAAAAAAAAAAAAAAATTCCTCTGGAGATCTTTTTCGAGCATGAAGAATAATTTTTAGCTAAAACTTGTTGAAGAAACTTTACTGACACGATGCATTCCACACGGGCATATGTATAAAAAGTATGGATTATACAATAACAAAAAAGCATACCACCTGTGCAAATGCATATAATGAATAACAGAAGTGCTTACAAGCGTGCAGCCAGAGTACTTAATGATTTTACTGAATTCAAAAATGTATATATATTTATTTTCCTCCTTTCAAAACTTGTGGTAAATGAGAAATAGTGAAAGCAAATGTGGATAGGGAAATAACTTAAAAAACCATAAAATACATACAAATTACAAATACAGCTGAGCCATAAAATAGCACTAGATGGAATCTTTGATTTTAGCTTTGGGAGAACATAAATCTAAATCTAAAGCATGGCTGCCAGGAGGATCAACAGAATTATCCATTTGAGAGAGGGTTGGAGTGCAGGGTATTCTCTTTCAGTTTATACTAAGTGACCCATAGGTTGAGGAGGCGGTGACTGTGTAGGTGGAAGCGGCGCTGGAGGAGGAGGAGGAGGAGGAGGTAGCCAACCCTGTTTTTTGTTTATTGGACTGCAAAAAATGCACCGCAAGACATAAATGTACTATTTAGCACAACAATTATAATTTTTCAAAGTGCGCTGTAAGCAAAGTATTGCACTGTTCTATTTGACTCTCAGATATGAAGTGCACCGCAAGACGCAAATGTACTATTTAGCACCCAAAACAATTAGAATTTTTCAAAGTGCTCTGTAAGAACAGTATTTGACGGTTCTATTTGACTCTCAGATATGAAGTGCAGGACGCAAATGTAATATTTCACACCAACAAATTGCAGTATTTAAAAATGACTAGATGTTGCCCACTGAGCTAACAGAACAGGATTAAAGTCATGTGCCTGGCACACATGCAGTTGCAAGTGCACTGCACTCTCTGTGGCACTGGGCTCAGGGCAGGGTCCAAATATGTAGTATAGCACCCACTAAAATAATCACTGTAATTTGAATAATCGCTGTAGTTTGAATAATCGCTTTAGTTTGCAGATTCAACACCAGAATTTTTTTAAATCTGTCCCTCACAGCTACAGCATCCTCTCCCTACACTAAGAAGAGCTCATGTCATGTGCGTGTACGTGACTCCAGCTTATACCGTATTTGCTCGATAAACTTTGTATATTCCTTTAGGAAAAAAACTAAAAGCCTGAATATAAGACTACCCTATAGGAAAAAAAGTTTAACTTGTATATATGTAAATTGCTTTTTAATATTTAATAAAAAATTGATATTATACAAATTTCTTGTTTTTATTTCCTTTTATGTGCCAATGCGGCCTCTCCCCCCTCCCCCAGCTGTCTCTCTCCCCCCCAGAGTTGTCTCTCTCTCCCTCCACCTCCCTCGTCTCTTCCCCCCTCCCCTTGTCTGTCTTCCCCCCTCCCCTTGTCTCTCTCTAACCCCCCTTGTCTCTCTATATCACCCTCTTGTCTCTCTCTATCCCCCCTCCCATTTTCTCTCTTCCCCATCCTTCCCCTTGTCTGTGTCTCCCCCCTCCCTCCCCTTGTCTGTGTGTGTCTCCCCCCCTCCCTCCCCTTGTCTGTGTGTGTCTCCCCCCTCCCTCCCCTTGTCTCTGTGTGTCTCCCCCCTTCCTCCCTCCCCCTCACCTTGTTTCTTTCCCTGGTGGCTAGTGGGGGCAGCCGGGGGATGTCTGCACGATACGTGCATTCATCCTGCATGCTGCTCAACACCTCCGTCTATTATGATGGACAGCTGGTTCATCATAATAGACGGAAGTGTCGGGCAGCATGGAGGATGTCTGCACGTATCGTGCAGACATCCCCCAGCTGTCCGATTCTCCTGGTGGCTAGCGGGGCAGCGGAGGATGTCTGCGTGATGAGTGCAGACCTCCCCAGCTGCCGCCCGGCACGACCGCTGGGACTTTTATGATGAAGTCGGAAGGACCAAGCTCATCCCGCAGACATTCCCCTGCTGTTAGAGAGGGGGATCCAGGTCCCCTGCTGCTCTGAACTTGACCCCGACCTCGAATGTAAGACGAGGGGTATTTTTCAGAGCATTTGCTCTGAAAAAACCTCGTCTTATGCTGCACTGGCCAATCACAGCCATGCCATTAGTAGGCATGGCTGTGATGGCTTCTAAGGGCAAACGAGTCAAACGCTTGTTGATTGGCTGCCCTGCAGCCTTTCAAAACATGCCATTAAATCGCCGAACCCCGAACTCCAACCCGAACATACAATGAAATGTCCGTGTTCGGGTCCGGGGTCCAAAAACCATAATGTTCGGTACGAACCCGAACAGTGTGGTTCGGGTTCACTCAACACTACTCACTATAGCCTGCAAAACTACCACACCTTCTCTCCAAAACAGATTTCCCATCCCCACATATATATGTACATGCGTATTAGGATGCAGCAACTCACACCCCTCGTGCCCATGTATTGGGGGAATAGGAAGAGAAATTGAGTATTCCTGCTACTGACACACTAAGAGGTGGTCGGTTGTACCCAGGTTTTACAACACAAGGAGGTATGGTCACAATTGGCAATATCCTCATTGGGGTGCATGTCATGGCTTAAAAAATAACCAAAAACACCTCCACTCCAAGAATAAAAGCTGCCATCCAAACCACAGAAGAATATATTATTTATATATATTTTCTTAAAAATGATACATTCATTGTCGTGAAGGGGTTTACAATGTTTTAATACGTCTCTGATAAGGAGTCGACGTTTGTCAGAAAAACTTCCGTCCTTCTTGGAATCTTGTAGCAATTGTGAAAACTTTGTAATTTGTAGTGGGATACTTCCAGAAAAAAAGTTCTCAGTTCTCTGAAAGATGTAAAAAATGGAAATCATTATGTTGTAAATGGGAAGAACCACAGACACATTGAAAGTTAAGGGTCTACCCAATATACACCGGTTTGTCCAGTTCATCTCCAAAATACGACTACTCAATATCCCTTTATTCGGGCCATTTAGAAACCGAAGCATCAAAAACATGGAGAATTAAGTAGAAAGGTGTAGAACAATTAAAGTAGACATAGTTTAAATACATAAATATTTATGTAAAATTAAAATATTTGTTACATATTATAGTAGTATACTTACATCAATATATTATAAATTATATGTTACATATTATAGTAGTATACTTACATCAATATGTTATAAAATATATGTTACATATTATAGTAGTATACTTACATCAATATATTATAAATTATATGTTACATATTATAGTAGTATACTTACATCAATATATTATAAAATATATGTTACATATTATAGTAGTATTCTTACATCAATATATTATAAAATATATGTTACATATTATAGTAGTATACTTACATCAATATATTATAAATTATATGTTACATATTATAGTAGTATACTTACATCAATATATTATAAAATATATGTTACATATTATAGTAGTATACTTACATCAATATATTATAAATTATATGTTACATATTATAGTAGTATACTTACATCAATATATTATAAAATATATGTTACATATTATAGTAGTATTCTTACATCAATATATTATAAAATATATGTTACATATTATAGTAGTATACTTACATCAATATATTATAAATTATATGTTACATATTATAGTAGTATACTTACATCAATATATTATAAAATATATGTTACATATTATAGTAGTATACTTACATCAATATATTATAAAATATATGTTACATATTATAGTAGTATACTTACATCAATATATTATAAATTATATGTTACATATTATAGTAGTATACTTACATCAATATATTATAAAATATATGTTACATCTTATAGTAGTATTCTTATACATCAATATATTACATTTTAATAAAACACTTTTTAAATAATATTTTATGTTCATTTATATCATTTTTATGTATTTAATTAATGTAAAATGTTTTAATTTTATTTATTTTTATTTTATTATACGTTGGGCCATTTCAGCTATAGCCAAATTATTCCCAATGACTTCTATAGCAGATGTCCTTTCCGAAAATGCCCATGAAATAAGCCAAAGAAGGGGAGGGCCAAGAATGAGAGGTAGTATAGTCCATTAAGTTCTGCAGATCTGTAGTTTGACACTCCTGTTCTAAAAGTATAATACAATCACATCTTCTAATATCAAAACTTTATAAATTGCGCTTTTTTACTAAATCACTGTTGGCAGGAGAGCAAGGGGAAATAAATATGATTTAGGCAGAATGATGGTAGTTTAACGAAATAAATAAATAATTCTGCAGAAAAGTCTATATAATGAAACAAAAAAATGTGGATTTTTTTTCTGGTTCCTACTGCCTACAGATCTTGTCTTCTTAGTCAATATACATATTTTAAAAAGAAAACAAAAACCCTGTATCTAAAAAAATAAGCAACTTAAACAGAAAAATAATTCAAAATGTGATCTGGGCTTGATTTTCATGTAGAAATAGAGAGAACTGCAGGGAATTAAGATAGGAATTTCAAACTTTAGGCCAATGTTAGGCCAGAGTTGAAAAAAATTCTCCAAAACAAAACAGTAAATAGGAGAAGGCAGAAGTTGATGCTGTCTGGAATAGATTGCCAGCTCTGCGATCATCGAACTGAGATGTCTGAAGGAGGTCCTGGACTGTGTCCAGAAATTGGTTTAGAGTCAGGGCTATGGTTCACTGATTCACTGATTTATTGGATAAGACCCAGGCCCAAACCTTTCCGGTCCCTGGGACTGTGAACTTTTCTACTGCTCTGGGGAAGTCTTTGAATCCATCTGTCTCTCTGGGTAGTTTGGGTTTCACAGAACAATAGTAGAGAACAATAGGTATTACCTGAAGTCATGCCTTGCATAGGGTTGGAAACATGTTGTGTGTGCTGTTGACACGAATTGGGTTATAAATTTGGAATCCCCCCCAACATTATTATTTTTCACATACACACAGAAATCTTCTGGACAAGCAAAATTAACAATTTTATGCACGTGGTAGCAGCCGTTTTCCAGGAGACCAATTATGGTGCTACTTTGGAAATAATACCTGTGTAACAAAGTGCTTCAGAATCACCATGGTTACTGTGGTAATGGACTGTGGTAATAGAGGTGCTACTGTAGACATAGGAGGGGGGATTCATAAATTGTATCTGCTAGATCCTGGAGGAAATGAGACAAAGTGAAAATTCTGCGAAACTTCCTCTAGCAGACATAGCTGTCAATCTTCTCAGCCTCGTGGATTTTACCAGTCAAGCAAGGGTTGTTTAAAATAAGCAAAACATCTAACAACATATTACTAGTTTCCCATCAGAACACTTCTTCTCGGAATGCTATAATACGAGTTCTTTGGGGATTAGGAAATGAACATGTACTTTGTACTCTGCCCGCCACCATGATCTTTAGATTGTAGAAGCCATGCCAATTGAATATGTTTATCAGGATGCATAGGGGACACGATCATCCTAAAATTATCAGTAATACTGTCGCACAGACAAGGGGTAAAATCCGGCGCACGGTGCATGGACACTTAAAAAATATATAGTGATTATAAATACAGAAAGAAAAGTCCTGCGCTCACTCCCATCACTGGGCGGCTGCAATGACTACAGTACACATCAGCCCCAATATATAGTAAAAACAAAAGAAAAACAAAAGAAAAACAAGTTACCTGCGCTCTCCTTTATGCCTATGTATTTAAAACAAATGGAGGTTTTTAGTTACCTCCAATGGCCATGAGAGGATGAGCCCACCTGCCAACGTCAAGGCAGACCCCCCTAGGTGGGTCCTAACTCTAACCATTCACCTTGCTTCTTTGAGCCTCTGGCAAAAATCTCTAATGAGACAGAAAAGGGTGTTTTTTATTTACATCCCTATACATTATTAACCCTTAATAGGGAACCCATGGGATGGGCGGCTGCATTGTAACAAGGCTGAGTAATACAAAAATTGGATACAAATACAGAAAGAAAAGTCCTGCGCTCACTCCCATCACTGGGCGGCTGCAATGACTACAGTACACATCAGCCCCAATATATAGTAAAAACAAAAGAAAAACAAGTTACCTGCGCTCTCTCCTTTATCCCTATGTATTTAAAACAAATGGAGGTTTTTAGTTACCTCCAATGGCCATGAGAGGATGAGCCCACCTGCCAACGTCAAGGCAGACCCACCTAGGTGGGTCCTAACTCTAACCATTCACCTTGCTTCTTTGAGCCTTTGGCAAAAATCTCTAATGAGACAGAAAAGGGTGTTTTTTATTTACACCCCTATACATTATTAACCCTTAATAGGGAACACATGGGATGGGCGGCTGCATTGTAACAAGGCTGAGTAATACAAAAATTGGATACAAATACAGAAAGAGAGCGCAGGTAACTTGTTTTTCTTTTGTTTTTACTATATAGTGATTATAAATGCATAAACGAGTGATATTCAACGTGACACAAACATGTGAAATGGTACAATGCCTAAGCTGTCTGTTTGTTTTTAGTTCGGCTGCGAGTACCTAGTGGACACCTTGCTTATTATTCTATTCTCATTTAGATAACACTTTTAGCACTATTTTTGCTCGTCCTTCTTTTCTCACTATACTGTCGCACAGACCTAAGTCTACTGCATTGGTAGCTCTGCTTTTGGTTTTTGCCTTATCTCTGCTTATGATTTGGAATTTGCAGGGACCTACGTTTTTTTTAATATAGGGTAATATCAGTTATATGTTAAGTAACCTGTACCGCTCCTGGTGTCCCAGTGGTTCTATTTTTTTGTTATACAAACAGGAAGAGCAATCTTAACACTTAATGACCTATACCATCACCATGTTTAACAGCTGTCAACCACTGTGGATTGAAGGCATCCCTTGGCCAAACACAAATCACTGAAAATTAAGGAAATAGGCTAAATAGTTGTCTTTATTCTGATGTTCAGGGCTCATGAAATCATATACAATTTCCCATTGCTTGAGGGGTTCAGGTTTTGTGTGCTTTATACCAAGTTATACATTTTTGTGCTCTGCCCTTGGAGGCAAACACAATTGTTTAGGCCCTCACCTGGCAGTCGGGAGCCCCCGGGGGGCAGCAGAGTCGACCTGAGGGGGCATTGACTGGGTTAGGAAAGGGTTAATGGCTTGAGGGTAAGGAAGTGGGTTGGTGTTATAACAGGGAGGAGTTAGGTCCTATATAAGGGATAGCAGCCATTTTAAGGATCAGTCATTTTGTGAAAAGATTCACCTACCTTGATTTTAGTCTTTTGTTTTGCAGGTTCAGTTTGATCTTCGCCTGTCAAGAATCTGATGATGGAGTCTGATCTGGATGGCTTACTGGAGGGGATCCGTGCTGCTGTGAGGACCAGAGGAGCAGATTGGCTGCGGGAGCAACTGGGGCCCGAATTACAGATGTCAGCGGCGGGAGACGGAGCATCGCGCCCGGTGCGGCAGACAAGGCCTCCGCAACGCCTGAGTCCAGAAGCGGGAGGGCGGCGGAGGCGAAAACGGAGCCCGGCGGCGGAGCTACAGGTGGGCCGGAAGTGCCCACAGAAGAAAGGACCGTGTCAGGCCGCAAGGGGGACGGTGCCTGCGGCGGGGGAAGCAGAGGAGGCGAGACCCGGGCCTTCGGGCCTAGCGCGGAAGACAGGTGGAGCTGTGACAGCAGGCCGCGGAGGTCGAGGCGGCGCTGCGGCCTTACCGGGAGCAGATGCGGACCGCATGGCGTGGGAGACCCAGGAAACGGAGGTAACGGCCGTGTTAGGGCCTAGGGATCCGGTTGAGGCAGGCCCCAGTATAATTACCCCGGGGTTCGTGGAGGACAGGGATGAGGATGGAGAGTCAGGCACCCCCCCATCGGGACAGAGAGAGGCTGGACGGGGGGTGGCCCTGGGACCCGGTTTGAGGCCTAGAGCAGGGACAACCAGGAGCCCTTCCAGGGGTTCCTCACCGTTACTTTGGAGTCAGTCCCCAGTGAGAGAGGAAGGTTTTGCAGTGCACCGGAGGAGTCGGGTTTCGGTTAACAGGGATAGTGAGCCGTGCAGTCGCAGGGAATCGGTGGCAAGGGAGCGCAGGTCCCAGGACAGAGGTTCATCAAGGGCCCAATCCAGCGGAGGCAGGTCAGAATCGTATAGGAGGGAGGTCCGGTCCGACAGGTACTACGCAGGCAGGTCTGAGAGGGCCACATCTAGGGGCGCATCACCCAGGAGGGGTTGGGAAGATTGGAGGAAGCAGCAACGTCAGGAAGCACAGGGACGGTCGGCCCGGTACTGCAGGTCTCCCCGGCAGGGACAGGGGGAGTTGGCAGGACGAAGAGGAGCAAGCCCACGGTCAGGTCATCGGGGTAGCCCAGGGGGTCACCGAAGTCGGACACCTTCCCCCCCCACGGCGTCCTTACGGCCCAGCTCATGTCAGGGGTTATAATACCGAGGAGAGGATGGAAAGTGACAGGGAGCATACAGGGAGGCAGTCAAAGGGCAGGAGTCAGGTGGTACGGAACCTGGTACCAAGTGGAGTCGCTCACGACCCGGCCCAGGCTGGGGTTAGTGTTTCTTCCAGGGCTGCAGGACGGAACCCGAGGATGTCGACACCTGTGGCGAGGGACCGAGTTACGGCTGCAGGACCGGCGGAGGCAGCCAACACAGTTTCTACAGGGAATTCGGAGGGAGGACGGACAGAGAACACGGCCCAGAAGTTGCCAACTGCTGGGGGCCCAACTGGTAAGTCCAGAGAATACACTTCACATACGCAGAAGCTAAGGGATGGCTTACAGCTACTGTTAGACTCATTGAACGAACACGGGTCCACACCGGGGGTGGGTGAAGTGTGGGCACCAGGCAGGGAGATGGAAAAGGGGGTAGTTAGCAGTAATCCGGGGGAGGGAATCCCGACAGTGGCTCCCCCTAATACTCCGCAGGCAGCGGAAATATCAGGGCCTTTGCTGGGTGTTGAGTTAAGTGAGAATACTGCGCAGGTAGGGGATATTTCAGAGGTAGCGAGGCTGGGCGGTTACATGTCATTCCTTGGGGGCGCATTTGAGGTCAGAGATTAGGGAAAAAGTGGTGAAGGGAGAATATGTGGAGATTTATTCTCTTCTCCCTCTTGAGGAGTTCCTTGACCTCAAGGAGGAAGATAAAAAGGACTCCAAGAAGGAGGAGGAAGAGAAAAAGCGGAGGTATAGGAAGATTCCCAAGACCTTTGGGACTTGGTTGCGCGCTTTTTGTATCCTGGCAGGCATTACAGTACGAAAGTCCCCTGAGGTATGCGAAGCTTTGTTTTGCTACCTGGACGGGATTTGGGAAGCATACCGCACCTACGGCGGATTGGCGTGGTGGCGGTATGACGAGCAATTTAGGCAGAAGTTGGCAGGGACCCCGGGGATGCGTTGGGATCAGATTGATCTCCCACTTTGGCTAAAATTGATGATGGCGCAAAAAGCGGCGCCCTTTCATGGAGGGGTCGGCGGGGGGAATGCGCCAGCTTCGTCGGCCACACACAAACCGGGGTTTTGCTGGCAGTTCAATGAAGGAATCTGTAAGTGGGGAGCGGGGTGCAAATTTAAACACGAATGCACCTACTGTGGAGGCTCCCACAGTAGTCTGCGCTGCTTTAAGAAGGGTAAGTCCGGTCAGGCAGGGTCCGCCGCAGCTTCAGCAGGAAATGCGGTTCCCATTGGGGGCCACCCCGGTGCGGCTAAACGCGATGCTGCCTTGGCTAAGCCTTTACTCTAATGTACAGGATGCAGCGCTGTTGCGGGAGGGTTTTTCCACAGGGTTTTTCATTCCCCATGTTGACAGAAAAGGGGGGCGTTTCCATAGGAATTTGATTTCAGTTGATTCCTACCCAGAGGTGGTTAGGGAAAAGTTAGGGAAGGAAGTCATGTTGGGGCGCATGGCAGGGCCTTTTGAATCCATTCCTATGACAGAGCTTAGGATTTCTCCTCTAGGGGTGGTGCCAAAGAAGGAACCTGGGAAGTATCGGCTGATACATCTCTTGTCCTTCCCTTATGGTACCTCTGTGAATGATGATATCGACAGAGATCTCTGTTCGGTATCATACACCTCCTTTGACCAGGCGGTCGATATAGTGAGAAAAGCAGGGCCCGGGGCCCTCATGGCAAAGGCTGACGTAGAAGCTGCCTTCCGGCTGCTTCCTATTCACCCTCAATGTCACCATTTATTGGGATGTTGTTTTGAGGGACGGTTTTATGTTGACCTCTGTTTGCCTATGGGGTGTTCCATTTCCTGTTCTTACTTCGAAAAATTCAGTTCTTTCTTAGAGTGGGTGGTCCGGCAGGAATCGGGTAGTCGCAGGATTGTGCACTATCTGGATGATTTTTTCTGCGTTGGGCCGGCGGGCTCTGACGACTGTCGTTTCTTGCTGCGCACACTGGAATGGGTAGCTGGCTGTTTTGGGGTTCCCTTAGCGGCTGATAAAACGGAAGGGCCCAGCACTTGCTTAAGCTTTCTGGGCCTTGAGATTGATTCTTTGGCGGGGGAGTGCAGGTTGCCTCAGGATAAGTTAGCAGCCCTTAGGGACGGCGTAGCTGAGATGCAAAGGGCAAAAAAGGTGACACTGCGGCAGATGCAGTCTTTGCTGGGGAGGCTTAATTTTGCTAGTAGGGTGATCCCCATGGGGAGAGTCTTTAGTAGGAGCCTTTCTCGATCTACGGCGGGCGTGTCGGCTCCACATCACTTGATCAGAATTACTAGACCATTG
The DNA here is from genome assembly GCA_036172795.1 of Pelodytes ibericus. Taxonomy (NCBI): domain Eukaryota; kingdom Metazoa; phylum Chordata; class Amphibia; order Anura; family Pelodytidae; genus Pelodytes; species Pelodytes ibericus. The sequence goes on along the minus strand of CM069863.1, from coordinate 22,461,861 downwards.
AGGGAAGATTTGGAAATTTGGGATACCTTTTTGTTGCACTTCAATGGGAAGGTTTTCTTTCGGAAGGCGATGGTGTCTTCGCAGGATTTAAACCTTTTCACTGACGCTTCTGGCAGCGTGGGCTTTGGGGCATATTTTGGGGGTAAATGGTGCTCTGAGAAATGGCCTGAGGAATGGAAATCATGCCCTTTGATTAGGAATTTGGCATTCCTGGAGATGTTCCCGGTAGTGGTTGCGCTGGATTTATGGTGAGACAGGTTAAAAGACAGAAGGGTGGTCTTTTATTCTGACAACCAGGCAGTGGTAGAGGCAATTAATGGGCTTTCAGCTTCTTCTATGCCGGTGATACGGCTCCTTAGGCGGCTGGTGCTTTTGTGCATGTCCCTCAATATAGCCTTTAGGGCAAGACATGTACCGGGATATTTGAATGTCATAGCTGATTCTCTCTCTCGGTTTCAGTTTTCCCGATTTCGGCTGGTGGCTCCGGATGCAGAGGAGGTGGGGGTGAGATGCCCGGAGGAGATGTGGAAGCTAGGAACATCGTACTTGCACATTGGGTGAGGGCATCTTTAGCCCCGTCAACTTGGAAAGCTTATAGCAAAATTTGGGGGGAATGGGAAGATTTATTGAGCCAGGTAGGTGCTGAAGGTTCTTCAACTGATAGATTGGACACCTTATTGTGGTTTATATTTCGGCTAATGTTGGCAGAGGTGTCCCCAGCAGTACTGGAGCGTAACATGTCAGCGTTGGCGTTCCTGTTCAAATTTAAGGGTTGGCCGCATTTCACAAAGAATTTCCTGATCAAATTGGCATTGAGGGGGTTTAAGAAGGGGAAGAGGGCTCCCGATAGAAGAAGGCCAGTATCGGTGGCCATTCTGGAAGGCTTGCTGGAGGCTTTGCATGTTATCTGTGAAGATGCTTATGAGGAGGTTTTATTCTCGACTGCTCATGTTTTAGCTTTCTTTGGGGCTTTCAGAGGGGGGGAGCTGGTAAGTGCGAACAAACGTACAGCTGGTGGGATTCAAGGATCGGATACCCAGGTGGAGTCAGGTAAAGTGCATATCTGGTTGCGGAGATCTAAGACGGATGTTTTTGGGAAAGGTTGTAAGATCACGCTGCATGCCTTACCTGGGCATGGTTGCTGTCCTGTCCAGTGGGTTTCACGGTTTTTGGCTATTCGCCCAGCGGTAGGTCTGGGGGGTTCGTTGTTGATTCATGCAGACGGCAGCTCGCTCTCGAGGTTTCAGTTCCAGCAGGTGTTCAAGAAAGGTTTGGCAAGGTTGGGCCATGATGCTTGTCAATTTGGCACTCATTCTTTTCGCATAGGGGCAGCCACGGAAGCGGCCAGGTTGGGTTTTAAAGAGGATATCATTAAGAAAATTGGGAGGTGGGAATCTCAGCGATTCCGTTCTTACTTAAGGCCTAAGGGTCTGATGTGGTGATGGTTTTGTATCATGTCACTGTTTGAAGTTTCTGTTACAGGTCTTGTCGCATGGATTGTCGGCCACTCTTATGTGTTCTGGGCGAAAAGGAGAGCTGCAGTTCGGATGGCCGGTAGACAACTGGGCTTTCCTGACAACGTCCTGTCCATTAAGTGGTTCGGCTTCAGGGGATATGGCTGGAGTGACATTTGGTTTGAGATGTTTCAAAAAATATTGCAGGGCAGGGTCCCCGATTTGGTGCTGATTCACGCTGGGGGTAATGACCTAGGTTTGATCCCCCAGAGGGAATTAGTACGTCAAATGCAGAGGGATCTGTTGCGTCTGCAGGTTGTGGCTCCTGAAGTGCAAATAGTGTGGTCAGAAATAGTCCCGAGATTAAGTTGGAGGCATGCCAGGGATCACGTAGCGCTCAGCAAGAGTAAGGGTAAGATTAATAAATTGATGGCTAGCTTTATCAGGGCCCAGAGAGGGGTGGTAATTCGCCATTGGGAATTGGAAAAGGTGCTTCCAGGGGCATACAGGTATGATGGGGTTCACCTGAATGATGTGGGTCTGGATTTGCTTAATCTGGGTTTCCAAATAGGTCTAGAGCGAGCTTTGGCGCTGCGTCGTGGGGGGGGCGCATCCAGTTTGAGGCGTCAATGGATGGCTGGTGGCGTAGATTGCAAGGGTAGTGCACTTTAGGGAGAGTTTTATGTATGTTTGGATATGTTATCCAGTTGGTTGTTGGTGTGTTTGGTGGTTCTGAGCAAGTTGGTAGCTCAAACCGGGTGGGAGGGGGATCTCGGTATGCCCCTCCTTTATATGTGTTTATGTGTGTTATGTGTTTTAGGTGTTTGGTTGTAATATTGTTATTACAAGTTTTGTTATCAGTATGCAAATTATTTTATATCTTTTGGGGTGTCATTGCCAAGTTTATGTGAATAAAGGGTGGGGTAATGTTATACTAGGCAATGACAGATGATGTTATTTTAATAAAGATATGGCCATATTTAAAAGTATGGCCATAATTATTTTCCATAAATTCTGGTGTCTGTCATTATTGGGGGGTTTATAGGGGGCATTAACCCGAGAATTGACTATACCCTAGTCAAGTGTCCATCCCCTACTTGTTGAGGAGCAGCGAAACACATCCAGCTCTCCTCTGAGTGGTTGCACATTCAGCCAGCAAGATCCAAAGACAATAATTCCACTTCCAGAAGGAATTAATGATAGGTGGCAGAACTTCACTAAGGAAATCACTATTGAGACCTTGACAGAAACAGTTGGCTATGTGGAAAAAAGATAAAAACTAGGAGAGATGGTATAAATATACTAGTGTGAAAAGAGTATAGATCAATGTGCGGCCCAAAAGATTTAACTACCCCTATGCTATTTTCCCTTTTAATATTTAGTTTTGTTTGAACAAATTTGATTTAAACTGACAGCTTTTCATATTACTGCAAATTAATCCAACATTATCTATGGCTGGCAAGTTATTCTTCAATATTACTGTAAATGCAAAAATGAAATGTCACCCCAAAAAATATGCATTTCTTAGCATGCCACCCACTTTGTAAAAAAACTTGCATGCTCTTAGACTGAAGGAGAAGGAGAACAAAGAGCCTACCCGAGGGGAGGTTACAGTGGGGGTTAGAGGGAAAAGAAAATAATAGAAATTATAAATGAGAGTTAAGAAAAAGTAGGAGGCAGATATGGAGCAAGTACGATGATGTCTAATTAGATCTCTGCCTGGATGAGCAAACATTTGGCCCTAAGAAGGCTTTGTTCCCTAGAAACACCTGATGATTAAGACCAAGCTACGCTTAGTTATAGACACCAAAAAATAGTCATTCTAGTGATGTGCCCATGAGTTATGTCGAAGCCAGACATTTCTTGGCACCAGGATAAGGAAGGCTTTAATCATTTTCTATTTAGCACCACTGTTATACCCCCAAGCAAAATGAGGGTTTCAAATAGCTTATATCAATACGTAACAATCTCCAGGCCGCTAGGTATCTGACCACTGTAGAGGGAACAAAGAGAACATGATTGTGCCATGCAAGGCACAACCCTTGATGATTAAGGCCAAGCTACCCATAGTTATAGACACCAAATAATTAGTATTTCATTCAAGTGATTTGCCTTTCTGTTATGTCTTAGCCAGACATTTCTTGGCACCAGGATAAGGAAGGTTTTAAGAATTTTCTATTTATATTGTTTGCTATTCTACTTACACAGTACCTAAATACATGTCTAAGAGTGTACTCATGCAAATATTCAAAGTTTGCTGCCAGAGAGAGAGTATCATGTGCTTCACTTTGTCCGTTAAATGTAAGAGTTGACTCATTTAAAACTTACTGACAGTCAAAGTGCCCGGAAAGGTAGAGATCAGGGGCATAAGTAAAAAATATATTTGAGATAAAGATTAAGATCAAGGGATGTAATACAACTTTAAATCCAAGTTAACCATCAAAGGAATATTTACATTTATAATTTGCACGTGAATCGTCTTGAAGTCTGTATTTCTTATCGAATAAGCTTCGTCATCTAGTAAAAACTAGAGAAGAATTCTAGAAGAAAAGTTTCTTTTTGGCCCGTTTGACATTCAATCATGGAGTATTTCCTGATAGGGATCTTTTGAAAACAACTGTTGGCAATCCAATAAAGTTATGTTTAGTTGAAACATTGCATCAAGTATGTGTCTTAATAAAAGAATACAAATAAAGTACATTATTAAGCACTTTTTGCTCCGTATAGCTCGGTCGGGGTCAGGTATGTTATTTAGAATCATGGCTAACAATTCAAGTAAATATCAGTTCTATTACACGTGACTATAGATGACTTTTCCTTTCCACAAATGTTTATAGACCTAATACATTAAAAGATTTAACTTTTTAATTGCCACCAAGATTCCTATAGCAAAGAAATGAAAGCAATAGTTACGATTACAATACCTTGAGAAGAGTTCCTACATCATTTAAATAAACATTTTATTGCATTAGAAACAAATAATCATGCTTACTCTATAGAAGCTACTGAGCATTACTATGATACTATGTTACTATGATACTATGATATGTATATAGATTTAGTTATATTGTTATTGTAGTATAAAATAGAAGAATAGAATGAGACTGTTTAGTGACTGTTCCATGAAAAATGGACTCCAGAGTGCGCTCAAGTCGAAATAGGGAATGTCGTGTAAATCTCAGTGCATGGGAAGTGGGGAATCATGACAAAGGCATTGTCGGGTTCTGGGCCCAATAAATAGGCCTACGTTATAAGTGGAAATAAAAGGCCACAGATTATTTAATAATAATACATTGAACACATATAAGGTCATTGCCCACCCGTAACACAATCCTTACCCCGTTTATACGGTAAACTTAAGGCAATGACTCACATATACAATTTTACATATACAATAACATATTACATAACATTAAGTGCAATATCTGAATTAACACTTATAGGGGCATACCGAGATGCCCCTATAACCCCCGGGTTAAGAGCCACAGGCCAGCTCTAACCCACCAACCATAACATGACCACCAGCCTAGGTTCCTGATCACATCCTTCCTAGACCCTAACGATGATCCTACACCCCCCATTACCTCCCAACCCCTGCTGTGAAAAAAATAAAAACTGACATAATTAAAATTAGGGAGGACGGGACAACTGTCACCTTGGCTGTTAATTTAAATCTGAGCTCCTAAAATGGAGGGCCTATTTAAATAGCCCCTCCCCCTACATGACCTCACCTACACTAAACCCTTTCCTGGCCCACCTCCTCACCCTGTCAAGGCCCATTGCGTTTAAGCAACTCCATGGGCTTCATTACTTTTCTTTGCTCATGGAACACACTAGGATAGCCATGATGTAAAAAAAGGACACAGTGTAAATGTGAATCAAATCAAGCCAATTATGACTGGTTTTATTATCCTATTTATCATAAACCACCGTCTGAATTGTAGCAAATCTATTTTTAAGGGCTTCAAAGATGTCAAAGTTGACTACTTATATTTAGAGACAAATGTCTAACCAGCAATATTTCTGCTGTGTGAATGAGTCCATCCCTGACTCACTGACACTTGTGTGGAGGTTAATCCGAAATTAATTTTTAAAATGAGCTCAAGTTTTTATTTTTTCGGCAGACATTAATAAATAATAAATAAGTCAGCAAATGAAAAGAAAAGGTAGTATATAACTAGGAAATAAAAAAGAGAAAATAATTTTGAAGAAAAAAATCTTAGCCATATGACGCAAAACCAAATGGAAAAAATGGAAAAAATCCTAGGAGATCATGAAGCTTTTCTCTTTGTCCTGGCAGGTCTTTATAATGCCTATGAATAACTGCAATAATTCCAAATGTTGGAAGCAAGAAATGTCTAAAACATTTTGTTTTTACTTCCTACCATTAATACTTAATAACGCTCCATGTTGTTATTTGCCAAAGCACTGCCAAATTTTAAGAAAAAGAGGATTGATGGGGATTATGACATGTTATGAGAGGATTTAAGTATTGGAAGAAGTGTATGTAGACATAGAGAAATGTATAAATGGGTCAGAAGGCAGCACTTCAAAAGAAATGTATGAGTTAGAATTGTCATCATCTTACTGGTCAAATAAGGACCTTTAAAAAAGACTCATTCCCAGAGTAATAGCCAGTGACTGATTCATGTTTAGCAATTTCCATTACGTATGCAAGGAAGTGGTTGATGAAGGGGGAAACATTACATTGTTCTCTGTTCTCTTTCCCACTTGAACCCTGATAGTTGGGAGGCACTTCCGCATTACAGGCCTCCCAACTATTAGGGTTAAAGTGGGAAAGACCGCAAATCCTGTGGCTAAATTGTTGAGGTGCAGGTTAGTTTTAGGGGTCATCAGGGGTGGACAATTCTGCCGGAAGAGGAACGATGGGAATGGCACCATGCATTTACCCATTTACCCTGTGGATGGCTTATATATAATAAAATGCATTCTTGGAAAATAGCAGTCCCTATGACAACATTGTAGCCTGTTTTTTTTTTTTCAATAAAGCAGAAAAATATATGTAGTATAGTCTTAGTATTTCCACTGTTGTGCTGAGTGCTGAGGAAGCAACCACTTTGTCTACTGGCATTTCCGCTTCACTTGAAAAATCAATACACTGGTTCTCTCACCCTTAACCAAAGTTACGCTACGAAACACGAAAGCAGTTTTCAACATGCAGCGAATGGATGACCAGTTTATTCAAACACAGTCCATGTATTTCTCTAGTCCATTAGAATGTTGTTCTTTAACAAAAGGCCACTGAGTGACATAGGCACATTCCAAATACATAGTATTTAAACTCTCATTTGTTTAACCCCTTGGGTCTCACTGGCGTTAAAGAAGCATAGTCACAATGCTTAATATTTACAGTGTGTTCAGTATGGGCTCTTGATAAGTGCTAGACGTGCACTGAACAGGAGATATATGTCCATTTAGCTGCTGTTGTGGCCTCAAACTGTACCCTAACACTCTAAAATAGGCATATACAGTAGTGTATCTTCCACAAGGCAAACAAGGCTCTCGCCTAGGGCGGCACTTTGCCAGAGGGTGTTAAAGCACACTTCTAGTGCTTCAAACATTTTCACTCCCTCCCTCATCGTTCTGCAATCTTTAACTCCTTCTAATTAATCAGGATGATGGGGGCATGTAATGGACGTGGAGGGGGTATGTAATGGGGTGATGGGGCATTTAGTGTGAATGCAATGTGGGTGATGGGGGCATGTAATCGGATGATTGGGCATTTAATGTGTGTGCAACGTGGGTGATGGGGCATGTCATAGGTGTGCAACGTGGGTGGGGAGAGGTGCCCCAATTTTGTGTGTCTAGGGCAGCACAGAACCAAGATACACCACTGGGCAAATATCCATGTGTTTTGCTCCTGTTCAGCAGGGGTTTGTGTTCTTTTGAGGGGATTATTTATAAAAGTCAATTGAAAAGCTACTAGCAGGGATGTTCTACTTGTTTCAATGGTGTTTGCTACATTTTTACAACTTGACCCCAAAAAGGACCATTATACAGAACACCACCCAGTTGTGATCTTGGGTACATTCTTTTATACGTGAATGAACTTTGCAGAAAGTTTCTTCATTTTTTGGGACATCTCTCTTGAGATAAGCACAATTGACGTTTTGTTTATGCAGAATAACAAAATACCATATGTCTCCCATTATACACTAGATGGCCAATGCTCATCGATAGTCAATCTTCCAGGGTTTGAGTCCAATTCCCTGTGTTTAGTATAAAATATATCCATATTATGTTTATACTAACTTTCTTGTAGGTGTTTTTTCATTTTTTTTTACCAGTATGCCATAATTAAAAACCCTGTTGAATACAAGTAGCATAACTTAAAAAAATCTTTAACACAGTTTTACAAATTGATTATAAAATTTTGAACCTGGTGAAATGAATCATTTAACTGGAACAGCTAGTTTTTATATATTGTGTTTGTTCCAGATTTGTTTATACTCTTAGATGCAAATCTGCAGCTGATAATAAAAGTTATTTAATACAAAGCTTAATGGAAGGATGAAAAAAAGGGGTGGGGGGGACAGGCGAATGGTAAGTCAAAAACATACAATACAGATCAACATTTTCTTACATTGTATTAAACATTGGAAAGTATAATGCATGCTAGACAAACCGGTGATTTTCACCTTTCTCACCGCATGTTCGGGAGAGCAGTGGGCATGTCAGGTAGGGTGGGAACTGTCAAGCCTACGCTTAAGTCATGGATACCGAATTATGGCGTATAGCTTCTGAGGAGAGACCAAGAGGGCTGATTAATTTAAAAGTTCTTCTATGCTGTTTTAAGAATGTTTCATAGACTTGTATTAAGATACAATTTTGGGGGGATTAACAAGAATATACAAATCAAAATGTTGCTGTATCTTTGAAAGCTTTGCAATCTCAGCTTCTTAAAAAAACAAACCAATGTAGCAATTAAGTCCCAAAATGTAGGATTTTAGCAAACAAAATTGAAAACTTCCAAACTGACATCTTGATGACATTATAGAAATTATATCTTTTTTACTCCCTGGAAAAATAATTATACCCCAAAAATAATCATAGCAAAATATCATATTCCAGTTGTCAAGTTGTATGAGACTTACAAGCGAATAGACTTGTTTCTAACTCTACTTGTATAAACAATATAACAAGATTAAATATATTTACAATGGAGGAAGAGGAGTAAACTTTGTTATGTACACACACAAAGCAAAAAAACTTTTGAAATAGTGTGTTTTCCCAACCCAACAGCATTGTAACCTATGTTGATCTTTCCATATTACTTCTATTGACTCTTAGGGTGCAGTTACACCAGGCAGCCTCAAAAACTAATGAAGCAAAAAGATCAGCAGTTGTTTTTAGGACAGTTCCAGACCTGACCCAGAAGAGGTGGTAATGTTCTGTGGTCCTTCAAGAATATACCAATGACTTTAACATAATAATCTCCTATCAATATTAGGTTTGGCAGCATCTTTTTTTAATTTAGGTGTTGGCCAATGCTGTTAAAGGGAGTATACAAACAAGTGTATGAAAGGAAAGAAGTGTATCGAGGGAGCTTTCTCGAAATTACCATAATGTATTCTGAGGGACAGCGTGGGTACTCGGTATCTGAAACTCATATCTCTAATCCTTGTGTGTATTGAGACACACTTAATTATTGAATTCAGGTGTACAAAATCAAGCACTTAGCCAAGCAGTCTATGTTTACAAATGTTTGTGAAAAAAAAATGGGTCATTCTGGAGAGCTCAATGAACTCAAGCATGGTATTGTGGTAGGATGCCACCATTGCAATAAGTAAGTTTTGTGAAATTTCTTCCCTGCTGGATATTCTAAGGACAACTGTATTTATTGGTTTATTTATTTAGTGGTATTATTGGAAAGTGGAAGCATTTAAGAACCACGGAAACTCAGCCGTGGAAAGACCACATAAAGTAATAGAGTGGAGTCACAAAGGGATGAGGAGCATGGTATCTAAAACTCACCAATGCTCTGCTGATTCCATAGAAGTCCCTGTTGGTGTAATGGTCAGGTGTAATACTTTAGTACATACAGTGTTAGCCCTACAGTACCTTCACATGGTATATGTAATTATAATATTAAAAAAAAGTTCTGTTCAAAACAGAATTCAAGGGAAAAGGTAGACATGTTAAGACTATATTGCAATGGACAAAATATAAATAACCTAAATACCTAAGAGGTATAATAATACATTATTTAATAATGGGATCCTTTCACTAATCATGACTTCCAACCTTGGATGTCTCATTTTGATCAAAATGGTATTCATGAACCATCTTACAAGAAATGAACAGCTCATGTTAGGGTGACCAGGGTACCTGCCCTGCCCCCAGATGTATATTACAGTGGGCTGGGAGCACCTGCTCAGCTCCTATCCCCATATGTTGTATCAGAATATTAGGGCTACCTGTCCTGGCCCCTCATGTATTTTTTTGGGGGGGCCGCACTGGGGCTAGTTGTTTATTTATTTATTTCATTTATGGGGAATTCGGCTATTCCCAAAATAGCCAGACTCAGAATGAAATATTTGTAAAAGCCTCTAGGAGGCTTCTGAGTGGCTGACAATGCCATCTTATCAGAATCCTCCCTGTCCCACCTAGGCGGGGTTTTAAACTAGCCAGTAGTATGCGCTGGTTTTCAAACCAGCTCATAGTAGGCTGGAATTGGGAGGCTTCAGCCAATCTGAAGCCTTTTGAAATAGAAACCATCCTGGAGGACAGACATTTTTTTTGCTATCCCAAAGCCCCATGGGGCCAATTTTTTAATAAATGGAGCTGCAGGCATACTCTGCCATTCAGCCATATGGGGGCCAATTAATTTAATATTAAAAAAGCTGCAGGAGGAATTTAGTGGGTGTGGTAAATTTTTAACGGGTGTGGTAAAAAGCCGAGCTATTAAAAAATCATTACAAATTACAAACATGGAAACAATGAATCCAGTTAGCCAGACCTGGTACAGATGTAAAATAACACATTGGTAACAATAAGACACAGGAACATATAGAGGAGTCCATAATAACTAGGTAAAGCTAAACTGGATGGAGAAGAGAATTTGGAACCCAATAAGAGACTTTTCCTCTAAAAGAGGGACACTTGGGATGTATGGATGTGTAATCATCTAAATATTTATTCGGTCAACTCTCCCTCCAACAGAGGGAAACCTTTTGGAAACATACATTTGCCATTGTCCAAATATGCATTTGGTCCACTGTCAAGCTTCTTGTCTCCATAGCAAACATTTTATTCTTCTGCTATAGTGGGATGTTTTGTAATCATCTTATTTAAATGTTTTGTTCATGTTGTCCCATAAGTAATTCTGTGTTTTATTTGTGATATTATGTTTTGACAGGACAATAGCTTAGACTTGGTCCAGGCTTGGCAGCAAGATCAGGTAGTGTAAGATGATCTTGCAAGAGAAAGGGCTTGAGTATAAATCTTTTAACTGAAATAACATGTTACATTAAACTGTACTACGAAATGGAAAACATTTTACCAAAGTTGTTCAGGTGGTCAGTGGGGGTGTATTGCATTGGTGGTATCATGTGGTGATGTGCTAAATGGTCAGAGGACCACATGGCAATTTAACCACTCTGGAACAGTGGTTTCAATTCATGATACTGCCTAACACACTCATATATCGAAAGGTCCCTTTCAAATCCATAATGGAGAATGGTGCATTGCCTTTCAATATTGACATGTATGGGGGGGATACAAACAATCTAACAGCTGTTGATGATGAAAAATATCAGTAGCTCACATGACATCACTTGTAATGTTATACCTCAAGCCCTGTTTTGGTGGTGTGTAACATTATGTATGTTACTGTATCTCCATGGCAATTTTTGAACTTTTATTGGTGTTACTAATTGGTGTATGGGATATGTGTGTTGGTTTTAATAGTCCTATCTTTATTATATGCAGTATCTATATTTACTATGTATTATCTATGTATATTTATGTATTACTTTATATTATTGCATTTTAAGTATAAGTATATATGTATTTATTTTATTATTATGATATAGGACATATTTTATTATTTTTCACTGTATTTAATTATATAATTTTATATTTTATTGTAATATATATAACATACATATGTATATTCATTTACATTTTTTAGACTATTTTTGAAATGTTTTATTTAATAAAATATGGATTTTTACATTTTAATTTCAGGGGGAACTGGCTATGTTTTTAAGCGATAAGGTATCCTCAAATGACCCAAAGGATATAATGGGACCTTCAAGGCTAATAGACGCATTGGTAGCCTCAAACGTCCCAATTGGAAATTTATGTCCCCATTCGGTTACGTTTTGACAATTTTGGCTGAATTTGGGCACATTTCAGTTGTGTCTGAATGGCTGAAATTCAGAGCTCTGATTTTCTCAAACTGTTTATGGTTATAGTTTGAATTGTCACTGAAACTAATGAGTAAGGAGTAGTGTTGAGCGAACCCGAACCGCACTGTTCGGGTTCGTACCGAACATTACGGTGTCCGTACCCCAGACCCGAACCTGGACATTTCACTGTATGTTCGGGTTGGAGTTCGAGGTTCGGCTATCAACTGAAAGTCTTTAAACCGAAAGTCATTCAGTTTATAGACTTTCGGTTTATAGAATAGTCAATAGCATTACATGTATTCTATAAGCCGAAAGTCTATAAACCGAAAGGCATTCGGTTTATAGACTTTCAGTTTATAGAATACATGTAATGCCATTGGCTATTCTATAAACCGAAAGTCTATAAACCGAACGACATTCGGTTTATAGACTTTCTTTTTATAGAATAGCAATAGCATTACATGTATTCTATAAAACGAAAGTCTATAAACCGAATGTCTTTCGGTTTATAGACTTTCAGTTTATGGAATACATGTAATGCTATTGCTATAAACCGATATAGAGTCCCCATTCATAAGAATAGGTCAATTGATATATATTTATAGAATAGCAATAGCATTACATGTATTACATCTGAGAGTCAAATAGAACCGTCAAATACTGTGCTTACAGCGCACTTTGAAAAATTCTGGCTACCTCCTCCTCCTCCTTCTCCTCCTCCAGTGCCGCACTATTGAAAAATTCTAATAGTTTTGGGTGCTAAATAGTACATTTGCGTCTTGCAGTGCACTTCATATCTGAGAGTCAAATAGAACCATCAAATACTGTGCTTACAGCGCACTTTGAAAAATTCTAATAGTTATGGGTGCTAAATAGTACATTTGCGTCTTGCGGTGCACTTCATATCTGAGAGTCAAATAGAACCGTCAAATACTGTGCTTACAGCTCACTTTGAAAAATTCTGGCTACCTCCTCCTCCTCCTTCTCCTCCTCCAGTGCCGCTTCCACCTACACCACCACGGTCGCCGCCTCAACCTATGGGTCACTTAGTATAAACTGAAAGAGAATACCCTGCACTCCAACCCTCTCTCAAATGGATAATTCTGTTGATCCTCCTGGCAGCCATGCTTTAGATTTATGTTCTTCCAAAGCTAAAATCAAAGATTCCATCTAGTGCTATTTTATGGCTCAGCTGTATTTGTAATTTGTATGTATTTTATGTTATTTTAATTATTACCCTATCTACATTTGCTTGCAGGGCACTTGTCCTACTCTTACCCACATTTTAATTCCTTTTGCAGCCCTCTAGCCCTTTCCATGACTTTTTTAGAGGCATTTTAGTGGCCAAAAGTCTGTGTCTTCAATGGGGTTCGGGGTCAAGTTCGGGGTCAAGTTCGAGCACGGACCCGGACATTTTTTCGAAGTTCGGTCGAATCTGCCGAACCCGAACATCCAGGTGTCCGCTCAACTCTAGTAAGGAGTAGTAAAGAAGCTCCTGGTTATGGACCCTTGTTATGGACTCTGCACATGGTTGCCCCCATCTCCCCTTAATTAGTTATAGTTATGATTACCTTTCTAACATCACACCTGAGTTGGGGTAAAAGATGGCCCCCCTCCCTGCTTAAGCAATGTACAGGAAAAATTCTCACTTTATTGGAATTCTTTACATCCTCATTGCAATGGAGGGGCACACTGTATCATTCCTTTAAAAAACTAAGTATTGAAAAAATAGAGAGGACCTGACTTGTCAGCAGACAAACCAATGCTACATTAAATGTAACATATGAACATCAAGAATATCGTCAGGTCAGCATCCTCCAGCAAACAGTACGAGGCACACCTTACGCATTTCGGCCCTTGTCTGGTCTTAATCGTAGGTAACCATGTCTCCCATAATACTCTCGTTATATACTTCACAGAGGAAGGAGGCGGCACGGACCACACCTCTCATTAAAAGTAAAACAATCAATTAGAAACGAATACACCTTGGTGGATGGTTATATACAAAATAACAAACACACAGATACCAATATCTGTAGGATATATGTAGCAGACTATAACGATGTACAGTGTATTACTCTTACACTACTTGCTGGAAAGCAGATTAAAAAAATACTCAGCAGTTAATTATCCATGAGCATAAGATTTACTGCAGTGCTAATCAGAGCACTCAAGCTATAGATTGATTGATTTAAACACTACATAAATAAACTATAGTAACAAACATTACAAATAGGTGGAAACATTGCTGAATAGGTAGATTCTGATATAATTTGCTATTTTCTGAACATTTACCTGAGAACATCCTACTTTGAATAAACTCTCTGTATATTTGAAATTAATGTTTAAAAATATACAAATAATTCCTTTATTTTGTTACTGCATTTGGAAATCAAAATGATGCCATCACTATGACCTTTTATGGCCTGGAACAAAATGGCTTTTCATAACTTAATCTACGATACAATGAATTACCTGTGTACATTTGTTTATTAATAACTAATTATTGGGGTCTATTTGATAAATAGTGAGTTACGGTGAACTGACAGAAGGACTCATGCCATAAAAAGGTTAAATGGGGTTTTCCCATGTTTATGTCACAGTTGCTGGTCATCAGATACCTTGTTTTTGGATGCTGTTCTAACAATTTCTGGCAGAGCAGGTGCGATGAGACACTAATACATTTGTAAACAGTAGGTTGACGTAAAGATTAATACAGTGTCAATAGGTTTTCATTCATTGTTTGGAAACTGGAGTGTTCCAAGTTGTATTCTATTCTCTCAAAAAGATACAGGAAGTACAGTAAAAATCTGTAAGGGAAATGTTTATAACTTTTGCAATTATTCTGCTGTCCATGCAAGAATGAAGAGATATAAAATGTATATATGGGCAAAGTGCCGTACTGTCAGATGACATGTGCACTGGGAGCATTGTAAGAGTGGTCTAGACCCAGACAGCATAGGCCTTGGGCTGAACCACCAGGTATCCCCATTTCAGAGCCATTCAAGGTACAGTGCCTTGCAAAAGTATTCACCCCCCTTGGCATTTTTCGTGTTTTGTTGCCTCACAACCTGGAATTAACATGGATTGTTTGAGGATTTGCATCATTTAATTTACAGAACATGCCCACAACTTTCAAGATGTTTTTTTTATTATTATTTTGAAGCAAACAACAAATAGGACAAAATAACAGAAAAAGTCAATGTGTATAACTATTCACCCCCCTAAAGTCAATACTTTGTAGAGCCACCTTTTGCGGCAATCACAGCTCCAAGTCGCTTTGGTTAAGTCTCTATGAGCTTGCCATATCTTACCACTGGGATGTTTGCCCATTCCTCCTGGCAAAACTGCTCCCGCTCCTTCAAGTTGGAAGGTTTGTGCTTGTGAACAGCAATCTTTAAGTCTGACCACAGATTGGATTGGATTGAGGTCTGGGCTTTGACTAGGCCATTCCAACACATTTACATGTTTCCCCTTAAACCACTCAAGTGTTGCTTTAGCAGTGTGTTTGGGGTCATGGTCCTGCTGGAAGGTGAACCTCCATCCTAGCCTCAAATCACGCACAGAGTGGTACAGGTTTTGCTCAAGAATATCCCTGTATTTAGCACCATCCATCTTTTCCTCAACTCTGACTAGTTCCCCAGTCCTGGCTGCTGAAAACCATCCCCACAGCATGATGCTGCCACCACCATGTTTCACTGTGGGGATGGTGTTCTTTGGGTGATGTGATGTGTTGGGTTTGTGCCAGACATAGCGTTTTCTTTGATGGCCGAAAAGTTCAATTTTAGTCTCATCAGACCAGAGCACCTTCCTCCATACATTTTGGGAGTCTCCCACATGCCTTTTCGCAAACTCAAAATGTGCCATTTTGTTTTTTGCTGAAAGTAATGACTATCTTCTGGCCACTCTGCCATAAATCCCAACTCCATGGAGCGTTTGGCTTATTGTCGTCCTATGTACAGATACTCCAGTCTCTGCTGTGGAACTCTGCAGCTCCTCCAGGGTTACCCTAGGTCTCTGTGCTGCCTCTCTGATTAATGCCCTCCTGGTATGTAAGGTCCTGGTGGGCGGCCGTTTCTTGGCAGGTTTTCTGTTGTGCCATGTTCTTTCCATTTGGTTATGATAGATTTGATGGTACCCCTGGTGATCATCAAAGATTTGGATAATTTTTTATAACCTAACCCTGACTTGTACTTCTCAGCAACATTGTCCCTTTCTTGTTTGGAGTGTTCCTTGGTCTTCATGGCAGTGTTTGGTTAGTGGTGCCTCTAGCTTAGGTGTTGCAGCCTCTGGGGCCCTTCAAAAAAGGTGTGTATATGTAATGACAGATCATGTGACACTTGGATTGCACACAGGTGGACATAATTTCACTAATTATGTGACTTCTGAAGGTGATTGGTTGCTTTTTATGGGCTTCATAACAAAGGGGGTGAATACATATGCACATGCCAATTTTCTGTTTTCTATTTCTAAAAAATAGTTTTAGGTCTATATTTTTCTCATTTCACTTCACCAACTTAGACTATTGTGTTCTGATCCATCACATAAAATTCAGATTAATAAAACATTGAACTTAAGGCTGTAATGTAACAAAATAGGTAAAAAGTCAAGGGGGGGTGAATACTTTTGCAAGGCACTGTAGGTAATCAGGAGGGGAGTAATGAGGTAGGTAGAAGGGAAAAATATAGCTCTCCTGCAGAATATTCCCGCAGAAATACATTACTATACAGCACCTCAGGTAATTAAAAAATAAGAGGTTCACAACTGTGAGGGTTATGTAGAGAACAGGCAATTTCCAAAACATTACCAGAGATGGAAATCTAACCAAACTGAATTATTTTTTTGCTACTGGATTATTTTGAACTAAGCTTTAAAAATAGACAAAGATGTGGGAAGTAAAAGTGCAACCTCTGAAAATGTTTGGCTTTTAAAACATCTCTTTGTCTGTTTATCTACATGTCTGTTTGTAGAGAAATTATTAAATATATAGGCATTTTCATTTTACTCAATATTACTCTCCATTTTACCACCTCTGGGAGCTGACATGGTTTTGGGATCAGAAACACTGCTTCAAGTTGATTCTTGCATGACGAAATCTGTTGTTGGACTTCAAGAATATTCAAAGAAAATACCAAGATGATACAATATTGACCAAAAATGTAACCTTTTATTGTATAAATTGTCATTATTTCTCCAAACAAAAGCGTAAAACAGCACATTTCAGGTTTAATATCCATTATTTTATTCAATTTTTTTCAGTGGTCCTTTTTTATACCGGAAACTTAAATCACAACCACACATGGAAGAAAAGATGTGTTGCAGTATTTACTGAAATATTTAAAATCTCCCCCACTGGAATGGCAGGATCACATGAAATCATCCAGCAAAGCATCAAACTTTGACCTAAAATATAATTTACACAAATACATTCATTAAAAAAGACCCCATCTAAATAGTTTCTAAATATTTTCCCAAGTTCAGAAATATGCTTGTTTCAATGTTTTTCTGCAGTTTTTTTGCGAGTTATGGGGCAAAACTCAAAGATAGTGTTTTTTTTTTTACCTATATTGACCTTTTGACCCCAACCAGAACCCTAAATGTAACACTAAACCTAAATTTAACCCAAAATCTAACCCTTATGCTAACCCTTAATATATATTTAATTTCAATTTATTTGTAACCCTATCCCTTATGCTAACCCTAATTTAATTGCAACCCTAATTAAGTCTCTTTTTTTTTTCATTGTAATGTTCCTGACTGCCTCTAGGGACAGTCAAGCAACATATTCAGAGTGTCATAAGTGAATTTTTTTCACTTCTGAAGCTCAAACCACAAGAGGGCACAGCCATATATGCTGCTCCTGCAATATGGCGCCCATGATTGCTCCGTAGACCTATTGTGGGTGCCCCAGAGCCTGAAATTCGGTGCTAGCTACTGCCTCGACATCGAGCCATTGCCCCTTCCATTGTCACGAAGGGGTTAATTAAACAACATAAACATGTCTAAGTCATTATTTAAATGATCATAACTGCACCATTATCTGGCTAAAATTATGGTTTGTTAAAGCAGTTAGTTCTAATGCTGACATGTATAACATAAATTGACACAAATGTGTACTTTAATTTTGTAAATAAGAAGACTTTAGTAACTGGAACTGTTTTCTTTTGCTACGACTATGGACAATGTTTAGTGTTCCGTGTGAGAAAATCTCTGTTGAGTAATGTTTGCATAAACAATGAGCACATGTCAAGAACACCATTCCAGAACAGGATCTACACAAAGTAGCACAAAAAAATATACAAAATACAAATGGCAAGCCAGGGTTCAGGGCAGGGACCAGGACATGAGTAGCAGGGGGGGGGGACGTCAAGGCATAAAATATGCCAGAAGAGTTTCTCAGCAGAGATATACCCCTACCTAGGTGGGGGAAGGTAGGGACTTCATTTAATTTTATTTATTTAATGTGCCAGGGTAATTTGCCCATTCCCTGGCACAGGGGCTGGGGGCAGGCTCGCCATCAGAGGGTGAAGGGCGATACTGGTGTCCCCGGCCCGGCGGGCCCAGGTCACAGCAGCAAAAAAATACCCTCTTTTAAGCCGGTCCGCGGCTGTGAGGGAAGCATTCTCCACTCCCCTCCAGCCGCGCGGCTTCAATGAAGTTTGTTAAAAGAAAAAATGTGACTCTTGCATTTTTTTTAACAAACTTTATGGTACATAATGAGCATAAAACTGGCATAAAACTGGCAAACGAATGGCATTGTAAATGGCAACAGAATGGCATAATGAGGAGCAAAATACTGGCATATTGAGTGGCTAAATACTGGCATACTGAGGGGCAAAATACTGGCATATCGAATGGCAAAATACTGGCATATTGAATGGCAAAATACTGGCATATTAAATAGCAAAAGAATGGCATATTAAATGGCAAAAGAATGGCATACTGAATGACTAAAAACTGGCATACTGAGTGGCAAAATATTACTGGCATTCTGAGTGGCAAAATGTTACTGGCATATTGACCAACTGCTCCCAACCACCCTCCATTTTACACTAAACCAGGAAAACATGCTTGTGAGGGTAGGTGGGGCGAGTGGGAGATTGTTGGGGGGGGGAAAGGAAATTTGTTCAGTAAGGGACCCTCTGGTGGCAGCCCTGTATATGAGAAGCTTGTGATACAGAGCCTTAATGTGGTTGTGAAGCCATTAGTTTGCAAGGCTCATGTATAAGAGGTATCTCGTGGCTGAGGAACAAGATGGAAGGATAATCTCGTGGCTGAGGAACAAGATGGAAGGATAATCTCGTGGCTGAGGAACAAGACGGAAGGATAATCTCATGGCTGAGGAACAAGATAAAAGGATAATCTTATGGCTGAGGAACAAGAAGGAAGGATAATCAATATGTCCACCTCCTAAGGGAGCAAAGAGGGCACAATGAAGTACTTTTTTGTTTCTTTTCATTAAAGCGTTCCCGTTTAAAACATATAATTTTGACGCAATTCTTCATTTAAACATAGTTATATATTTCCGCAACAGATGTCCTTAAAGGGTCCATGCCATCGTGGAATGCACTGCGTTTAAAGCAAGTTTTCTTGTGGTGTATCACGTAATAGATGAGGGATGAAAACAAGGTCAAGAAGATGACATATTGCATAGGAACTGGATCTGATAGCGTGCAGGGAGAGAGGGAGAGTATGAGAGATCATGTGATCACTGAGCTGCTACCTCAGGGAAACATCCACAACTAGTGCCATTTAAAGGGCCAGCGACCTAATTTACACATCTATCAGGTGAGTTAGGCAACCGCAAGGCCCCTCAAGTGCGAGGCTTTAGTCAGCTTCCTAACTTGCCTGATTAGAGAGCAGCCTCTGACAGTTAGCAATGCTTAAAGAAACTAAGCAGATGTCTTGTATCATTCTATATAGAAATAATTACATTAAATGGCAACTGTAGTGAAAAATTAAGTTTTGTTTAAATGAAAGATCGCTTGCAGTGTAGGCATTTAAAATAGATATGGTTTAATGAAAGAATCCAAATAAAGAACATTATTGAGCCCTCTTTGCTCCAAATGTCTCTACAAGGAGGCAGACATGTTGTTTAGAATCTTGGGTCAGATCATCATTCATATGAACCAAGGTCAGTGAATATCTGACCTAAGATTCTAAACAACATGTCTTCCCCCCTGAGATAACTATTTTGAGCAAAGAGGGCTCAATAAGAATCTTTAATTGTATTCAGTGGTGTATCTTGGTTTTGTGCTGCCTTAGGCAGACAAATTTTGGGCACCCCCCTACCCAAGATGCACACCCACGACATGACCCATAACCCACGTTACACACCAGGGACATGCCCCACATTTCTCCATCACCCCATTACATACACATTGCCAATATTATTTGCCATTAATATTCCCCAGCTAATTTGCCCAATAATATGCCAGTGTAATTTTCCATTAATATGCCCCTGCCAATTTGCCCAATAATATGCCAGTATTATTTACCATTAATAAGTCAAAGTCAATTTCCCCAATAATATGCCAGTATTTGCCATTTAATCAGCTCCTGCCAATTTGCCCAATATTATGCCAGTAGTATTTTGTCATTAATATTCCCCAGCCAATTTGCCCAATAATATGCCAGTGTTATTCTGCCATTTAATATGCCCCAGCCAATTTGCCCAATATTAAGCCAGTAATATTTGCCATTTAATATGCCCCTGTCAATTTCCCCAATAATATGCCAGTGTTATTTGCCATTTTATATGCCCTTGACAATTTGACCAATAATATGCCAGTGTTATTTGCATTTAATATGCCCCAGCTAATTTGCCCAATATTATGCCAGTGTTATTTGCCATTTAATATGCCCCAGCCAATTTGCCCAATAATATGCCAGTGTTATTTGCCATTTAATATGCCCCAGTATATTTGCCCAATAATATGCCAGTGTTATTTGCCATTTAATATGCCCAAGCTAATTTGCTCAATAATATGCCAGTGTTATTTGCAATTTAATATGCACCTGCTAATTTGCCCAATAATATGCCAGTGTTATTTGCCATTTAATATGCACCTGCTAATTTGCCCAATAATATGCCAGTGTTATTTTCCATTAATATGCCCCTACCAATTTGCCCAATAATATGCCAGTATTATTTGCCATTAATAAGTCAAAGCCAATTTCCCCAATAATATGCCAGTATTTGCCATTTAATCAGCCCCTGCCAATTTGCCCAATATTATGCCAGTAGTATTTTGTCATTAATATTCCCCAGCCAATTTGCCCAATAATATGCCAGTGTTATTCTGCCATTTAATATGCCCCAGCCAATTTGCCCAATATTAAGCCAGTATTATTTGCCATTTAATATGCCCCTGACAATTTGCCCAATAATATGCCTGTGTTATTTGCCATTAATATGCCCCAGCCAATTTGCCTAATAATATGCCAGTATTATTTGCCATTTAAATTCCCACATCACGTTACTGTCGGCACTTCAGTGTCACACTGCACGGGGAGCCGAACAGGTAGCACAGAGGTTTCTCTTTGCTGCCTGTTCGGCTCCCCGTGCAGCCTGCAGGCAGAGGGAAGGTGAGAGGGATCTTCCGATCCCTTCTCACCTCCGTCTCTGCTTGCAAGCGCTTTATTTTTTTTTTAAGGGCTATATTTTTTTTTTCTTAATTTTTTTTTCTTTTCAGTGCTGGGGGGTGCTGCTGCCCCCCCAAAATTTGCTGCCCTAGGCATCCGTCTAGGATGCCTTGCGGTAAATACAGCACTGATTGTATTCTTTTATTAAAACATTTCTATTTAAATATGTAACATGTAAGTGGTTTTATGATAGTTGTACTAGGAGCAAGATAGAAAACTCTGTAGATGTTCCATTAAATTTTATTTAAACACAAAAGATATTGGATTGAGTTAGAAAGGAAACAAATAATTACTGCCTGATTTAAGTAAGCGTTGGTTAAAACATGTACCTAAAGTAAAATTAATTTAATGTAATTACTACTATTAATGTGATGTTAATATATTTAAATAGTTTTTGAACTCCAATCTAGGTGAAAACAGATCAATTTAGAATGGTTTTGCAACATAAAGCTGTGAATGTAAATAATTAATGTTAACCCTGCCCTGCCACACCCTGCCCTGCCCATTTCCTTATATGGGCATAGTTGGTCAATGGGCGTCATAATGGCTTCTGCATCATAATGGCTGCAGTGTATATATATATGAGAAGTTTGTGCTACAAAGTCTTAATGTGGCTGTGAAGCCATTAGATTGCAAGGCTCACATATAAAAGGTATCTGAACCTTGGAAACTGATGGTTTCATTATTTTCCCCAGGTGTGCCAGGACTTCAAGGAGCATCTCGTGGCTGAGGAACAAGACGGAAGGATAATCTCGTGGCTGAGGAACAAGATGGAAGGATGCTATGATCATCACAGGATCCATGCCATTGTATAGTATAGTAAGTTATAATTTTATATTACGTTCTATACTATACAATTGCATGGGCCTGTCATGGACGTCATGTCCCATAATCCTTTTTAAAGTCAATAGCCCGATCCAGGGTTGTACAGCCGGTCACTGTTTTTTCAGGGTCAGGAAGGTTTTTTTTTACTTGTTACACAAGTTTTTTTTTCCTTCCTCTGGATAATTTGGCTTGGACTTTAAAAATGAAATTAAAGAAAATTTTAAAACCTTTTCTTGTGTGGTGTGTTTATTTACACTTGCATTATCACACATAGTCATTAGCCCCGATCCAGGATTGTACACCGATCGCTGTTTTTCAGGGTCAGGAAGGAATTTTTTACTTGTCACTCAAGTTTTTCGCCTTCCTCTGGATCATTTGGCTTAGGTACACACTAAAAATACAATAAAAATAATTTAAAAATTTCCAATCGTTGTTGTTGTCTCTTCTCTTGCGTGGTGTATTAATTTTACTATTGTATCATTGGGACCATGGCTGATAGCTGAAATGCCCGGTTGTATTACCAACTGAT
Source organism: Pelodytes ibericus (assembly GCA_036172795.1). Taxonomy (NCBI): domain Eukaryota; kingdom Metazoa; phylum Chordata; class Amphibia; order Anura; family Pelodytidae; genus Pelodytes; species Pelodytes ibericus. The sequence goes on along the minus strand of CM069863.1, from coordinate 22,439,035 downwards.
GTTTTTTCTTGGTAAAGAAGGGTTTTATTTTAATTATCACTTATTTGGCTTAAGAGAAAAAATATAAAACTCTCTCTTCCTCTGTTCAAACCAAAGATGAGGAAAGACATGACCGAAGATTCAGATCAACATGTCCGCCTCCTAAGGGAGCAAAGAAGGATCAATAAAGTACTGTTTCCTTTCATTAAAGAGTTCCAATTTAAAACATAATTTTGAGGCAATTCTTCATTTAAACATAGGTATATATTTCCCCAACTTAAAGGGTCCATGCCATCGTGGAATGCCCTGCGTTCAAAGCATAAGGGGCTCAGGGTATGTTTTCTTGGGGTTTATCATGTAATAGATGAGGGATGAAAACAAGGTCAAGAAGATGATATATTGCATAGGAATGGTGTTTGGAAAAATCCAAGAGTGTTAAAGAATGTAGTAAATAATATCCAATGAATAGGAGGAGATCATAAGGGAACACACATTTATCCCTCCCCCCCCCCCCCATACTTGCCATTCTGATCCCTAGACTTGCCATTCTGATCCCTAGACCAGCCATTCTAATCCCTAGACCTGCCATTCTGATCCCCAGACTTTCCAATATGGTGCCCAGATTTACCAATATGTCCCTCAGACTTGCCATTTTCCCCAGCTTACCTGAGCTTGCGGTTTCTCTCTCCTTCCATGCACAGATTCTGCATGCAGGAAATGGCTATGATGTCCCTTCCTGTGCGCTGGATCTGTTAGCGTGCAGGGAGAGACGGAGAGTATGAGAGATCATGTGGTCACTGAGCTGCTACCTCAGGGAAAAATCCGCAACTAGCGCCATTTAAAGGGCCAGCGACCTACTTTACACATCTATCAGGTGAGTTAGGCAACCGCAAGGCCCCACAAGTGTGAGGCTTTAGGCGGCTTACTAACTTGCCTGATTAGAGAGCTGCCTCTGACAGTTAGCAATGCTTAGATAAACTAAGCAAATGTCTTGTATCATTCTATACAGAAATAATTACATTAAATGACAAGTGTAGTGAAAAATTAAGTTTTGTTTAAATGAAAGATCGCTTGCAGTGTAGGCATTTAAAATAGATATGCTTTAATGAAAGAATCCAAATAAAGAACATTATTGAGCCCTCTTTGCTCAAAATGTCTCTACAAGGAGGCAGACATGTTGTTTAGAATCTTGGGTCAGATCATCATTCATATGAACCAAGGTCAGTGAATATCTGACCTAAGATTCTAAACAACATGTCTTCCCCCCTGAGATAACTATTTTGAGCAAAGAGGGCTCAATAAGAATCTTTAATTGTATTCAGTGGTGTATCTTGGTTTTGTGCTGACTTAGGCAGACAAATTTTGGGCACCCCCCCTACCCAAGATGCACACCCACGACATGACCCATAACCCACGTTACACACCAGGGACATGCCCCACATGACTCCATCACCCCATTACATACACATTGCCAATATTATTTGCCATTAATATTCCCCAGCTAATTTGCCCAATAATATGCCAGTGTAATTTTCCATTAATATGCCCCTGCCAATTTGCCCAATAATATGCCAGTATTATTTGCCATTAATAAGTCAAAGTCAATTTCCCCAATAATATGCCAGTATTTGCCATTTAATCAGCTCCTGCCAATTTGCCCAATATTATGCCAGTAGTATTTTGTCATTAATATTCCCCAGCCAATTTGCCCAATAATATGCCAGTGTTATTCTGCCATTTAATATGCCCCAGCCAATTTGCCCAATATTAAGCCAGTATTATTTGCCATTTAATATGCCCCTGTCAATTTCCCCAATAATATGCCAGTGTTATTTGCCATTTTATATGCCCTTGACAATTTGCCCAATAATATGCCAGTGTTATTTGCATTTAATATGCCCCAGCTAATTTGCCCAATAATATGCCAGTGTTATTTGCCATTTAATATGCCCCAGCCAATTTGCCCAATAATATGCCAGTGTTATTTGCCATTTAATATGCCCAAGCTAATTTGCTCAATAATATGCCAGTGTTATTTGCCATTTAATATGCACCTGCTAATTTGCCCAATAATATGCCAGTGTTATTTGCCATTTAATATGCACCTGCTAATTTGCCCAATAATATGCCAGTGTTATTTTCCATTAATATGCCCCTACCAATTTGCCCAATAATATGCCAGTATTATTTGCCATTAATAAGTCAAAGCCAATTTCCCCAATAATATGCCAGTATTTGCCATTTAATCAGCCCCTGCCAATTTGCCCAAAATTATGCCAGTAGTATTTTGTCATTAATATTCCCCAGCCAATTTGCCCAATAATATGCCAGTGTTATTCTGCCATTTAATATGCCCCAGCCAATTTGCCCAATATTAAGCCAGTATTATTTGCCATTTAATATGCCCCTGACAATTTGCCCAATAATATGCCTGTGTTATTTGCCATTAATATGCCCCAGCCAATTTGCCTAATAATATGCCAGTATTATTTGCCATTTAAATTCCCACATCACGTTACTGTCGGCACTTCAGTGTCACACTGCACGGGGAGCCGAACAGGTAGCACAGAGGTTTCTCTTTGCTGCCTGTTCGGCTCCCCGTGCAGCCTGCAGGCAGAGGGAAGGTGAGAGGGATCTTCCGATCCCTTCTCACCTCCGTCTCTGCTTGCAAGCGCTTTATTTTTTTTTTAAGGGCTATATTTTTTTTTTCTTAATTTTTTTTTCTTTTCAGTGCTGGGGGGTGCTGCTGCCCCCCCAAAATTTGCTGCCCTAGGCATCCGCCTAGGATGCCTTGCGGTAAATACAGCACTGATTGTATTCTTTTATTAAAACATTTCTATTTAAATATGTAACATGTAAGTGGTTTTATGATAGTTGTACTAGGAGCAAGATAGAAAACTCTGTAGATGTTCCATTAAATTTTATTTAAACACAAAAGATATTGGATTGAGTTAGAAAGGAAACAAATAATTACTGCCTGATTTAAGTAAGCGTTGGTTAAAACATGTACCTAAAGTAAAATTAATTTAATGTAATTACTACTATTAATGTGATGTTAATATATTTAAATAGTTTTTGAACTCCAATCTAGGTGAAAACAGATCAATTTAGAATGGTTTTGCAACATAAAGCTGTGAATGTAAATAATTAATGTTAACCCTGCCCTGCCACACCCTGCCCTGCCCATTTCCTTATATGGGCATAGTTGGTCAATGGGCGTCATAATGGCTTCTGCATCATAATGGCTGCAGTGTATATATATAGGAGAAGTTTGTGCTACAAAGTCTTAATGTGGCTGTGAAGCCATAAGATTGCAAGGCTCACATATAAAAGGTATCTGAACCTTGGAAACTGATGGTTTCATTATTTTCCCCAGGTGTGCCAGGACTTCAAGGAGCATCTCGTGGCTGAGGAACAAGACGGAAGGATAATCTCGTGGCTGAGGAACAAGATGGAAGGATGCTATGATCATCACAGGATCCATGCCATTGTATAGTATAGTAAGTTATAATTTTATATTACGTTCTATACTATACAATTGCATGGGCCTGTCATGGACGTCATGTCCCATAATCCTTTTTAAAGTCAATAGCCCGATCCAGGGTTGTACAGCCGGTCACTGTTTTTTCAGGGTCAGGAAGGTTTTTTTTTACTTGTTACACAAGTTTTTTTTTCCTTCCTCTGGATAATTTGGCTTGGACTTTAAAAATGAAATTAAAGAAAATTTTAAAACCTTTTCTTGTGTGGTGTGTTTATTTACACTTGCATTATCACACATAGTCATTAGCCCCGATCCAGGATTGTACACCGATCGCTGTTTTTCAGGGTCAGGAAGGAATTTTTTACTTGTCACTCAAGTTTTTCGCCTTCCTCTGGATCATTTGGCTTAGGTACACAATAAAAATACAATAAAAATAATTTAAAAATTTCCAATCGTTGTTGTTGTCTCTTCTCTTGCGTGGTGTATTAATTTTACTATTGTATCATTGGGACCATGGCTGATAGCTGAAATGCCCGGTTGTATTACCAAATGATGTTTTTTCTTGGTAAAGAAGGGTTTTATTTTAATTATCACTTATTTGGCTTAAGAGAAAAAATATAAAACTCTCTCTTCCTCTGTTCAAACCAAAGATGAGGAAAGACATGACCGAAGATTCAGATCAACATGTCCGCCTCCTAAGGGAGCAAAGAAGGATCAATAAAGTACTGTTTCCTTTCATTAAAGAGTTCCAATTTAAAACATAATTTTGAGGCAATTCTTCATTTAAACATAGGTATATATTTCCCCAACTTAAAGGGTCCATGCCATCGTGGAATGCCCTGCGTTCAAAGCATAAGGGGCTCAGGGTATGTTTTCTTGGGGTTTATCATGTAATAGATGAGGGATGAAAACAAGGTCAAGAAGATGATATATTGCATAGGAATGGTGTTTGGAAAAATCCAAGAGTGTTAAAGAATGTAGTAAATAATATCCAATGAATAGGAGGAGATCATAAGGGAACACACATTTATCCCCCCCCCCCCCCCATACTTGCCATTCTGATCCCTAGACTTGCCATTCTGATCCCTAGACCAGCCATTCTAATCCCTAGACCTGCCATTCTGATCCCCAGACTTTCCAATATGGTGCCCAGATTTACCAATATGTCCCTCAGACTTGCCATTTTCCCCAGCTTACCTGAGCTTGCGGTTTCTCTCTCCTTCCATGCACAGATTCTGCATGCAGGAAATGGCTATGATGTCCCTTCCTGTGCGCTGGATCTGTTAGCGTGCAGGGAGAGACGGAGAGTATGAGAGATCATGTGGTCACTGAGCTGCTACCTCAGGGAAAAATCCGCAACTAGCGCCATTTAAAGGGCCAGCGACCTACTTTACACATCTATCAGGTGAGTTAGGCAACCGCAAGGCCCCACAAGTGTGAGGCTTTAGGCGGCTTACTAACTTGCCTGATTAGAGAGCTGCCTCTGACAGTTAGCAATGCTTAGATAAACTAAGCAAATGTCTTGTATCATTCTATACAGAAATAATTACATTAAATGACAAGTGTAGTGAAAAATTAAGTTTTGTTTAAATGAAAGATCGCTTGCAGTGTAGGCATTTAAAATAGATATGCTTTAATGAAAGAATCCAAATAAAGAACATTATTGAGCCCTCTTTGCTCAAAATGTCTCTACAAGGAGGCAGACATGTTGTTTAGAATCTTGGGTCAGATCATCATTCATATGAACCAAGGTCAGTGAATATCTGACCTAAGATTCTAAACAACATGTCTTCCCCCCTGAGATAACTATTTTGAGCAAAGAGGGCTCAATAAGAATCTTTAATTGTATTCAGTGGTGTATCTTGGTTTTGTGCTGACTTAGGCAGACAAATTTTGGGCACCCCCCCTACCCAAGATGCACACCCACGACATGACCCATAACCCACGTTACACACCAGGGACATGCCCCACATGACTCCATCACCCCATTACATACACATTGCCAATATTATTTGCCATTAATATTCCCCAGCTAATTTGCCCAATAATATGCCAGTGTAATTTTCCATTAATATGCCCCTGCCAATTTGCCCAATAATATGCCAGTATTATTTGCCATTAATAAGTCAAAGTCAATTTCCCCAATAATATGCCAGTATTTGCCATTTAATCAGCTCCTGCCAATTTGCCCAATATTATGCCAGTAGTATTTTGTCATTAATATTCCCCAGCCAATTTGCCCAATAATATGCCAGTGTTATTCTGCCATTTAATATGCCCCAGCCAATTTGCCCAATATTAAGCCAGTATTATTTGCCATTTAATATGCCCCTGTCAATTTCCCCAATAATATGCCAGTGTTATTTGCCATTTTATATGCCCTTGACAATTTGCCCAATAATATGCCAGTGTTATTTGCATTTAATATGCCCCAGCTAATTTGCCCAATAATATGCCAGTGTTATTTGCCATTTAATATGCCCCAGCCAATTTGCCCAATAATATGCCAGTGTTATTTGCCATTTAATATGCCCAAGCTAATTTGCTCAATAATATGCCAGGGTTATTTGCCATTTAATATGCACCTGCTAATTTGCCCAATAATATGCCAGTGTTATTTTCCATTAATATGCCCCTACCAATTTGCCCAATAATATGCCAGTATTATTTGCCATTAATAAGTCAAAGCCAATTTCCCCAATAATATGCCAGTATTTGCCATTTAATCAGCCCCTGCCAATTTGCCCAATATTATGCCAGTAGTATTTTGTCATTAATATTCCCCAGCCAATTTGCCCAATAATATGCCAGTGTTATTCTGCCATTTAATATGCCCCAGCCAATTTGGCCAATATTAAGCCAGTATTATTTGCCATTTAATATGCCCCTGACAATTTGCCCAATAATATGCCTGTGTTATTTGCCATTAATATGCCCCAGCCAATTTGCCTAATAATATGCCAGTATTATTTGCCATTTAAATTCCCACATCACGTTACTGTCGGCACTTCAGTGTCACACTGCACGGGGAGCCGAACAGGTAGCACAGAGGTTTCTCTTTGCTGCCTGTTCGGCTCCCCGTGCAGCCTGCAGGCAGAGGGAAGGTGAGAGGGATCTTCCGATCCCTTCTCACCTCCGTCTCTGCTTGCAAGCGCTTTATTTTTTTTTTAAGGGCTATATTTTTTTTTTCTTAATTTTTTTTTCTTTTCAGTGCTGGGGGGTGCTGCTGCCCCCCCAAAATTTGCTGCCCTAGGCATCCGCCTAGGATGCCTTGCGGTAAATACAGCACTGATTGTATTCTTTTATTAAAACATTTCTATTTAAATATGTAACATGTAAGTGGTTTTATGATAGTTGTACTAGGAGCAAGATAGAAAACTCTGTAGATGTTCCATTAAATTTTATTTAAACACAAAAGATATTGGATTGAGTTAGAAAGGAAACAAATAATTACTGCCTGATTTAAGTAAGCGTTGGTTAAAACATGTACCTAAAGTAAAATTAATTTAATGTAATTACTACTATTAATGTGATGTTAATATATTTAAATAGTTTTTGAACTCCAATCTAGGTGAAAACAGATCAATTTAGAATGGTTTTGCAACATAAAGCTGTGAATGTAAATAATTAATGTTAACCCTGCCCTGCCACACCCTGCCCTGCCCATTTCCTTATATGGGCATAGTTGGTCAATGGGCGTCATAATGGCTTCTGCATCATAATGGCTGCAGTGTATATATATATGAGAAGTTTGTGCTACAAAGTCTTAATGTGGCTGTGAAGCCATTAGATTGCAAGGCTCACATATAAAAGGTATCTGAACCTTGGAAACTGATGGTTTCATTATTTTCCCCAGGTGTGCCAGGACTTCAAGGAGCATCTCGTGGCTGAGGAACAAGACGGAAGGATAATCTCGTGGCTGAGGAACAAGATGGAAGGATGCTATGATCATCACAGGATCCATGCCATTGTATAGTATAGTAAGTTATAATTTTATATTACGTTCTATACTATACAATTGCATGGGCCTGTCATGGACGTCATGTCCCATAATCCTTTTTAAAGTCAATAGCCCGATCCAGGGTTGTACAGCCGGTCACTGTTTTTTCAGGGTCAGGAAGGTTTTTTTTTACTTGTTACACAAGTTTTTTTTTCCTTCCTCTGGATAATTTGGCTTGGACTTTAAAAATGAAATTAAAGAAAATTTTAAAACCTTTTCTTGTGTGGTGTGTTTATTTACACTTGCATTATCACACATAGTCATTAGCCCCGATCCAGGATTGTACACCGATCGCTGTTTTTCAGGGTCAGGAAGGAATTTTTTACTTGTCATGCAAGTTTTTCGCCTTCCTCTGGATCATTTGGCTTAGGTACACACTAAAAATACAATAAAAATAATTTAAAAATTTCCAATCGTTGTTGTTGTCTCTTCTCTTGCGTGGTGTATTAATTTTACTATTGTATCATTGGGACCATGGCTGATAGCTGAAATGCCCGGTTGTATTACCAACTGATGTTTTTTCTTGGTAAAGAAGGGTTTTATTTTAATTATCACTTATTTGGCTTAAGAGAAAAAATATAAAACTCTCTCTTCCTCTGTTCAAACCAAAGATGAGGAAAGACATGACCGAAGATTCAGATCAACACGTCCGCCTCCTAAGGGAGCAAAGAAGGATCAATAAAGTACTGTTTCCTTTCATTAAAGAGTTCCAATTTAAAACATAATTTTGAGGCAATTCTTCATTTAAACATAGGTATATATTTCCCCAACTTAAAGGGTCCATGCCATCGTGGAATGCCCTGCGTTCAAAGCATAAGGGGCTCAGGGTATGTTTTCTTGGGGTTTATCATGTAATAGATGAGGGATGAAAACAAGGTCAAGAAGATGATATATTGCATAGGAATGGTGTTTGGAAAAATCCAAGAGTGTTAAAGAATGTAGTAAATAATATCCAATGAATAGGAGGAGATCATAAGGGAACACACATTTATCCCCCCCCCCCCCCCCATACTTGCCATTCTGATCCCTAGACTTGCCATTCTGATCCCTAGACCAGCCATTCTAATCCCTAGACCTGCCATTCTGATCCCCAGACTTTCCAATATGGTGCCCAGATTTACCAATATGTCCCTCAGACTTGCCATTTTCCCCAGCTTACCTGAGCTTGCGGTTTCTCTCTCCTTCCATGCACAGATTCTGCATGCAGGAAATGGCTATGATGTCCCTTCCTGTGCGCTGGATCTGTTAGCGTGCAGGGAGAGACGGAGAGTATGAGAGATCATGTGGTCACTGAGCTGCTACCTCAGGGAAAAATCCGCAACTAGCGCCATTTAAAGGGCCAGCGACCTACTTTACACATCTATCAGGTGAGTTAGGCAACCGCAAGGCCCCACAAGTGTGAGGCTTTAGGCGGCTTACTAACTTGCCTGATTAGAGAGCTGCCTCTGACAGTTAGCAATGCTTAGATAAACTAAGCAAATGTCTTGTATCATTCTATACAGAAATAATTACATTAAATGACAAGTGTAGTGAAAAATTAAGTTTTGTTTAAATGAAAGATCGCTTGCAGTGTAGGCATTTAAAATAGATATGCTTTAATGAAAGAATCCAAATAAAGAACATTATTGAGCCCTCTTTGCTCAAAATGTCTCTACAAGGAGGCAGACATGTTGTTTAGAATCTTGGGTCAGATCATCATTCATATGAACCAAGGTCAGTGAATATCTGACCTAAGATTCTAAACAACATGTCTTCCCCCCTGAGATAACTATTTTGAGCAAAGAGGGCTCAATAAGAATCTTTAATTGTATTCAGTGGTGTATCTTGGTTTTGTGCTGACTTAGGCAGACAAATTTTGGGCACCCCCCCCTACCCAAGATGCACACCCACGACATGACCCATAACCCACGTTACACACCAGGGACATGCCCCACATGACTCCATCACCCCATTACATACACATTGCCAATATTATTTGCCATTAATATTCCCCAGCTAATTTGCCCAATAATATGCCAGTGTAATTTTCCATTAATATGCCCCTGCCAATTTGCCCAATAATATGCCAGTATTATTTGCCATTAATAAGTCAAAGTCAATTTCCCCAATAATATGCCAGTATTTGCCATTTAATCAGCTCCTGCCAAATTGCCCAATATTATGCCAGTAGTATTTTGTCATTAATATTCCCCAGCCAATTTGCCCAATAATATGCCAGTGTTATTCTGCCATTTAATATGCCCCAGCCAATTTGCCCAATATTAAGCCAGTATTATTTGCCATTTAATATGCCCCTGTCAATTTCCCCAATAATATGCCAGTGTTATTTGCCATTTTATATGCCCTTGACAATTTGCCCAATAATATGCCAATGTTATTTGCATTTAATATGCCCCAGCTAATTTTCCCAATAATATGCCAGTGTTATTTGCCATTTAATATGCCCCAGCCAATTTGCCCAATAATATGCCAGTGTTATTTGCCATTTAATATGCCCAAGCTAATTTGCCCAATAATATGCCAGTGTTATTTGCCATTTAATATGCACCTGCTAATTTGCCCAATAATATGCCAGTGTTATTTTCCATTAATATGCCCCTACCAATTTGCCCAATAATATGGCAGTATTATTTGCCATTAATAAGTCAAAGCCAATTTCCCCAATAATATGCCAGTATTTTCCATTTAATCAGCCCCTGCCAATTTGCCCAAAATTATGCCAGTAGTATTTTGTCATTAATATTCCCCAGCCAATTTGCCCAATAATATGCCAGTGTTATTCTGCCATTTAATATGCCCCAGCCAATTTGGCCAATATTAAGCCAGTATTATTTGCCATTTAATATGCCCTTGACAATTTGCCCAATAATATGCCTGTGTTATTTGCCATTAATATGCCCCAGCCAATTTGCCTAATAATATGCCAGTATTATTTGCCATTTAAATTCCCACATCACGTTACTGTCGGCACTTCAGTGTCACACTGCACGGGGAGCCGAACAGGTAGCACAGAGGTTTCTCTTTGCTGCCTGTTCGGCTCCCCGTGCAGCCTGCAGGCAGAGGGAAGGTGAGAGGGATCTTCCGATCCCTTCTCACCTCCGTCTATGCTTGCAAGCGCTTTATTTTTTTTTTAAGGGCTATATTTTTTTTTTCTTAATTTTTTTTTCTTTTCAGTGCTGGGGGGTGCTGCTGCCCCCCCCCAAAATTTGCTGCCCTAGGCATCCGCCTAGGATGCCTTGCGGTAAATACAGCACTGATTGTATTCTTTTATTAAAACATTTCTATTTAAATATGTAACATGTAAGTGGTTTTATGATAGTTGTACTAGGAGCAAGATAGAAAACTCTGTAGATGTTCCATTAAATTTTATTTAAACACAAAAGATATTGGATTGAGTTAGAAAGGAAACAAATAATTACTGCCTGATTTAAGTAAGCGTTGGTTAAAACATGTACCTAAAGTAAAATTAATTTAATGTAATTACTACTATTAATGTGATGTTAATATATTTAAATAGTTTTTGAACTCCAATCTAGGTGAAAACAGATCAATTTAGAATGGTTTTGCAACATAAAGCTGTGAATGTAAATAATTAATGTTAACCCTGCCCTGCCACACCCTGCCCTGCCCATTTCCTTATATGGGCATAGTTGGTCAATGGGCGTCATAATGGCTTCTGCATCATAATGGCTGCAGTGTATATATATATGAGAAGTTTGTGCTACAAAGTCTTAATGTGGCTGTGAAGCCATTAGATTGCAAGGCTCACATATAAAAGGTATCTGAACCTTGGAAACTGATGGTTTCATTATTTTCCCCAGGTGTGCCAGGACTTCAAGGAGCATCTCGTGGCTGAGGAACAAGACGGAAGGATGCTATGATCATCACAGGATCCATGCCATTGTATAGTATAGTAAGTTATAATTTTATATTACGTTCTATACTATACAATTGCATGGGCCTGTCATGGACGTCATGTCCCATAATCCTTTTTAAAGTCAATAGCCCGATCCAGGGTTGTACAGCCGGTCACTGTTTTTTCAGGGTCAGGAAGGTTTTTTTTTACTTGTTACACAAGTTTTTTTTTCCTTCCTCTGGATAATTTGGCTTGGACTTTAAAAATGAAATTAAAGAAAATTTTAAAACCTTTTCTTGTGTGGTGTGTTTATTTACACTTGCATTATCACACATAGTCATTAGCCCCGATCCAGGATTGTACACCGATCGCTGTTTTTCAGGGTCAGGAAGGAATTTTTTACTTGTCACTCAAGTTTTTCGCCTTCCTCTGGATCATTTGGCTTAGGTACACACTAAAAATACAATAAAAATAATTTAAAAATTTCCAATCGTTGTTGTTGTCTCTTCTCTTGCGTGGTGTATTAATTTTACTATTGTATCATTGGGACCATGGCTGATAGCTGAAATGCCCGGTTGTATTACCAACTGATGTTTTTTCTTGGTAAAGAAGGGTTTTATTTTAATTATCACTTATTTGGCTTAAGAGAAAAAATATAAAACTCTCTCTTCCTCTGTTCAAACCAAAGATGAGGAAAGACATGACCGAAGATTCAGATCAACACGTCCGCCTCCTAAGGGAGCAAAGAAGGATCAATAAAGTACTGTTTCCTTTCATTAAAGAGTTCCAATTTAAAACATAATTTTGAGGCAATTCTTCATTTAAACATAGGTATATATTTCCCCAACTTAAAGGGTCCATGCCATCGTGGAATGCCCTGCGTTCAAAGCATAAGGGGCTCAGGGTATGTTTTCTTGGGGTTTATCATGTAATAGATGAGGGATGAAAACAAGGTCAAGAAGATGATATATTGCATAGGAATGGTGTTTGGAAAAATCCAAGAGTGTTAAAGAATGTAGTAAACAATATCCAATGAATAGGAGGAGATCATAAGGGAACACACATTTATCCCCCCCCCCCCCCATACTTGCCATTCTGATCCCTAGACTTGCCATTCTGATCCCTAGACCAGCCATTCTAATCCCTAGACCTGCCATTCTGATCCCCAGACTTTCCAATATGGTGCCCAGATTTACCAATATGTCCCTCAGACTTGCCATTTTCCCCAGCTTACCTGAGCTTGCGGTTTCTCTCTCCTTCCATGCACAGATTCTGCATGCAGGAAATGGCTATGATGTCCCTTCCTGTGCGCTGGATCTGTTAGCGTGCAGGGAGAGACGGAGAGTATGAGAGATCATGTGGTCACTGAGCTGCTACCTCAGGGAAAAATCCGCAACTAGCGCCATTTAAAGGGCCAGCGACCTACTTTACACATCTATCAGGTGAGTTAGGCAACCGCAAGGCCCCACATGTGTGAGGCTTTAGGCGGCTTACTAACTTGCCTGATTAGAGAGCTGCCTCTGACAGTTAGCAATGCTTAGATAAACTAAGCAAATGTCTTGTATCATTCTATACAGAAATAATTACATTAAATGACAAGTGTAGTGAAAAATTAAGTTTTGTTTAAATGAAAGATCGCTTGCAGTGTAGGCATTTAAAATAGATATGCTTTAATGAAAGAATCCAAATAAAGAACATTATTGAGCCCTCTTTGCTCAAAATGTCTCTACAAGGAGGCAGACATGTTGTTTAGAATCTTGGGTCAGATCATCATTCATATGAACCAAGGTCAGTGAATATCTGACCTAAGATTCTAAACAACATGTCTTCCCCCCTGAGATAACTATTTTGAGCAAAGAGGGCTCAATAAGAATCTTTAATTGTATTCAGTGGTGTATCTTGGTTTTGTGCTGACTTAGGCAGACAAATTTTGGGCACCCCCCCTACCCAAGATGCACACCCACGACATGACCCATAACCCACGTTACACACCAGGGACATGCCCCACATGACTCCATCACCCCATTACATACACATTGCCAATATTATTTGCCATTAATATTCCCCAGCTAATTTGCCCAATAATATGCCAGTGTAATTTTCCATTAATATGCCCCTGCCAATTTGCCCAATAATATGCCAGTATTATTTGCCATTAATAAGTCAAAGTCAATTTCCACAATAATATGCCAGTATTTGCCATTTAATCAGCTCCTGCCAATTTGCCCAATATTATGCCAGTAGTATTTTGTCATTAATATTCCCCAGCCAATTTGCCCAATAATATGCCAGTGTTATTCTGCCATTTAATATGCCCCAGCCAATTTGCCCAATATTAAGCCAGTATTATTTGCCATTTAATATGCCCCTGTCAATTTCCCCAATAATATGCCAGTGTTATTTGCCATTTTATATGCCCTTGACAATTTGCCCAATAATATGCCAGTGTTATTTGCATTTAATATGCCCCAGCTAATTTGCCCAATAATATGCCAGTGTTATTTGCCATTTAATATGCCCCAGCCAATTTGCCCAATAATATGCCAGTGTTATTTGCCATTTAATATGCCCAAGCTAATTTGCTCAATAATATGCCAGTGTTATTTGCCATTTAATATGCACCTGCTAATTTGCCCAATAATATGCCAGTGTTATTTTCCATTAATATGCCCCTACCAATTTGCCCAATAATATGGCAGTATTATTTGCCATTAATAAGTCAAAGCCAATTTCCCCAATAATATGCCAGTATTTGCCATTTAATCAGCCCCTGCCAATTTGCCCAAAATTATGCCAGTAGTATTTTGTCATTAATATTCCCCAGCCAATTTGCCCAATAATATGCCAGTGTTATTCTGCCATTTAATATGCCCCAGCCAATTTGGCCAATATTAAGCCAGTATTATTTGCCATTTAATATGCCCCTGACAATTTGCCCAATAATATGCCTGTGTTATTTGCCATTAATATGCCCCAGCCAATTTGCCTAATAATATGCCAGTATTATTTGCCATTTAAATTCCCACGTCACGTTACTGTCGGCACTTCAGTGTCACACTGCACGGGGAGCCGAACAGGTAGCACAGAGGTTTCTCTTTGCTGCCTGTTCGGCTCCCCGTGCAGCCTGCAGGCAGAGGGAAGGTGAGAGGGATCTTCCGATCCCTTCTCACCTCCGTCTATGCTTGCAAGCGCTTTATTTTTTTTTTAAGGGCTATATTTTTTTTTTCTTAATTTTTTTTTCTTTTCAGTGCTGGGGGGTGCTGCTGCCCCCCCCCAAAATTTGCTGCCCTAGGCATCCGCCTAGGATGCCTTGCGGTAAATACAGCACTGATTGTATTCTTTTATTAAAACATTTCTATTTAAATATGTAACATGTAAGTGGTTTTATGATAGTTGTACTAGGAGCAAGATAGAAAACTCTGTAGATGTTCCATTAAATTTTATTTAAACACAAAAGATATTGGATTGAGTTAGAAAGGAAACAAATAATTACTGCCTGATTTAAGTAAGCGTTGGTTAAAACATGTACCTAAAGTAAAATTAATTTAATGTAATTACTACTATTAATGTGATGTTAATATATTTAAATAGTTTTTGAACTCCAATCTAGGTGAAAACAGATCAATTTAGAATGGTTTTGCAACATAAAGCTGTGAATGTAAATAATTAATGTTAACCCTGCCCTGCCACACCCTGCCCTGCCCATTTCCTTATATGGGCATAGTTGGTCAATGGGCATCATAATGGCTTCTGCATCATAATGGCTGCAGTGTATATATATATGAGAAGTTTGTGCTACAAAGTCTTAATGTGGCTGTGAAGCCATTAGATTGCAAGGCTCACATATAAAAGGAAACTGATGGTTTCATTATTTTCCCCAGGTGTGCCAGGACTTCAAGGAGCATCTCGTGGCTGAGGAACAAGACGGAAGGATAATCTCGTGGCTGAGGAACAAGATGGAAGGATGCTATGATCATCACAGGATCCATGCCATTGTATAGTATAGTAAGTTATAATTTTATATTACGTTCTATACTATACAATTGCATGGGCCTGTCATGGACGTCATGTCCCATAATCCTTTTTAAAGTCAATAGCCCGATCCAGGGTTGTACAGCCGGTCACTGTTTTTTCAGGGTCAGGAAGGTTTTTTTTTACTTGTTACACAAGTTTTTTTTTCCTTCCTCTGGATAATTTGGCTTGGACTTTAAAAATGAAATTAAAGAAAATGTTAAAACCTTTTCTTGTGTGGTGTGTTTATTTACACTTGCATTATCACACATAGTCATTAGCCCCGATCCAGGATTGTACACCGATCGCTGTTTTTCAGGGTCAGGAAGGAATTTTTTACTTGTCACTCAAGTTTTTCGCCTTCCTCTGGATCATTTGGCTTAGGTACACACTAAAAATACAATAAAAATAATTTAAAAATTTCCAATCGTTGTCTCTTCTCTTGCGTGGTGTATTAATTTTACTATTGTATCATTGGGACCATGGCTGATAGCTGAAATGCCCGGTTGTATTACCAACTGATGTTTTTTCTTGGTAAAGAAGGGTTTTATTTTAATTATCACTTATTTGGCTTAAGAGAAAAAATATAAAACTCTCTCTTCCTCTGTTCAAACCAAAGATGAGGAAAGACATGACCGAAGATTCAGATCAACACGTCCGCCTCCTAAGGGAGCAAAGAAGGATCAATAAAGTACTGTTTCCTTTCATTAAAGAGTTCCAATTTAAAACATAATTTTGAGGCAATTCTTCATTTAAACATAGGTATATATTTCCCCAACTTAAAGGGTCCATGCCATCGTGGAATGCCCTGCGTTCAAAGCATAAGGGGCTCAGGGTATGTTTTCTTGGGGTTTATCATGTAATAGATGAGGGATGAAAACAAGGTCAAGAAGATGATATATTGCATAGGAATGGTGTTTGGAAAAATCCAAGAGTGTTAAAGAATGTAGTAAATAATATCCAATGAATAGGAGGAGATCATAAGGGAACACACATTTATCCCCCCCCCCCCCCCATACTTGCCATTCTGATCCCTAGACTTGCCATTCTGATCCCTAGACCAGCCATTCTAATCCCTAGACCTGCCATTCTGATCCCCAGACTTTCCAATATGGTGCCCAGATTTACCAATATGTCCCTCAGACTTGCCATTTTCCCCAGCTTACCTGAGCTTGCGGTTTCTCTCTCCTTCCATGCACAGATTCTGCATGCAGGAAATGGCTATGATGTCCCTTCCTGTGCGCTGGATCTGTTAGCGTGCAGGGAGAGACGGAGAGTATGAGAGATCATGTGGTCACTGAGCTGCTACCTCAGGGAAAAATCCGCAACTAGCGCCATTTAAAGGGCCAGCGACCTACTTTACACATCTATCAGGTGAGTTAGGCAACCGCAAGGCCCCACAAGTGTGAGGCTTTAGGCGGCTTACTAACTTGCCTGATTAGAGAGCTGCCTCTGACAGTTAGCAATGCTTAGATAAACTAAGCAAATGTCTTGTATCATTCTATACAGAAATAATTACATTAAATGACAAGTGTAGTGAAAAATTAAGTTTTGTTTAAATGAAAGATCGCTTGCAGTGTAGGCATTTAAAATAGATATGCTTTAATGAAAGAATCCAAATAAAGAACATTATTGAGCCCTCTTTGCTCAAAATGTCTCTACAAGGAGGCAGACATGTTGTTTAGAATCTTGGGTCAGATCATCATTCATATGAACCAAGGTCAGTGAATATCTGACCTAAGATTCTAAACAACATGTCTTCCCCCCTGAGATAACTATTTTGAGCAAAGAGGGCTCAATAAGAATCTTTAATTGTATTCAGTGGTGTATCTTGGTTTTGTGCTGACTTAGGCAGACAAATTTTGGGCACCCCCCCTACCCAAGATGCACACCCACGACATGACCCATAACCCACGTTACACACCAGGGACATGCCCCACATGACTCCATCACCCCATTACATACACATTGCCAATATTATTTGCCATTAATATTCCCCAGCTAATTTGCCCAATAATATGCCAGTGTAATTTTCCATTAATATGCCCCTGCCAATTTGCCCAATAATATGCCAGTATTATTTGCCATTAATAAGTCAAAGTCAATTTCCACAATAATATGCCAGTATTTGCCATTTAATCAGCTCCTGCCAATTTGCCCAATATTATGCCAGTAGTATTTTGTCATTAATATTCCCCAGCCAATTTGCCCAATAATATGCCAGTGTTATTCTGCCATTTAATATGCCCCAGCCAATTTGCCCAATATTAAGCCAGTATTATTTGCCATTTAATATGCCCCTGTCAATTTCCCCAATAATATGCCAGTGTTATTTGCCATTTTATATGCCCTTGACAATTTGCATAATAATATGCCAGTGTTATTTGCATTTAATATGCCCCAGCTAATTTGCCCAATAATATGCCAGTGTTATTTGCCATTTAATATGCCCCAGCCAATTTGCCCAATAATATGCCAGTGTTATTTGCCATTTAATATGCCCAAGCTAATTTGCTCAATAATATGCCAGTGTTATTTGCCATTTAATATGCACCTGCTAATTTGCCCAATAATATGCCAGTGTTATTTTCCATTAATATGCCCCTACCAATTTGCCCAATAATATGGCAGTATTATTTGCCATTAATAAGTCAAAGCCAATTTCCCCAATAATATGCCAGTATTTGCCATTTAATCAGCCCCTGCCAATTTGCCCAAAATTATGCCAGTAGTATTTTGTCATTAATATTCCCCAGCCAATTTGCCCAATAATATGCCAGTGTTATTCTGCCATTTAATATGCCCCAGCCAATTTGCCCAATATTAAGCCAGTATTATTTGCCATTTAATATGCCCCTGACAATTTGCCCAATAATATGCCTGTGTTATTTGCCATTAATATGCCCCAGCCAATTTGCCTAATAATATGCCAGTATTATTTGCCATTTAAATTCCCACATCACGTTACTGTCGGCACTTCAGTGTCACACTGCACGGGGAGCCGAACAGGTAGCACAGAGGTTTCTCTTTGCTGCCTGTTCGGCTCCCCATGCAGCCTGCAGGCAGAGGGAAGGTGAGAGGGATCTTCCGATCCCTTCTCACCTCCGTCTCTGCTTGCAAGCGCTTTATTTTTTTTTTAAGGGCTATATTTTTTTTTTCTTAATTTTTTTTTCTTTTCAGTGCTGCGGGGTGCTGCTGCCCCCCCAAAATTTGCTGCCCTAGGCATCCGCCTAGGATGCCTTGCGGTAAATACAGCACTGATTGTATTCTTTTATTAAAACATTTCTATTTAAATATGTAACATGTAAGTGGTTTTATGATAGTTGTACTAGGAGCAAGATAGAAAACTCTGTAGATGTTCCATTAAATTTTATTTAAACACAAAAGATATTGGATTGAGTTAGAAAGGAAACAAATAATTACTGCCTGATTTAAGTAAGCGTTGGTTAAAACATGTACCTAAAGTAAAATTAATTTAATGTAATTACTACTATTAATGTGATGTTAATATATTTAAATAGTTTTTGAACTCCAATCTAGGTGAAAACAGATCAATTTAGAATGGTTTTGCAACATAAAGCTGTGAATGTAAATAATTAATGTTAACCCTGCCCTGCCACACCCTGCCCTGCCCATTTCCTTATATGGGCATAGTTGGTCAATGGGCGTCATAATGGCTTCTGCATCATAATGGCTGCAGTGTATATATATAGGAGAAGTTTGTGCTACAAAGTCTTAATGTGGCTGTGAAGCCATTAGATTGCAAGGCTCACATATAAAAGGTATCTGAACCTTGGAAACTGATGGTTTCATTATTTTCCCCAGGTGTGCCAGGACTTCAAGGAGCATCTCGTGGCTGAGGAACAAGACGGAAGGATAATCTCGTGGCTGAGGAACAAGATGGAAGGATGCTATGATCATCACAGGATCCATGCCATTGTATAGTATAGTAAGTTATAATTTTATATTACGTTCTATACTATACAATTGCATGGGCCTGTCATGGACGTCATGTCCCATAATCCTTTTTAAAGTCAATAGCCCGATCCAGGGTTGTACAGCCGGTCACTGTTTTTTCAGGGTCAGGAAGGTTTTTTTTTACTTGTTACACAAGTTTTTTTTTCCTTCCTCTGGATAATTTGGCTTGGACTTTAAAAATGAAATTAAAGAAAATTTTAAAACCTTTTCTTGTGTGGTGTGTTTATTTACACTTGCATTATCACACATAGTCATTAGCCCCGATCCAGGATTGTACACCGATCGCTGTTTTTCAGGGTCAGGAAGGAATTTTTTACTTGTCACTCAAGTTTTTCGCCTTCCTCTGGATCATTTGGCTTAGGTACACACTAAAAATACATTAAATAATTTAAAAATTTCCAATCGTTGTTGATTGTCTCTTCTCTTGCGTGGTGTATTAATTTTACTATTGTATCATTGGGACCATGGCTGATACCTGAAATGCCCGGTTGTATTACCAACTGATGTTTTTTCTTGGTAAAGAAGGGTTTTATTTTAATTATCACTTATTTGGCTTAAGAGAAAAAATATAAAACTCTCTCTTCCTCTGTTCAAACCAAAGATGAGGAAAGACATGACCGAAGATTCAGATCAACACGTCCGCCTCCTAAGGGAGCAAAGAAGGATCAATAAAGTACTGTTTCCTTTCATTAAAGAGTTCCAATTTAAAACATAATTTTGAGGCAATTCTTCATTTAAACATAGGTATATATTTCCCCAACTTAAAGGGTCCATGCCATCGTGGAATGCCCTGCGTTCAAAGCATAAGGGGCTCAGGGTATGTTTTCTTGGGGTTTATCATGTAATAGATGAGGGATGAAAACAAGGTCAAGAAGATGATATATTGCATAGGAATGGTGTTTGGAAAAATCCAAGAGTGTTAAAGAATGTAGTAAATAATATCCAATGAATAGGAGGAGATCATAAGGGAACACACATTTATCCCCCCCCCCCCCCCCCATACTTGCCATTCTGATCCCTAGACTTGCCATTCTGATCCCTAGACCAGCCATTCTAATCCCTAGACCTGCCATTCTGATCCCCAGACTTTCCAATATGGTGCCCAGATTTACCAATATGTCCCTCAGACTTGCCATTTTCCCCAGCTTACCTGAGCTTGCGGTTTCTCTCTCCTTCCATGCACAGATTCTGCATGCAGGAAATGGCTATGATGTCCCTTCCTGTGCGCTGGATCTGTTAGCGTGCAGGGAGAGACGGAGAGTATGAGAGATCATGTGGTCACTGAGCTGCTACCTCAGGGAAAAATCCGCAACTAGCGCCATTTAAAGGGCCAGCGACCTACTTTACACATCTATCAGGTGAGTTAGGCAACCGCAAGGCCCCACAAGTGTGAGGCTTTAGGCGGCTTACTAACTTGCCTGATTAGAGAGCTGCCTCTGACAGTTAGCAATGCTTAGATAAACTAAGCAAATGTCTTGTATCATTCTATACAGAAATAATTACATTAAATGACAAGTGTAGTGAAAAATTAAGTTTTGTTTAAATGAAAGATCGCTTGCAGTGTAGGCATTTAAAATAGATATGCTTTAATGAAAGAATCCAAATAAAGAACATTATTGAGCCCTCTTTGCTCAAAATGTCTCTACAAGGAGGCAGACATGTTGTTTAGAATCTTGGGTCAGATCATCATTCATATGAACCAAGGTCAGTGAATATCTGACCTAAGATTCTAAACAACATGTCTTCCCCCCTGAGATAACTATTTTGAGCAAAGAGGGCTCAATAAGAATCTTTAATTGTATTCAGTGGTGTATCTTGGTTTTGTGCTGACTTAGGCAGACAAATTTTGGGCACCCCCCCTACCCAAGATGCACACCCACGACATGACCCATAACCCACGTTACACACCAGGGACATGCCCCACATGACTCCATCACCCCATTACATACACATTGCCAATATTATTTGCCATTAATATTCCCCAGCTAATTTGCCCAATAATATGCCAGTGTAATTTTCCATTAATATGCCCCTGCCAATTTGCCCAATAATATGCCAGTATTATTTGCCATTAATAAGTCAAAGTCAATTTCCCCAATAATATGCCAGTATTTGCCATTTAATCAGCTCCTGCCAATTTGCCCAATATTATGCCAGTAGTATTTTGTCATTAATATTCCCCAGCCAATTTGCCCAATAATATGCCAGTGTTATTCTGCCATTTAATATGCCCCAGCCAATTTGCCCAATATTAAGCCAGTATTATTTGCCATTTAATATGCCCCTGTCAATTTCCCCAATAATATGCCAGTGTTATTTGCCATTTTATATGCCCTTGACAATTTGCCCAATAATATGCCAGTGTTATTTGCATTTAATATGCCCCAGCTAATTTGCCCAATAATATGCCAGTGTTATTTGCCATTTAATATGCCCCAGCCAATTTGCCCAATAATATGCCAGTGTTATTTGCCATTTAATATGCCCAAGCTAATTTGCTCAATAATATGCCAGTGTTATTTGCCATTTAATATGCACCTGCTAATTTGCCCAATAATATGCCAGTGTTATTTTCCATTAATATGCCCCTACCAATTTGCCCAATAATATGGCAGTATTATTTGCCATTAATAAGTCAAAGCCAATTTCCCCAATAATATGCCAGTATTTGCCATTTAATCAGCCCCTGCCAATTTGCCCAAAATTATGCCAGTAGTGTTTTGTCATTAATATTCCCCAGCCAATTTGCCCAATAATATGCCAGTGTTATTCTGCCATTTAATATGCCCCAGCCAATTTGGCCAATATTAAGCCAGTATTATTTGCCATTTAATATGCCCTTGACAATTTGCCCAATAATATGCCTGTGTTATTTGCCATTAATATGCCCCAGCCAATTTGCCTAATAATATGCCAGTATTATTTGCCATTTAAATTCCCACGTCACGTTACTGTCGGCACTTCAGTGTCACACTGCACGGGGAGCCGAACAGGTAGCACAGAGGTTTCTCTTTGCTGCCTGTTCGGCTCCCCGTGCAGCCTGCAGGCAGAGGGAAGGTGAGAGGGATCTTCCGATCCCTTCTCACCTCCGTCTCTGCTTGCAAGCGCTTTATTTTTTTTTTTTAAGGGCTATATTTTTTTTTTCTTAATTTTTTTTTCTTTTCAGTGCTGGGGGGTGCTGCTGCCCCACCAAAATTTGCTGCCCTAGGCATCCGCCTAGGATGCCTTGCGGTAAATACAGCACTGATTGTATTCTTTTATTAAAACATTTCTATTTAAATATGTAACATGTAAGTGGTTTTATGATAGTTGTACTAGGAGCAAGATAGAAAACTCTGTAGATGTTCCATTAAATTTTATTTAAACACAAAAGATATTGGATTGAGTTAGAAAGGAAACAAATAATTACTGCCTGATTTAAGTAAGCGTTGGTTAAAACATGTACCTAAAGTAAAATTAATTTAATGTAATTACTACTATTAATGTGATGTTAATATATTTAAATAGTTTTTGAACTCCAATCTAGGTGAAAACAGATCAATTTAGAATGGTTTTGCAACATAAAGCTGTGAATTTAAATAATTAATGTTAACCCTGCCCTGCCACACCCTGCCCTGCCCATTTCCTTATATGGGCATAGTTGGTCAATGGGCGTCATAATGGCTTCTGCATCATAATGGCTGCAGTGTATATATATATGAGAAGTTTGTGCTACAAAGTCTTAATGTGGCTGTGAAGCCATTAGATTGCAAGGCTCACATATAAAAGGTATCTGAACCTTGGAAACTGATGGTTTCATTATTTTCCCCAGGTGTGCCAGGACTTCAAGGAGCATCTCGTGGCTGAGGAACAAGACGGAAGGATAATCTCGTGGCTGAGGAACAAGATGGAAGGATGCTATGATCATCACAGGATCCATGCCATTGTATAGTATAGTAAGTTATAATTTTATATTACGTTCTATACTATACAATTGCATGGGCCTGTCATGGACGTCATGTCCCATAATCCTTTTTAAAGTCAATAGCCCGATCCAGGGTTGTACAGCCGGTCACTGTTTTTTCAGGGTCAGGAAGGTTTTTTTTTACTTGTTACACAAGTTTTTTTTTCCTTCCTCTGGATAATTTGGCTTGGACTTTAAAAATGAAATTAAAGAAAATGTTAAAACCTTTTCTTGTGTGGTGTGTTTATTTACACTTGCATTATCACACATAGTCATTAGCCCCGATCCAGGATTGTACACCGATCGCTGTTTTTCAGGGTCAGGAAGGAATTTTTTACTTGTCACTCAAGTTTTTCGCCTTCCTCTGGATCATTTGGCTTAGGTACACACTAAAAATACAATAAAAATAATTTAAAAATTTCCAATCGTTGTCTCTTCTCTTGTGTGGTGTATTAATTTTACTATTGTATCATTGGGACCATGGCTGATAGCTGAAATGCCCGGTTGTATTACCAACTGATGTTTTTTCTTGGTAAAGAAGGGTTTTATTTTAATTATCACTTATTTGGCTTAAGAGAAAAAATATAAAACTCTCTCTTCCTCTGTTCAAACCAAAGATGAGGAAAGACATGACCGAAGATTCAGATCAACACGTCCGCCTCCTAAGGGAGCAAAGAAGGATCAATAAAGTACTGTTTCCTTTCATTAAAGAGTTCCAATTTAAAACATAATTTTGAGGCAATTCTTCATTTAAACATAGGTATATATTTCCCCAACTTAAAGGGTCCATGCCATCGTGGAATGCCCTGCGTTCAAAGCATAAGGGGCTCAGGGTATGTTTTCTTGGGGTTTATCATGTAATAGATGAGGGATGAAAACAAGGTCAAGAAGATGATATATTGCATAGGAATGGTGTTTGGAAAAATCCAAGAGTGTTAAAGAATGTAGTAAATAATATCCAATGAATAGGAGGAGATCATAAGGGAACATACATTTATCCCTCCCCCCCCCCATACTTGCCATTCTGATCCCTAGACTTGCCATTCTGATCCCTAGACCAGCCATTCTAATCCCTAGACCTGCCATTCTGATCCCCAGACTTTCCAATATGGTGCCCAGATTTACCAATATGTCCCTCAGACTTGCCATTTTCCCCAGCTTACCTGAGCTTGCGGTTTCTCTCTCCTTCCATGCACAGATTCTGCATGCAGGAAATGGCTATGATGTCCCTTCCTGTGCGCTGGATCTGTTAGCGTGCAGGGAGAGACGGAGAGTATGAGAGATCATGTGGTCACTGAGCTGCTACCTCAGGGAAAAATCCGCAACTAGCGCCATTTAAAGGGCCAGCGACCTACTTTACACATCTATCAGGTGAGTTAGGCAACCGCAAGGCCCCACAAGTGTGAGGCTTTAGGCGGCTTACTAACTTGCCTGATTAGAGAGCTGCCTCTGACAGTTAGCAATGCTTAGATAAACTAAGCAAATGTCTTGTATCATTCTATACAGAAATAATTACATTAAATGACAAGTGTAGTGAAAAATTAAGTTTTGTTTAAATGAAAGATCGCTTGCAGTGTAGGCATTTAAAATAGATATGCTTTAATGAAAGAATCCAAATAAAGAACATTATTGAGCCCTCTTTGCTCAAAATGTCTCTACAAGGAGGCAGACATGTTGTTTAGAATCTTGGGTCAGATCATCATTCATATGAACCAAGGTCAGTGAATATCTGACCTAAGATTCTAAACAACATGTCTTCCCCCCTGAGATAACTATTTTGAGCAAAGAGGGCTCAATAAGAATCTTTAATTGTATTCAGTGGTGTATCTTGGTTTTGTGCTGACTTAGGCAGACAAATTTTGGGCACCCCCCCTACCCAAGATGCACACCCACGACATGACCCATAACCCACGTTACACACCAGGGACATGCCCCACATGACTCCATCACCCCATTACATACACATTGCCAATATTATTTGCCATTAATATTCCCCAGCTAATTTGCCCAATAATATGCCAGTGTAATTTTCCATTAATATGCCCCTGCCAATTTGCCCAATAATATGCCAGTATTATTTGCCATTTATAAGTCAAAGTCAATTTCCCCAATAATATGCCAGTATTTGCCATTTAATCAGCTCCTGCCAATTTGCCCAATATTATGCCAGTAGTATTTTGTCATTAATATTCCCCAGCCAATTTGCCCAATAATATGCCAGTGTTATTCTGCCATTTAATATGCCCCAGCCAATTTGCCCAATATTAAGCCAGTATTATTTGCCATTTAATATGCCCCTGTCAATTTCCCCAATAATATGCCAGTGTTATTTGCCATTTTATATGCCCTTGACAATTTGCATAATAATATGCCAGTGTTATTTGCATTTAATATGCCCCAGCTAATTTGCCCAATAATATGCCAGTGTTATTTGCCATTTAATATGCCCCAGCCAATTTGCCCAATAATATGCCAGTGTTATTTGCCATTTAATATGCCCAAGCTAATTTGCTCAATAATATGCCAGTGTTATTTGCCATTTAATATGCACCTGCTAATTTGCCCAATAATATGCCAGTGTTATTTTCCATTAATATGCCCCTACCAATTTGCCCAATAATATGCCAGTATTATTTGCCATTAATAAGTCAAAGCCAATTTCCCCAATAATATGCCAGTATTTGCCATTTAATCAGCCCCTGCCAATTTGCCCAAAATTATGCCAGTAGTATTTTGTCATTAATATTCCCCAGCCAATTTGCCCAATAATATGCCAGTGTTATTCTGCCATTTAATATGCCCCAGCCAATTTGCCCAATATTAAGCCAGTATTATTTGCCATTTAATATGCCCCTGACAATTTGCCCAATAATATGCCTGTGTTATTTGCCATTAATATGCCCCAGCCAATTTGCCTAATAATATGCCAGTATTATTTGCCATTTAAATTCCCACATCACGTTACTGTCGGCACTTCAGTGTCACACTGCACGGGGAGCCGAACAGGTAGCACAGAGGTTTCTCTTTGCTGCCTGTTCGGCTCCCCGTGCAGCCTGCAGGCAGAGGGAAGGTGAGAGGGATCTTCCGATCCCTTCTCACCTCCGTCTCTGCTTGCAAGCGCT
This sequence comes from Pelodytes ibericus, assembly GCA_036172795.1. Classification (NCBI taxonomy): domain Eukaryota; kingdom Metazoa; phylum Chordata; class Amphibia; order Anura; family Pelodytidae; genus Pelodytes; species Pelodytes ibericus. Next base: position 22,412,665 of record CM069863.1, on the reverse strand, counting down.
TTATTTTTTTTTTAAGGGCTATATTTTTTTTTTCTTAATTTTTTTTTTCTTTTCAGTGCTGCGGGGTGCTGCTGCCCCCCCAAAATTTGCTGCCCTAGGCATCCGCCTAGGATGCCTTGCGGTAAATACAGCACTGATTGTATTCTTTTATTAAAACATTTCTATTTAAATATGTAACATGTAAGTGGTTTTATGATAGTTGTACTAGGAGCAAGATAGAAAACTCTGTAGATGTTCCATTAAATTTTATTTAAACACAAAAGATATTGGATTGAGTTAGAAAGGAAACAAATAATTACTGCCTGATTTAAGTAAGCGTTGGTTAAAACATGTACCTAAAGTAAAATTAATTTAATGTAATTACTACTATTAATGTGATGTTAATATATTTAAATAGTTTTTGAACTCCAATCTAGGTGAAAACAGATCAATTTAGAATGGTTTTGCAACATAAAGCTGTGAATGTAAATAATTAATGTTAACCCTGCCCTGCCACACCCTGCCCTGCCCATTTCCTTATATGGGCATAGTTGGTCAATGGGCGTCATAATGGCTTCTGCATCATAATGGCTGCAGTGTATATATATAGGAGAAGTTTGTGCTACAAAGTCTTAATGTGGCTGTGAAGCCATTAGATTGCAAGGCTCACATATAAAAGGTATCTGAACCTTGGAAACTGATGGTTTCATTATTTTCCCCAGGTGTGCCAGGACTTCAAGGAGCATCTCGTGGCTGAGGAACAAGACGGAAGGATAATCTCGTGGCTGAGGAACAAGATGGAAGGATGCTATGATCATCACAGGATCCATGCCATTGTATAGTATAGTAAGTTATAATTTTATATTACGTTCTATACTATACAATTGCATGGGCCTGTCATGGACGTCATGTCCCATAATCCTTTTTAAAGTCAATAGCCCGATCCAGGGTTGTACAGCCGGTCACTGTTTTTTCAGGGTCAGGAAGGTTTTTTTTTACTTGTTACACAAGTTTTTTTTTCCTTCCTCTGGATAATTTGGCTTGGACTTTAAAAATGAAATTAAAGAAAATGTTAAAACCTTTTCTTGTGTGGTGTGTTTATTTACACTTGCATTATCACACATAGTCATTAGCCCCGATCCAGGATTGTACACCGATCGCTGTTTTTCAGGGTCAGGAAGGAATTTTTTACTTGTCACTCAAGTTTTTCGCCTTCCTCTGGATCATTTGGCTTAGGTACACACTAAAAATACAATAAAAATAATTTAAAAATTTCCAATCGTTGTTGTTGTCTCTTCTCTTGCGTGGTGTATTAATTTTACTATTGTATCATTGGGACCATGGCTGATAGCTGAAATGCCCGGTTGTATTACCAACTGATGTTTTTTCTTGGTAAAGAAGGGTTTTATTTTAATTATCACTTATTTGGCTTAAGAGAAAAAATATAAAACTCTCTCTTCCTCTGTTCAAACCAAAGATGAGGAAAGACATGACCGAAGATTCAGATCAACATGTCCGCCTCCTAAGGGAGCAAAGAAGGATCAATAAAGTACTGTTTCCTTTCATTAAAGAGTTCCAATTTAAAACATAATTTTGAGGCAATTCTTCATTTAAACATAGGTATATATTTCCCCAACTTAAAGGGTCCATGCCATCGTGGAATGCCCTGCGTTCAAAGCATAAGGGGCTCAGGGTATGTTTTCTTGGGGTTTATCATGTAATAGATGAGGGATGAAAACAAGGTCAAGAAGATGATATATTGCATAGGAATGGTGTTTGGAAAAATCCAAGAGTGTTAAAGAATGTAGTAAATAATATCCAATGAATAGGAGGAGATCATAAGGGAACACACATTTATCCCCCCCCCCCCCCCATACTTGCCATTCTGATCCCTAGACTTGCCATTCTGATCCCTAGACCAGCCATTCTAATCCCTAGACCTGCCATTCTGATCCCCAGACTTTCCAATATGGTGCCCAGATTTACCAATATGTCCCTCAGACTTGCCATTTTCCCCAGCTTACCTGAGCTTGCGGTTTCTCTCTCCTTCCATGCACAGATTCTGCATGCAGGAAATGGCTATGATGTCCCTTCCTGTGCGCTGGATCTGTTAGCGTGCAGGGAGAGACGGAGAGTATGAGAGATCATGTGGTCACTGAGCTGCTACCTCAGGGAAAAATCCGCAACTAGCGCCATTTAAAGGGCCAGCGACCTACTTTACACATCTATCAGGTGAGTTAGGCAACCGCAAGGCCCCACAAGTGTGAGGCTTTAGGCGGCTTACTAACTTGCCTGATTAGAGAGCTGCCTCTGACAGTTAGCAATGCTTAGATAAACTAAGCAAATGTCTTGTATCATTCTATACAGAAATAATTACATTAAATGACAAGTGTAGTGAAAAATTAAGTTTTGTTTAAATGAAAGATCGCTTGCAGTGTAGGCATTTAAAATAGATATGCTTTAATGAAAGAATCCAAATAAAGAACATTATTGAGCCCTCTTTGCTCAAAATGTCTCTACAAGGAGGCAGACATGTTGTTTAGAATCTTGGGTCAGATCATCATTCATATGAACCAAGGTCAGTGAATATCTGACCTAAGATTCTAAACAACATGTCTTCCCCCCTGAGATAACTATTTTGAGCAAAGAGGGCTCAATAAGAATCTTTAATTGTATTCAGTGGTGTATCTTGGTTTTGTGCTGACTTAGGCAGACAAATTTTGGGCACCCCCCCTACCCAAGATGCACACCCACGACATGACCCATAACCCACGTTACACACCAGGGACATGCCCCACATGACTCCATCACCCCATTACATACACATTGCCAATATTATTTGCCATTAATATTCCCCAGCTAATTTGCCCAATAATATGCCAGTGTAATTTTCCATTAATATGCCCCTGCCAATTTGCCCAATAATATGCCAGTATTATTTGCCATTAATAAGTCAAAGTCAATTTCCCCAATAATATGCCAGTATTTGCCATTTAATCAGCTCCTGCCAATTTGCCCAATATTATGCCAGTAGTATTTTGTCATTAATATTCCCCAGCCAATTTGCCCAATAATATGCCAGTGTTATTCTGCCATTTAATATGCCCCAGCCAATTTGCCCAATATTAAGCCAGTATTATTTGCCATTTAATATGCCCCTGTCAATTTCCCCAATAATATGCCAGTGTTATTTGCCATTTTATATGCCCTTGACAATTTGCATAATAATATGCCAGTGTTATTTGCATTTAATATGCCCCAGCTAATTTGCCCAATAATATGCCAGTGTTATTTGCCATTTAATATGCCCCAGCCAATTTGCCCAATAATATGCCAGTGTTATTTGCCATTTAATATGCCCAAGCTAATTTGCTCAATAATATGCCAGTGTTATTTGCCATTTAATATGCACCTGCTAATTTGCCCAATAATATGCCAGTGTTATTTTCCATTAATATGCCCCTACCAATTTGCCCAATAATATGGCAGTATTATTTGCCATTAATAAGTCAAAGCCAATTTCCCCAATAATATGCCAGTATTTGCCATTTAATCAGCCCCTGCCAATTTGCCCAAAATTATGCCAGTAGTATTTTGTCATTAATATTCCCCAGCCAATTTGCCCAATAATATGCCAGTGTTATTCTGCCATTTAATATGCACCAGCCAATTTGCCCAATATTAAGCCAGTATTATTTGCCATTTAATATGCCCCTGACAATTTGCCCAATAATATGCCTGTGTTATTTGCCATTAATATGCCCCAGCCAATTTGCCTAATAATATGCCAGTATTATTTGCCATTTAAATTCCCACATCACGTTACTGTCGGCACTTCAGTGTCACACTGCACGGGGAGCCGAACAGGTAGCACAGAGGTTTCTCTTTGCTGCCTGTTCGGCTCCCCGTGCAGCCTGCAGGCAGAGGGAAGGTGAGAGGGATCTTCCGATCCCTTCTCACCTCCGTCTCTGCTTGCAAGCACTTTATTTTTTTTTTAAGGGCTATATTTTTTTTTTCTTAATTTTTTTTTCTTTTCAGTGCTGCGGGGTGCTGCTGCCCCCCCAAAATTTGCTGCCCTAGGCATCCGCCTAGGATGCCTTGCGGTAAATACAGCACTGATTGTATTCTTTTATTAAAACATTTCTATTTAAATATGTAACATGTAAGTGGTTTTATGATAGTTGTACTAGGAGCAAGATAGAAAACTCTGTAGATGTTCCATTAAATTTTATTTAAACACAAAAGATATTGGATTGAGTTAGAAAGGAAACAAATAATTACTGCCTGATTTAAGTAAGCGTTGGTTAAAACATGTACCTAAAGTAAAATTAATTTAATGTAATTACTACTATTAATGTGATGTTAATATATTTAAATAGTTTTTGAACTCCAATCTAGGTGAAAACAGATCAATTTAGAATGGTTTTGCAACATAAAGCTGTGAATGTAAATAATTAATGTTAACCCTGCCCTGCCACACCCTGCCCTGCCCATTTCCTTATATGGGCATAGTTGGTCAATGGGCGTCATAATGGCTTCTGCATCATAATGGCTGCAGTGTATATATATAGGAGAAGTTTGTGCTACAAAGTCTTAATGTGGCTGTGAAGCCATTAGATTGCAAGGCTCACATATAAAAGGTATCTGAACCTTGGAAACTGATGGTTTCATTATTTTCCCCAGGTGTGCCAGGACTTCAAGGAGCATCTCGTGGCTGAGGAACAAGACGGAAGGATAATCTCGTGGCTGAGGAACAAGATGGAAGGATGCTATGATCATCACAGGATCCATGCCATTGTATAGTATAGTAAGTTATAATTTTATATTACGTTCTATACTATACAATTGCATGGGCCTGTCATGGACGTCATGTCCCATAATCCTTTTTAAAGTCAATAGCCCGATCCAGGGTTGTACAGCCGGTCACTGTTTTTTCAGGGTCAGGAAGGTTTTTTTTTACTTGTTACACAAGTTTTTTTTTCCTTCCTCTGGATAATTTGGCTTGGACTTTAAAAATGAAATTAAAGAAAATGTTAAAACCTTTTCTTGTGTGGTGTGTTTATTTACACTTGCATTATCACACATAGTCATTAGCCCCGATCCAGGATTGTACACCGATCGCTGTTTTTCAGGGTCAGGAAGGAATTTTTTACTTGTCACTCAAGTTTTTCGCCTTCCTCTGGATCATTTGGCTTAGGTACACACTAAAAATACAATAAAAATAATTTAAAAATTTCCAATCGTTGTTGTTGTCTCTTCTCTTGCGTGGTGTATTAATTTTACTATTGTATCATTGGGACCATGGCTGATACCTGAAATGCCCGGTTGTATTACCAACTGATGTTTTTTCTTGGTAAAGAAGGGTTTTATTTTAATTATCACTTATTTGGCTTAAGAGAAAAAATATAAAACTCTCTCTTCCTCTGTTCAAACCAAAGATGAGGAAAGACATGACCGAAGATTCAGATCAACATGTCCGCCTCCTAAGGGAGCAAAGAAGGATCAATAAAGTACTGTTTCCTTTCATTAAAGAGTTCCAATTTAAAACATAATTTTGAGGCAATTCTTCATTTAAACATAGGTATATATTTCCCCAACTTAAAGGGTCCATGCCATCGTGGAATGCCCTGCGTTCAAAGCATAAGGGGCTCAGGGTATGTTTTCTTGGGGTTTATCATGTAATAGATGAGGGATGAAAACAAGGTCAAGAAGATGATATATTGCATAGGAATGGTGTTTGGAAAAATCCAAGAGTGTTAAAGAATGTAGTAAATAATATCCAATGAATAGGAGGAGATCATAAGGGAACACACATTTATCCCCCCCCCCCCCCCATACTTGCCATTCTGATCCCTAGACTTGCCATTCTGATCCCTAGACCAGCCATTCTAATCCCTAGACCTGCCATTCTGATCCCCAGACTTTCCAATATGGTGCCCAGATTTACCAATATGTCCCTCAGACTTGCCATTTTCCCCAGCTTACCTGAGCTTGCGGTTTCTCTCTCCTTCCATGCACAGATTCTGCATGCAGGAAATGGCTATGATGTCCCTTCCTGTGCGCTGGATCTGTTAGCGTGCAGGGAGAGACGGAGAGTATGAGAGATCATGTGGTCACTGAGCTGCTACCTCAGGGAAAAATCCGCAACTAGCGCCATTTAAAGGGCCAGCGACCTACTTTACACATCTATCAGGTGAGTTAGGCAACCGCAAGGCCCCACAAGTGTGAGGCTTTAGGCGGCTTACTAACTTGCCTGATTAGAGAGCTGCCTCTGACAGTTAGCAATGCTTAGATAAACTAAGCAAATGTCTTGTATCATTCTATACAGAAATAATTACATTAAATGACAAGTGTAGTGAAAAATTAAGTTTTGTTTAAATGAAAGATCGCTTGCAGTGTAGGCATTTAAAATAGATATGCTTTAATGAAAGAATCCAAATAAAGAACATTATTGAGCCCTCTTTGCTCAAAATGTCTCTACAAGGAGGCAGACATGTTGTTTAGAATCTTGGGTCAGATCATCATTCATATGAACCAAGGTCAGTGAATATCTGACCTAAGATTCTAAACAACATGTCTTCCCCCCTGAGATAACTATTTTGAGCAAAGAGGGCTCAATAAGAATCTTTAATTGTATTCAGTGGTGTATCTTGGTTTTGTGCTGACTTAGGCAGACAAATTTTGGGCACCCCCCCTACCCAAGATGCACACCCACGACATGACCCATAACCCACGTTACACACCAGGGACATGCCCCACATGACTCCATCACCCCATTACATACACATTGCCAATATTATTTGCCATTAATATTCCCCAGCTAATTTGCCCAATAATATGCCAGTGTAATTTTCCATTAATATGCCCCTGCCAATTTGCCCAATAATATGCCAGTATTATTTGCCATTAATAAGTCAAAGTCAATTTCCACAATAATATGCCAGTATTTGCCATTTAATCAGCTCCTGCCAATTTGCCCAATATTATGCCAGTAGTATTTTGTCATTAATATTCCCCAGCCAATTTGCCCAATAATATGCCAGTGTTATTCTGCCATTTAATATGCCCCAGCCAATTTGCCCAATATTAAGCCAGTATTATTTGCCATTTAATATGCCCCTGTCAATTTCCCCAATAATATGCCAGTGTTATTTGCCATTTTATATGCCCTTGACAATTTGCCCAATAATATGCCAGTGTTATTTGCATTTAATATGCCCCAGCTAATTTGCCCAATAATATGCCAGTGTTATTTGCCATTTAATATGCCCCAGCCAATTTGCCCAATAATATGCCAGTGTTATTTGCCATTTAATATGCCCAAGCTAATTTGCTCAATAATATGCCAGTGTTATTTGCCATTTAATATGCACCTGCTAATTTGCCCAATAATATGCCAGTGTTATTTTCCATTAATATGCCCCTACCAATTTGCCCAATAATATGGCAGTATTATTTGCCATTAATAAGTCAAAGCCAATTTCCCCAATAATATGCCAGTATTTGCCATTTAATCAGCCCCTGCCAATTTGCCCAAAATTATGCCAGTAGTATTTTGTCATTAATATTCCCCAGCCAATTTGCCCAATAATATGCCAGTGTTATTCTGCCATTTAATATGCCCCAGCCAATTTGCCCAATATTAAGCCAGTATTATTTGCCATTTAATATGCCCCTGACAATTTGCCCAATAATATGCCTGTGTTATTTGCCATTAATATGCCCCAGCCAATTTGCCTAATAATATGCCAGTATTATTTGCCATTTAAATTCCCACGTCACGTTACTGTCGGCACTCCAGTGTCACACTGCACGGGGAGCCGAACAGGTAGCACAGAGGTTTCTCTTTGCTGCCTGTTCGGCTCCCCGTGCAGCCTGCAGGCAGAGGGAAGGTGAGAGGGATCTTCCGATCCCTTCTCACCTCCGTCTCTGCTTGCAAGCGCTTTATTTATTTTTTAAGGGCTATATTTTTTTTTTCTTTATTTTTTTTTCTTTTCAGTGCTGGGGGGTGCTGCTGCCCCCCCCAAAATTTGCTGCCCTAGGCATCCGCCTAGGATGCCTTGCGGTAAATACAGCACTGATTGTATTCTTTTATTAAAACATTTCTATTTAAATATGTAACATGTAAGTGGTTTTATGATAGTTGTACTAGGAGCAAGATAGAAAACTCTGTAGATGTTCCATTAAATTTTATTTAAACACAAAAGATATTGGATTGAGTTAGAAAGGAAACAAATAATTACTGCCTGATTTAAGTAAGCGTTGGTTAAAACATGTACCTAAAGTAAAATTAATTTAATGTAATTACTACTATTAATGTGATGTTAATATATTTAAATAGTTTTTGAACTCCAATCTAGGTGAAAACAGATCAATTTAGAATGGTTTTGCAACATAAAGCTGTGAATGTAAATAATTAATGTTAACCCTGCCCTGCCACACCCTGCCCTGCCCATTTCCTTATATGGGCATAGTTGGTCAATGGGCGTCATAATGGCTTCTGCATCATAATGGCTGCAGTGTATATATATAGGAGAAGTTTGTGCTACAAAGTCTTAATGTGGCTGTGAAGCCATTAGATTGCAAGGCTCACATATAAAAGGTATCTGAACCTTGGAAACTGATGGTTTCATTATTTTCCCCAGGTGTGCCAGGACTTCAAGGAGCATCTCGTGGCTGAGGAACAAGACGGAAGGATAATCTCGTGGCTGAGGAACAAGATGGAAGGATGCTATGATCATCACAGGATCCATGCCATTGTATAGTATAGTAAGTTATAATTTTATATTACGTTCTATACTATACAATTGCATGGGCCTGTCATGGACGTCATGTCCCATAATCCTTTTTAAAGTCAATAGCCCGATCCAGGGTTGTACAGCCGGTCACTGTTTTTTCAGGGTCAGGAAGGTTTTTTTTTACTTGTTACACAAGTTTTTTTTTCCTTCCTCTGGATAATTTGGCTTGGACTTTAAAAATGAAATTAAAGAAAATGTTAAAACCTTTTCTTGTGTGGTGTGTTTATTTACACTTGCATTATCACACATAGTCATTAGCCCCGATCCAGGATTGTACACCGATCGCTGTTTTTCAGGGTCAGGAAGGAATTTTTTACTTGTCACTCAAGTTTTTCGCCTTCCTCTGGATCATTTGGCTTAGGTACACACTAAAAATACAATAAAAATAATTTAAAAATTTCCAATCGTTGTTGTTGTCTCTTCTCTTGCGTGGTGTATTAATTTTACTATTGTATCATTGGGACCATGGCTGATAGCTGAAATGCCCGGTTGTATTACCAACTGATGTTTTTTCTTGGTAAAGAAGGGTTTTATTTTAATTATCACTTATTTGGCTTAAGAGAAAAAATATAAAACTCTCTCTTCCTCTGTTCAAACCAAAGATGAGGAAAGACATGACCGAAGATTCAGATCAACATGTCCGCCTCCTAAGGGAGCAAAGAAGGATCAATAAAGTACTGTTTCCTTTCATTAAAGAGTTCCAATTTAAAACATAATTTTGAGGCAATTCTTCATTTAAACATAGGTATATATTTCCCCAACTTAAAGGGTCTATGCCATCGTGGAATGCCCTGCGTTCAAAGCATAAGGGGCTCAGGGTATGTTTTCTTGGGGTTTATCATGTAATAGATGAGGGATGAAAACAAGGTCAAGAAGATGATATATTGCATAGGAATGGTGTTTGGAAAAATCCAAGAGTGTTAAAGAATGTAGTAAATAATATCCAATGAATAGGAGGAGATCATAAGGGAACACACATTTATCCCCCCCCCCCCCATACTTGCCATTCTGATCCCTAGACTTGCCATTCTGATCCCTAGACCAGCCATTCTAATCCCTAGACCTGCCATTCTGATCCCCAGACTTTCCAATATGGTGCCCAGATTTACCAATATGTCCCTCAGACTTGCCATTTTCCCCAGCTTACCTGAGCTTGCGGTTTCTCTCTCCTTCCATGCACAGATTCTGCATGCAGGAAATGGCTATGATGTCCCTTCCTGTGCGCTGGATCTGTTAGCGTGCAGGGAGAGACGGAGAGTATGAGAGATCATGTGGTCACTGAGCTGCTACCTCAGGGAAAAATCCGCAACTAGCGCCATTTAAAGGGCCAGCGACCTACTTTACACATCTATCAGGTGAGTTAGGCAACCGCAAGGCCCCACAAGTGTGAGGCTTTAGGCGGCTTACTAACTTGCCTGATTAGAGAGCTGCCTCTGACAGTTAGCAATACTTAGATAAACTAAGCAAATGTCTTGTATCATTCTATACAGAAATAATTACATTAAATGACAAGTGTAGTGAAAAATTAAGTTTTGTTTAAATGAAAGATCGCTTGCAGTGTAGGCATTTCATATAGATAAGCTTTAATGAAAGAATCCAAATAAAGAACCTTATTGAGTCCTCTTTGCTCCAAATAGCTCTACCAGAAGGCAGACATGTTGTTTAGAATCTTGGGTCAGATCATCATTCATATGAACCAAGGTGAGTGAATATCTGACCTAAGATTCTAAACAACATGTCTTCCCCCCTGAGAGAACTATTTTGAGCAAAGGGCTCAATAAGAATCATTAATTGCATTCTTTTATTAAAACATTTCTATTTAAATATGTAACATGTAAGTTGTTTTATGATAGTTGTACTAGGAGCAAGATAGAAAACTCTGTAGATTTTCCATTAAATTTGTTTTAAACACAAAAGATATGCATTGAATTATAAAGGAAACAAATAATTACTGCCTGATTTAAGTAAGCGCTGGTTCAAACATGTACCTAAAGTAAAATTAATTTAAAGTAATTACTAAAATTAATGTGACGTTAATGTATTTAAATAGTTTTTGCACTCCAATCTAGGTGAAAACAGATCAATTTAGAATGGTTTTGCAACATAAAGCTGTGCATGTAAATATTTAATGTTAACCATGCCTTGCCACACCCTGCCCTGCCCATTTCCCCACATGTCTAGAACACCATTCTAGAACAGGATCTACACATAGCAGCACAAAAAAAATAATCAAAATACAAATGGCAATCCAGGGTTCAGGGCAGGGACCAGGACATTAGTAGCAGGAGGGGACGTCAAGGCATAAAACATGCCAGAAGAGTATCTCAGCAGAAATATATCCCTACCTGGGTGGGGGCAGGTAGAGACTTAATTTCATTTTATTTATTTAATGTGCCAGAGTGATTTTCCCATTCCCTATCACAGAGGCTGGGGGCAGGTCCGCCATCAGGGGGTGAAGGCGATACTGACGTCCCCAGCCCGGCGGGCCCAGGTCACGCCAGGAAAAAAAATCTCCTCTTTTAAGTTGTCCACGGCTGTGAGGGAAGCGTTCTGCGCTCCTCACATAACGAGCATTACACTGGCATATTAAGGGGCAAAATACTGGCATATTAATTGGCAAAAGAATGGCATTTTGAGGGGCAAAATACTGGCATATTGAGGGGCAAAGTATTGGCATATTGAGTGGCTAAACACTGGCATATTGTGGGGCAAAATATTGGCATATTCAGGAGCAAAATACTGGCATATTGAGAGGCAAAGTATTGGCATATTGAGTGGCTAAACACTGGCATATTGAGTGGCAAAATAATGGCATATTGTTTGGCTAAATACTGGCACATTGAGTGGCAAAAGAATGGCATATTGTTTGGCTGAATACTGGCATACTGAGTGGCAAAATCCTGGCATATTGAGGGGCAAAATACTGGCATATTAAATGGCAAAATAATGGCAAATTGAATGACTAAATACTGGCATATTGAGTGGCAAAATATTACTGACATATTGACCAACTGCTCCCAACCACCCTCCATATTACACTAGACCAGGATAACATGCTTGTGAGGGTAGGTGAGGCGAGTGGGAGATATTGTCGGGAGGAGGGCAGAAAGTTTGTTCAGTAAGGGGCTCTGAAATTCCTGGTGGTGGCCCTGGCTGGGGGTGGCTACTAATTTAATTTTATTTGGGGTTTGGGGTATAGCACCAGCCTCATGTCAGGGGAGGGCAGTAATTAATTTTTTCTGGGTGCACAGGCATATTGTTAGCACTGCCCTGTAGGGGAGCATATTTTATTTGATATAGAAGCCACAGACATATGCAGGCACTTTTATTTATTCTGGGGCATAGTGCTGGCCTTTTTTAGTCATTCCCCCCCCCCCCCCCCACCCGATTAAACTAACGGGCAAAAATGAAAGATTGTTTTGCCTGTTCATTTTTACCAGCTGTCATTGAATCATGTTTCTGTAATTACTGCACAGAACAGTATTTCAATGCCATTATTTAAAATCTGCACCATCAAACTTCCATAGAAAGCATAAAGGTTTGTACTGGATGATATTACACAACCCGTTATGCAGACATCAGCCGAGAAATCACAGAACTGTAGTTATTGTTATTAAGCTTTATATGGCACAGTGTCAATTTGCCCCGCAGTACTGCCCTGCAGAACATGCCACAATGTCACTTTGCCCCATAGCACATGTTATTTTGCCCCACAGAACATGCCACAGCATCACTTTGCCAATTAAAATGTACAAGAGCCAGTTTGCCACAGTTTGTCCACTAAATATGCCACAGTTTGCCAAAAAAATATTTCCCAGCTGGGTGCCCACTATATTTGCCCATTAATAGGCCACAGCCAATTTTGCCCCTTAATATGCCACTGTTACTTTGCCTACTGTCAGGTATCAGTTAACATGTCACAGTCACTTTGCCATTTACATATGCAACAGCAAGTTTTGCCCATTAAAATCTGCCACATTTTTTCCATTAAACATGCTACAGTTTGCCCATTAAAATATTTTCCAGCCAGATGCCCATTAAAATATGACACTGTTAGTTTGTCCATTAATAGGCCACACTCAGTTTGCCCATTAATATGCCACCGTTAGTTTGCTCATTAATGTGCCACAGTCAGTTTTCCCATTAATATGCCACCGTCTGTCCATTATCATGTTCCCCAGCCATAATAAAAACATTACACCCTCATCCCCCTTTCCCAGTAATCACCTGGCTGCAGCAGGCTTCCCTCCTGCATGCTGTATGTAGAAGGAGGGAGACTTATTGCTATAATTTAACAATCTTAAATGATTGTTAACTATTGTATCTAGCAGGTAGAGCTGACAAATCATTTTACATACAAAACTAGAATTTAGACAGCACCCCAGAACCGGCATATGTCATATAGAACATTCAGAAAATGCAATTCAGAAATTCAGTGTGCAACGTTACAACATATTATCTTATGTAACCATGCACCTTTGTGCAGACTCATACAGGCTGTATCCAGGTATTTCTGTATCCTTCTTGCTTTGCTTTCATGTAAATTGTTTCTGCGTATTGTATTCCTGCCTAGTATTCCTGCCCTGGATTCAAGCCCTGCCATGGAATCCTTTTATGTATTCCTTTCTGTTCATCTTTATGTTCCATTCCAGGTTTTCTCTCATTCCCTCTGCCTTGTTTGTTTACTTCTATTTAAACTACACACATTTCTGTTCTTGTCTTTGCAGCTCAATCTACAGGTATTCTGTTTGTGTGCAATGTTAATCTGTCAATTCATGTCATTAATTTGCTAATATCTTAGTCTTAGTCTTAGTTAGGGACTTGCCTAAATGTGGGGTACCTTGACTTGGTTGGCAAGCTAACATCTAATTGGCCAATAGGTGAACCAAACCCCCACCATTTTACCATGACTTTAGTGTTAGACTAGTTCCTGTATTTATGTTTGTTCCTTTGTATGTTTCTCTTGTGATCCTTAACCCTGTGCCTTCCATTTTTTATCCTTGGTTTGGTTTCTGCTTTATAGAAACAAAGAATGTGTCGGCAGATAAGAACCATTCGGTCCATCTAGTCTGCCCAATTTTTTTTTTTGAGTACTTTTATTAGTCCCCCGTTCCCGGTCTTATAGCTAGGATAGCCTTGTGTCTATCCCACGCATGCTTAAAATTCTTGACTGTGTTTACCTCTACTACTTCTGCTGGAAGGCTATTCCAAACATCCACTACCCTCTCAGTAAAGTAATACTTCCTGATATTACTTTTAAATCGTTGCCCCTCTAATTTAAGACTGTGTCCTCTAGTTGTGGTAGTTTTTCTTCTTTTAAATATACTCTCCTCCTTTATTGTGTTGATTCCCTTTATGTATTTAAATGTTTCTATCATATCCCCCCTGTTATCTTTCTTATTGCTTTGCCTCTGCCCTGTAGCCCTGCATTCTGTATTTCAGTCCTGTTCTCCCTCAGTTGTGTTTCTGTTTAGCTTTGCTTGACTGTCATTTAGTTTGTCCTGCCCAAGCTTTATATCTGAATACAGCAGCTGCTTCACAGGGCCTGGGACTTGGGTCTGAGGGATTGCAGATGCCTAGCACCAGGTCCTGTGTCTCCATCCTGCAATGTAGCTCCTGATCTTAGGTGCCCTACCACCTGGATCCCGTGTGTTACATCTTAGCATTATTTTCACATTTTTAAATTATTTTAGATTATTTTAAAAGCACACAATATGATTTAGAAACACACAAGATTTAGTCACAATGTATGGCCAGGTATTCTTTAGCCCACCACTTCACAAAAGTACTCCAAACTTGACAAGTCCCATCTCTATCTTACTTCCATGGAACGGAATCTCTGTTCCATTTCAGCAATCTGTCTTCAACTATAATATTTATAATTTCACTGGTTTTGTAAGAGCAAGGGGGTTAAAGGATGTGGGAAATGAACAGATCATACATGGAGGTGAGCTTGTTACATACATGGCAAGTGTTTAACAGGGCACAGCTGAAATTAGGTTTGCAGGGGATAGGTATCGGGTTATCAGTTACAGCATTTGTTGGTGGAGGCATGGGACAGGCAAGATCTGGAGCAAAAGGGAATTTTTTTTATATCATTACTTTTTTTTATTATTTAAATATTCAAAACATATGCAAACAAAAACAATAACATCCAATTAACCACTTCGCGACAATGGATGTGCCTGGCACGTCCTGCGGTGAATCAAGCGGTTTTAGCGATCAAAGATTGCGAAAACCGCTTTAACGGTGCTGGTCTACCGACATCTAGGCAATAGCCAGCAACAAAATGTATTTTCTGGGGCACCCAGGATCGCCCCACAGAGCGATCGTGGGAGCCATATTGACGGAGCAGCATGCTCCATCAATATGGCTATGCCCTCTGGAGGTCTGAGCTTCGGAAGTGAAAGTAACTTCACTTCCGTCACTCTGAATATGCTACTTGACTGCCCCTAGAGGTAGTTAAGTAGCATAGCAATGTAAAAAAAAAAAATTTAATTAACTGAAAACTGGTTATATTAGCCTATAGGGTTAAAATTAAATAATTTTTAGCATAAGGGATAGAGTTAAAATTAAATTAAAATTAAAATATATTAAGGGATAGCATAAGGGTTAGAGTTGGGGTTAAATTTAGTGTTAGGGTTAAATTTTGGGTTGGGGTTGGGGTCAAAAGCTCAATATAGGAAAAAAACAAACAACACAATTTTTGGTTTTTGCCCCATAACTCACAAAAAAAATACCGAAAAATATGGAAACATGCATATTTCTGAACTTGGGACAACATTTAGAAACTGTTTAGATCGGGTCTTTTTTAATGAATTTTTTCATTTATTTGTCTAAATTATATTTTAGGTCAAAGTTAGAAAAAGTGGGTTTTTTAAAATTTTTCATCATATTTTATGATTTTTTTTGTAGTAAATTATAAGATATGATGAACATAATGGTATCTAATGAAAGCCCTTCTTATGACGATCAAAACAACATATAATTTGTGTGGGTACAGTATGTGAGAAAGAAGAAAACTGCAGCTAAACACAAACACCCCAGAAATGTCAAAACAGCCATTGTCACCAAGGGAAAGTCAAGGTGAAAATGTCTTGTCACTAAGGGGTTAATGATATCTCCTATACACATATACATGTTTCTTTTTATATTATTGAGTAGAATACTCATATTCTATGTTGGGAAACTTCAAGATACACTGACAATACATAACACTATAATTAAAATACTTTTCTGCTGATGCCTTCGGTAAATTTCAAACTATCTCAAGAAACTCTTTATTTGTCCCTTGCCTCTTTATTCTCCCTTTAATCAGGGATTTGTTTTAATGCAAATAGGTAAAATACACGGCACCTTTGTGTGATCAAAAGAACAGCACCGAAACAAACTAGTGCTTCATTTCTTGTAAAATAGTGTAAAATTGAAAAAAGTGAATCAGTGTGCTTCTCCCACACACGCTACACACTCAAAGTACCCTTTTAATGAGGTCAACCCTCTTAGTTTTATACAAAGGGAATTAAAAAACAGATAACATAATATAGTGTAGTAAATTTAAAACAGTGTGACTTAATAAAACTGTAAGCTAGTACACTCACATATTATTAAGCAGTAACCTGCTCTGTATAACAGACGTCCGGGAGCCCCTCATGGGGTCTTGGCAAATTATACACCTCCAAAATTTGTTTTGAGGAAATTTTTGAGGTGTATCATCTGCCAAGACCCCAGGAGTTGCTCCCGGATGTCTGTTATACTGAGTCGGTTACTAGCTTACAGTTTTATTAAGTCACAATTGTTTTCAAAAATATTACACTATATTATTTTTCTCTGTTTTTTATTCCCTTTGTATAACACTGAGAGGTCTGCCTCATAGAAAGGATAATTTGAGTGTGTAGGAGAAGCGCACCGATTCCCTTTTTTCTATTTGTTTTAATGGGTTGTGATGCAAAGATGTAATTTCAACACCCTTTCTGTTTGCTATTATGAATTTTTGTGATGGAATTCTGGTATAGAGATAACATTTCTATACCCTGTTTGCTATTATGGATTTTGGTGATTGGCTACTGGTGCAGAAATGTATTTTCCACACACTTCCTGTTTGCTGTTCTGGATTTTAGAGACTCTAGCAGGAATAGAGTACATGAGATGCATAAACTTTTAGAGAAGAGAGAAAGAAGATGATAATCAAACTGGGGAAACTTCATCAACTATAATGAATAGTAGTAGTAGGGGTCTTTAGGTGAGTGAGCTATATGCATGTTTGATAAAAAAAATAATGTTAAGATAGTATGTTGCATGGTTGCATACTACATTTATGTATTGCATTGTATGAATTTGCCCGTTCTGCGGTGCTGTCCAAATTTTAGTTTTTGTATGTACAGTTTTTAAGGACTTTTCAGTAGAAAAAGAGCGAGCAAGGGGATGTGCTCCTGAATACACTAAATCACCATGGATTTCAGTTATGGAGGCATCTCCATTCCCATGATGAAATAAGTGCAAATGTGGATGGACGGATGGGTGGATCAGGCATGGCGATAGGCAAAGTGTCATTACAAGGACACCTGTGTCGGTGACAAGATCAATGAAGGTCCACAGAACATCATTAAATCAGTCACAAAGTCCAGTAAATGTCTACCATGTAAAAAAGGAGGGTGCCCATCCCAGATAAGACCAATGGTCTTATCTCCAGCAGTGGGCAGATTTCACTGCTGGTAAAAGCATCAAAAAAACATGCCAAATAATATCCTATCGGAGGAATATACTGCCGCTATGTACTTACTTTAGCAATTCAAACCTTTCCTAAGGGCTTCTTGGTTTTTTAAAAAAATTATTATTAATAGACTTTCCTATTCATTTATGTGACTAAGACATTCTACTGTCTGAAAACCTAAATAACTCTAATGATTTCCCGTATGAGCGATTGTGAAATAGGACTGAGCACTTAACAACAGGGAAATGGAGCAGAGAAAACAGTCTTTAAGCCTTCCCTGATCCAGGAGTGCCTGGGTGAAATCAATTATTTTAGGACTTGTAGTGACACTGGGATTATTAATGTCATGTTGTAAAACAGTCTTTATAACAATTAAGCCTGACATGATAAATAATGTTGGAATAGGGTGAAAAAGGGTTGAGGATACAGAAGTTCTTGTGACTGATCTTCCACAAGCTCTGAAAAGTGTAAAAATACACTTATTTGAAAGCTACAACTTAGTTTAATGGGAAGTATAAGTCTCTACGTGTGCCACTTTATTTCTTTGATGTGCATCATTCATCAATATATATATATATATCACAAGCATCCACTACCAGGAGGAATTTTCCTTCCTGCGCTTATAAGAACCTTCTGTTTTATCTTCCACAATATCATAGTTGCCAACATCGGCCATTTTTCTAGGGACACATATTTGTTCCACATGCTGCTGAAAGAGCATGCAAAGTGCAGCCCAGCAGTATGTAGGATGGATATACACAGACAGAATCCAATTAATTAATCATGGCAGGTTTTATGAGATCTCCACCCTGATTAATTAATTGGATTGTGCCTGTGCGTATATCCATCCTACATACTGCTGGGCTGCACTTTGCATGCTCTTTCTGCAGCATGTGGAACAAATATGTGTCCCTGGAAACATGGCCAATGTTCGCAACTATGCAATATCTGTGCTGTACCCTCAAGAAGATTCTCCAAGTACAGAAAAGGAAATAAAACCATATAACACGCATGAGTGATTCTGTATAATTTATTTAAAAATATCACCTATGTTCTCGCCAGACTTTCAGTCACATTTTCCAGGGCCTTTAAAACAAATTGAAGCTATTTTTTGAGACTAAGTCAAACTCAGGTGCCAAATTTGATGTAGTCTAGAAATGAAAGTCGAATTTTAGTGACTAGACCCAAAGAAGGGGCTTGCGACTTTTGTAATGCTGGGAGATACCTAGGGACACTCATGTATTGATTGAGGTGAAGGTGAGGTGATCTACATTTCAGAGCAGCCTGACTGATTTCTAGGCCGAGTGCCATGTGCGTTTAGGTCTAGTAATTTTCTTCAGAATAATCAGGAACCAATTTGATCCAGAAATGCAGATGCAGATCATCATCGTTGACAAAGATTGCCTAATATGAGTATAATCTGTATCATTTTCTTTATATTTATATACTTTAGTTAAACTTCACTCGGACAAACCCATTGCTAGACTTTTTGCTTCTTTAGTATCAAAGATAATTTCTATAGTTTAACTAGTACTGTTTATGTTAATTTTGTCATATTTTGTGACATTGTTTTATGAAACATTATTATTATTATCATATTTTAACACAGCAGTTAAAGTGAACTCATTTGCGCCTTAAGAATTCATCCAAAACCACAAACCGCAGCACAGTGGCTACCTGTTTAGGTTTCCCCCGCTGTTTTAAAAGAAACCCTTTTCCCTGCACTGTGAGTGTTTTGCCTAACTTAAGGTTAGTTTCAGGGTTCATTTTAGGGTTAGGGTTAGTATTAGTGGTTACTTCTAGATGTAGTATTTGGGTTAGAGGTTACTTTTAGGGTTAGAACTAGGGTTAGTATTTGGCTTAGGGGTTCTGGTTATGCACCAGTGCTGACATCAACGAAAAGGCCACGCTGAACTCTCAGAGCGGTAACATCCGCAATGAAACTTCCACAAGGAAAGTGGCAAAGAACAGCCCTGGACCCCAATTTTCCCCTCTCTAAAAAATAAAGACATCAACTTGTCCACAATGGCAGCTGATGCTCTCTTTAAGATAGCCAGTGCTCTGATAAGCTTGCAGTAGATAAACAAATGATAAACATGTAAAAAAAAAAATCAGACATTAAACAGATAGAGGAGTCCAGCAGATATCGAAATAAAAATGGTGGAATTCTGTGATACCCATTTGACAGATGTGAGCAGAAGGGAGGTGCAATCGATTTTTTGAAATCCAAATTAGCTAATACAGAGGACACATCATGAAGTGCCAATATTAGGATTAGGGGAGTCTACTGAAGACACATAAGCAGGGCCAGACTAAGGCATGGGCTTCAGGGGCTGCAGCCCAGAGGAGCTGGTTGGGGAGATCAAAAGATTCTAGATCTCCTCATCTCTAAGCAAATTAGGAATTATAAGGTAATTAGACGTCCGGTTTATACTTAACATAAATGTAACATAAAAAAAAAAAACATAAATGTTTTACCTTAAAGGGACTCTGTCACCTAAACTTTATTTGTTCTTTGTATGTAGAGAATAAAACAATGATGAATGTATTAGTGTAGCAGAATTGTAAGCAAATGTGTGCATTGGGAGCCAAATGAGCCTACAATATGTCTCTTGTTTATGACCTAATATGCAAAATATACATTTCACATTTTCCGGATGGGTTGCTGTCAGCATGCAAAACATAAGATGTGAAGGAAGAGTTCACCTGAAACCCGTAGATATAAACTTTGAAATATTTTTTCCTTCTCGTAAAAGATAAGGACATCAAAGGGTTGAGATGGAAACAGACAGATAAAAGATAAAATAATGCCGTGTGGCAGAACAGAAGCCCACATGGGAGGATGGAAATGAAGAACAAAGGGTACAGATCTAAAGACAGGGTGAAAAATGCATAGAATGGAAACAAAAAGAGAGCATGTCGTCAAAATATTACAAAAGTTTGAGAGCAACACAAGTACCACCAACGATTCGCACAACACTTGGTGCTGACTACTTCTGGGCAACAAAGAGAGACTGATATGGAATTATGCCTCACTATTGTCTTGATTTTGGGAGTTTCTCCCGCCGAGTGATACCTCTGTCCAGAGGGAAAAAAAAAAATTATCAGTGAAATGACATATCTCACCCACTGGGTTTGCTCACCTGGCCAGACACATGAACAAAGAAAGGAAATATTGCAACACCACTATATAACTCCCGGCACTCTGGCAGGATGCATTTTGAGGGTTTTCTTCTTCAGCTGGTGGGCTCTTGTGCTTAGTGTTTTCATAAGAATATGATATAGTTTTATAACTTTTTGCTTTTCCTCCATACATATAGAGCCCCTATATTTGGCAATATTTTCAATTACTTGACTATCATTGTATTGTTATGTTATGCATGTTGTAATCATTACTTTTTATTGTTCCTCTTTATCTGATTGTTTATTTATCTATTTTCCAATAAATATATAATATATTTGCTTACAAGTTTTTTTAAAATTTTGCTACAGTGTGAAAAGTGTAGATAATGATGAATCTGAAAGGGACTTTCTGTGTGTCAACTACAGGGCAAGGGGAGATGGGTACCCACAAGCAAAAGCTTGCCCAGGGTCCGGTCAACATTAACAACTAATTAGCCTTACATAAGAAACAAAAAAACTACAGAGTGTTTGCTTCCAACCAAAGTGTTTCTGCAAAGATTTAGTGAGTGCAAGCATCAAAATATGTTTCAAAGCAGTGATCTTTCAAATGAGTTGCAAAAATGAGGTCAAAATTGCCAAGCTCAGCTCAGATTATCCCAATAATGTTTCATGACAAGTCCCCCACTGTGAAATAACTTGTGTAGAGGTGATGAATATTTTAGAAAATGAAACCCTTGGAATTTGTACTGATTAATACACATACACTGATTAGCCATACCATTATGACCACACCTGATATTGTGTAGGTCCTCTTTTGATGCCAAAATAGCTCTGACCCATTGAGGCATGGACTCCACTAGACCTCTGAAGGTGTGCTGCTGTATCTGGCACCAAGATGTTAGCTGCAGATCCTTTAAGTCCTGTAAGTTGCTAGGTGGGGCCTCCATGATTGACAAGCACATCCCACAGATGCTCGATTGGATTGAGATCCGGGCAATTTGGAGGCCAAGTCAACAGCTTGAACATGGTGCTGTGTTTCTCATACCATCGCTGAACCATTTTTTGCTTTGCGGCAGGACGCATTATCCTGCTGAAAGAGGTTAATGCAATCAGGGAATAGCATTTCCATCCACATGAATGGCGGGACCTAAGGTTTCCCAGCAGAACATTGCCCATAGCATCACACTGCCTCCACTGGCTTGCCTCCTGTCATAATGTTATGGCTGATCGGTGTATACTTTGGTTTAAAAAGAAACTATGTAGCCATGTAGGTTTTTTCTTATTATTTTTTTAGTGGACACATTTTGACTTGTCATTCTATAAAGTCCCAGAATGAACAAAACAAGTAACATAGATAGGAGTGTCTAGGTATCCATTCTGGTTGCTCAATCCATTCACATCATGTATCTGCATCTCAGTAGATTCCCCAATATTCACTCATGTAGCAACTAACTTAATGAATGTGTGATCTACCTGGGTGCATTGTAAATCTGTAAACTCCAGCCACATAGAAATGAGAGTGCATGTTAACATGCTCTCCTTTCCTGTTGGCCAACCTGAGGAAGTAGGATGTAGAACTTCATGTCAGATGGAGAAATAAGAAACCAAATCGGGCCTTGGTTATGGCTCTCTAAAGTCGCTATTCAGAGAGATATGGGCAATGGGCACTCCCCATAGTCTTCCTTCTTAACAGGAAACACAGTTCAAATATTGATACACTACAAAAGAAGGTTGATGTGGTAACATGTCTTACCAGTTTGTTCCTCAAGAGTTATTCTTATCTTTTAAAAACTCATATAAACTATAACTGCTTTTATTGCTGTTCAATAACAACAGTCCCACGTCTCTCCCCAAGGCCAGCTTTTTGTGTTACATCTACGCACACAAAGATGACTGAAACCATGACCCCTGCATTCCAAACAATTGAAACAGAGGAGTTCATCCGAGAAAATCTTATTGCCTATTACACATAGGAGAGCTGCAATTTGTTTTACAGAAAAAATAAGTGCATTTAGTATATTTGTAAGAGCACGTACAACACAAAGAAAATAAACTAGATAGAACTGCTCCTTTAGAGAAATACAGTAGCCGGGATAAATACTATAGTATAAGTATGGGCAAAACTGACTACTATTTAAATGCCTGCAACAATTGTTGCCAACAAGCAAGCCTTGCTTAAATCCATTTCAACTACTGTTGATTTTAATTGCCTGCACAATTTTTGCCAATAAGCAAGTCTTGTTTAAATAACAGGAAACCTTTATTAGTGATATACTACTCTTTAAAAATCTAATATCAAAGCCAAGTATTCTTTTTTTTTGTACAGCATTGGAATTCAGAATATTACAAATGAAGATATTACTAGAGGGAAACTGAGAGATAAAAAATCCTTTTTAAGCATTCCTACAAATTAACATGTTTGTACACATTAATATAAACGCACATATAACATTTGATATAACACAGACACTACAATAATTCGAAAAGGATTTTGGTTAAACTGTGAATTTAGAGAATGAAACAAATGTAAAAAATGATTATTTCATTGTGTTGGAACAGACTTCATGGCCCACTCAACAGTCCAATATTTAAGGATCATTGGTTTGTGTTTAAATAAAACATTAAAAAAAAAAAGACTGTGCTGGAAATCCTGGAAGGAAGGTGATTCAAATTTCAAAATTACTGGTCTAGGATACTTCGCCATATGTGAACTGTGAGAAGTTCACAAATGGTGAAGGAAGTGGGTAAAGCACTTTTCAGTGTTTTATGGGAATACAATTGTAGTTTGCCTCTGAAAAGGACATTGCTGTTGCTCTGGCTGAGAGTGGTGAGTTGCCTGCCAATTACCAGATGGCTGATTTAAAGCAAAGCCAGCATGATGGAGGACCTGGTAAAAGCTTTGGTGCCGGCAACCTTTACGCAGCATGAGACCAACAGGATGACAGCAGCCCAGATCAGCTGTGTGGGGGAAGCTCAGCAACAGGTTACTGCTGTCCAGCAAGAGATGGACACATACTGGTTGCCCAGATTGGTGTAGTCATAGAAGAACAGTGGGAAGAGTTTTTCCATGTGCAGATATTCCCACTGTGGATAGGGGGCACCACAAAAAGATAAATTGCTTTTTGCACTAATTGACAGAGGCAGATGGCATTGAGACCTACTACTTTTACTACCAGTGAGGACTGACTGCCAGAACAATGAGTTGAGTTGTGACCCCTTTTGTAGAATCCCAAAATGTCTATGATGATTTGCCAGTGGAAAACAAGACAAGGATTAGGGAAATAGTAGCATGCCATGGAGTCACACTTGTAGTTTGTGCTCAAATGTTCAAAGCATAGGGTTATGATGCAAACAAATCTACTAGGTCACAGATGTATGACCTGCTGAGACTTGCTCAGAAATGGTTTCAGCCAGAGGTGAACTCTGCCACAGTGATTGCACACTCAGGACTACAGGTGTAACAGAGTCAAACTGATGAGCCCAGGGAATGTCATTTTGGGATGTGGGAAAATGTGACACATTATTGGTATACTAAATTGTCTGCTTTAACCAGCGCTGTTGGTGTTATCCATTTAATGTCTCTAAAAGTAGAGGGGAAGAGTGTACAAGCATTGCTTGAGTCCGGTGGTGAGGTTACACTAGTAACTACACTATTACTACAATCAGAAACGTTAGACAGACAGCATTTGTTTCAAATTTTGTGTATTCATGAAGACACCCACTCATATCTTGTTACTCTGGAAAATGTAAAATACAGAGGTGACACAGTACCCTCAATGCTTTATGATATAGTCCTAGGAAGAGATTTTCCACTATATTTCGATACAATATGGGAAAACACTTCATCTAATCAGGACAGAACTGTAGAGGAAGAGTTGGGAACAGAAGAAACAGAAAGTGTTCTAATATTGATTGGGAAAAATATAGTTAGAAGGAACCAGCTGTTGTATGTTTGGGGGGTGACGGGGAACAAGAGGCTGAACCTTTCCAAATAAAGGAACCAACAGAGGAGATAGAATTCTTTGATCTTAGTATTGGAAACATTTGCGCTGTCCACTGAAAGGATCAAACATTAGTGAATGCATGGGAGAATGCACAGGTAGTAGAAAGTACCCCTGGAAACCCTGAAAACACAATTGTCCCCTCCATATTTTTTTTTTGAAAATAATAATTTGCTATATAGAATGGAATCAAAAGGGGTTGAATAGATTGAGCAGCTACTGGTCCATCAACCTTACAGGAACTTGGTACTAAAATACATGTGACTGAGATAGCTTAAGGGAAAGCTGCTTTCTCAACACCAAATTGATTTTTTTTACTGCAAGGTATAGCCCACTGGCTTTCATGGTGCTCCTGCTACCTTCCAATGCATGGTGGGTATGATCATTAAACCCCATAATGAATATGCAGCTGCCTACCTTGATGATGTGGTTATTCTCAGTACAGATTGGGAAACCCTTCTTCCCGGAGTTCAGAAGTTGATAAATTAAATTCAAGATGCAGGTCTAACTGCCAGTGCCATGGGTTTAGAGGAGGCCATGGGTTTAGAGGAGGCCATGGGTTTAGAGGAGGCCATGGGTTTAGAGGAGGCCATGGGTTTAGAGGAGGCCATGGGTTTAGAGGAGGCCAAGTAATTGGGAGAGGTCTCCTTAAACAGTGTATAGAATAAGTGTTAGCGCCATATACCAGAGTGAAAGTACAAGGTAATTTATTAACATGTATATAATGAATACATAACATCAATGATCAAATAAAAACACATGGTAAAAAAAACCCTCATTCAACTCTAATGAACAGTTTCTGGTTCAAAGACAACCTAACAAGTTTTTCCAAGTCTTACTCAGAGGTATTTGTAAAGAACAAGCAATGGCCTTATCACAAAAGAAATACAATGGAAATAAGAAAAAGAGAAATTAGAAGAAGAGAGAAGAGTTGGATGAAATCAGAAAACTAAGGCACACGGCTAAAGATAAAACAGGTTTAAATAATGTCATAGTAAAACTGAGAAATAGCTAATATGATTAATATACTGAGTATAAAGAAAAGAAAAACATTTTTGGATGATGCAAACGTAATAAACATAAAGTTTGCGTCATCCAAAAGTTTTTTCTTTCTTTCACTGTTTAGAGAATAGAAACATGGAACGGTGGACACTATAAAGCCCGATACATTCTGAAATGAATTAGGATTGGGCATAATAGACAAGTCAAAGGGATCCCAGACATTTGACCATACAATGTGCCACATTTCGGGTCCGATTTGGCAGTCCGGGCTGTTCAGAAACCGAAGCATCAGAGGCATTTTATGGTGAAAATGGAGCAGACCAATTTTCACCATAAAATTTATTCCATTTTTTGAAAATAAAAGTTGTGAATTGGCTTTTCGTGATCCATATACTTTCATAAAATTCATATTTTTAACCATGTTCCCACCTGACTGATGACATACTCTGCTTCCTGATTTTGTTTTAGTACCATGTTGTTATTATCTTTGTGCTTAGTTTACTTATTTCGTATACAAATATTTATGTCTATTTTATTCGATTGCTTGTTAAGTTTTGACAGTGGTTCATAAGTCATTATATATCTGCCAATGTTGTATGTTATATTATATTATTTTAAAACTTTAATAAAAATATTACAACAGAAAAAAAAATGAATTCAATTCTGACTACACAATATGCAATGATCAATGTTGAATACAATTCTGATTTCGGGGGTGATTGCTGCTTTATGGACATTTCAATTCACCTTCTTTTGGGGCTGCCCAATGGCCCCAGGCTCCTTAAAAATAAACAACCATGGAGAAGCTGGGATTGAAGGCATCTGACTGCCTGACACAGTCATCCAATCAGATGTTGTCAAAGCTTTCAGACATTTATTTTTTAAGGGGTCTAGGGACATTGGTCATCCCCAGACCCCACAGGGAAGGGATATACTTTATTGACAACAACCCTCTATTGCCTGTCACTCAGTCACTGCCCACAGAACTCACATTATATTGGAAACCTTTTTTGAAATGCAGTGGTTTATTGACTTGCAACCATGTACTACATGCAGAACCCTTGATGTACAGCACATTACAATACCTGTGTGTGTGGGTGTATAAGTGTGTTAAAATCAGTATAGCATAAATACTACATGAGATACTCTAGCAGATAATTCATTTTTTACACATTTAGTTAAGGTACATTTCCATCTCATAAAATAAGCATTATTATTATATTATATTATTTTATGTGCTACAGTCTAATGTATTCAGAAGGTAATTTGAGAGAATTTTTTTCAATAAAATATGAACATTTTTTTTGGAACAGAATATTACAGAGCCTTTTCAAAAATCGTCTTAATATTCTTAAAACTGCTAGAACCTAAACATTATGTTAAGTTACATTTCACTTGCATTTTAAGGACAGAGATCCAAATGTCCAAAAGTTTTATTATTTTTTTTTTTTTTAAATTCAGCAAGGAGCTTGGTTGGGTAACATGAATGTTTCTAAAACTCTGGTAAGTACAAGTGTAATTTTAACTACAATATAGTCTAGTTTAATAATACTTATTATTGTTTTAAGTGTTTTCCCACTTTGCATTAAATGGATTTTTGTTAATTTCCTTGATAATTCTTGATCTCTTTGTCACATAACAGTACCAGGCTCCATTTTCTCCCTTCCTGTTGGCACTGAACCAGAGAAAAATTGGTTTGCAAAGATAAAAAAATTAAGGCTAGCACTGTCTGAAATTTATCGTTATGTTAAAAGCAATATCTCTTCCACAATCAAAAATTCCTGAACTCCTATGAGGATAACTCCATCTGGACTGGGTGAGGCAATTGCCTAGGTGTAGCCTTGTGCTCTGACCTATCTTCTCCTCTATCTTTTTTTACCTTTTTTGAACTGTTTTTTTCTTGCTGTTTATTTTTTCATTTTTTTTCATTTATTTTTTTCTCATAGAATTACTGTTCCTTATTTTGATCTAGACAATTACTGTTCCTATTTTTGATTTACATACTCCGCTCCTTTTTTTCTATCACCTATACCTGTTTTTTACTTGTTGTTATTATTTTTTCATCATTATTATTATTTTCCTTGTACTGGATTTTGTCCCATCCTCCTCCATTTTTTTCTTTATCTGGAGACATACTATGTGATGCAGGTCCTTACATTACTCATATTGCAAGAGGCACCTATTGTGGATTAACCCTTGTTCTTCCACACTTTTCTCCCCCCATTTTCTGGTATATGTGGTAAGCCAGCAATTCAGGCATTTTTTGCGGTCATCCCCTGTGCTTTCCACCATTAGCATTTTTTCCATATACCCCTTTTTTTTCTGTATTTACTATTTTTTATGCTTTTGACAATTTTTTTCTCCACATTAACATTTTTTTCTCCGGCTCTTATATATTTATATTTTTTTCCCACAGCATTTTTTGCCACTTTGTGTTTCTCTCTATTGCCCTGCGCCCAATTATCCCTTTCGATCTCCCATATATATTGTATCTGATCGTCAGTATATTACCTTACTCACAATAAATTGATATTTATTATATACTCTCAGTGTGCATGCACAGTACAAACCAAAACGCACACAAAACATTTTAATTAACACATGCAAATGAAAATAAATATAGCTGACTTGCCCTACCACCTTAAATAATTTTACATTAAAGTAAGGGGAATACCAAAATCGTAATTCTGTACTTTTGGTACATTTTCCATGTTCTGCTGACTAAATATTTAAATTATCTCTCATGCTTTCTTTGGAAGGGACCACTGATATAATAGTTTACAAATTAAGCCATTTGCCATGACTGTAACTCAGTGGTTTACTGGTTATACTTACAACTGTCCTGGGCTTTATCTGAATAAAAGTAATTCTCTGGAAAAATAACTGGATGGATTTTTGTATTCCTGAGCCTGGAGTAACCAGGATAAATGGTTTAGATTGGTGTCTTTAGTGTAATCCTTAGTAGCAGCAAACAGTGTTTGGAAAAGCGGCTACAGACTCTTAAGAAATACAACACTGATTTTTTGTTACAAATTTCTATTCTTGGATTTACCATGCCTGAGATATTAAAGTTTTACTGAACCACAAATCCTCTATTTGGTCCTCTGACAAAGTGTGCTTACAGTAGAACATCTGACAATTAATGTGGCTCCCATGGTGACCTCTATCTGTCTCTTCTTAACACCTTCAGGTTGGACCACATTTGCATGTGAATGATTATTATTCTGTGATCCTCTTCTGAGATGCAAATGCAACTTAAAACTAGAGGTGTGAAGAGTGCCACATTGAGAGGTCAATGGGGAGGCAACATTGGTAATTAACCGAATTTTGCAGTAAGCACAGTTTGTCAAATTGAGGTCGCCTGCTAGAAGATAACTGCTCAATAAAATAGTACAATTTTGGAAATACTACAGCTTAGAATAAAACAAAAACAAACCGTTTCATTCACCTTAAGGTGGTTATTCATTGAACATATATATATATTAATTTAATTTAATTTTAATTACTAATATTTCAATAAAACTTGAATATCTTGAATAACATTTTGTTCATCTTAAAGTTGCCATTTACGTAAAATAAATTTAAGTTAAATTTCAACTTTACTGACATTTTAAATACAGCCATTCAATTAATTCTGGACATTGGTAATGGACATTGGTTTGGTAATCCCATTGGCCAAGCCATTAATTGTTCTGGAACTGACATTTATGACCAAGATGCAGGAATCTCCTTATATCTTATGTAAAGGAAATAGGTGAAGGATTTTAAAAAGTGAGTGACGTACATTGATTGTTTGTTTTTCAAAAACAACTTATCTATCACCTCTTTGATCATTTCCCTTAAAGCAAACAAGTCTTACTAGAAAGAATTTGATAAAGAATGAGGAAAAGGAGTTATGAATGTCTCTTTAGATTTAAAGATGACAAAATGAGTGGGATTAGTTTTGTTTCTATTTAGTTGCTATTATTTACACCCCTTCAAACACTAATGTAGCTGCTCACTAAAAGGTTAGTTCAAGTAAGTAGCAGGTGAGTTGAGATGGGTAGCAGGTGAGTTAAAGTGAATTGCAGGTGAGTTGAGATGGGTAGCAGGTGAGTTGAAGTGAGTAGCTACTCACTTCAACAACCCTGCTACTCACTTCAACTCACCTGCTACTCACTTTAACTCACCTGCTACCCATCTCAACTCACCTGCAATTCACTTTAACTCACCTGCTACTCACTTCAACTCACCTGCTATTCACTTTAACTCACCTGCTACTCACCTCAACTCACCTGCCACTCACTTTAACTCACCTGCTACCCATCTCAACTCACCTGCAATTCACTTTAACTCACCTGCTACTCACGTCAACTCACCTGCTATTCTCTTTAACTCACCTGCTACTCACTTTAACTCACCTTCTACTCACTTTAACTCACCTGCCACTCACTTTAACTCACCTGCTATTCAATTCAACTCACCTGCTACTCCCTTAACTCACCTGCTACTAACCTCAACTTACCTTTTAGTGAATAGCCCCATAGGGGCTTTATTTATGAAAGAAAGAATTGGAGTGAATGCGAGAATTTTTCGAATTGGGCTACTTTCGCCTTCAGTTTGAAATTCCTAGTGTGACAAAAATATTAGTAAATAGACCCCTTGCTGTAGCGTGAAAACAAGAACTTTTTTTTAGTAGTACATGGATAGTTATACAATAAAATATCAGATACCAACATTAATAAATAACACAGACAAAAGAGTATAATCAGCCACCCCTATGTCCCTGCCCAGCTGTCTGATGCCAGCCATCCCCGACGCCATGTTGTAGAATTTCCAGGTGAACTAAGACAAGGTACTCCTGGTCCCCACAAGGAACACGCACCAAAACTAGTATATAGCCGGATGCCTCCCACAATTGCCTCCCTCCTCCCCGTGTAGCGTTAGAATCAGATGCCCCATGGAGGACTGACAGCCAGTCTTAGTTCCTGTGGATAGAGACAGACTTGCAATCTGCCCAACAGTTCAAGAAGATCTTGCTGTGCTCCGGCCAGACAGAGGCAGCAGCAGCTGTGTTCCATTACTGTCAGGCTGGGTCATGGGCCTGAGGCATAGTGATACTCTCTCCAAGATGGTAGGTACAATACGCTTTCTGTTCCCATGACAGTGATAAAGAAACATAATTCACTCAAGAATACATAATTAAGTACATCATTGTATTACATAATGAGAAAAAATGTATCCACAGAGTCTCCAGTTGATGACATCACCTGTGGCTTAATACATAAATGACACATTTGCCATTGAAAAATCCGTTAATTTGCATATCAAGCCACAGGTGACGACCTCAACAGGAGACACCACAGACACCTTTTTAAAACACATTTAAGCATTTGTTTGCATTTTTGCTCACACAATGTATCGATTATTTGTCAGTCATTTTTTTATTCTCAACATTCACAGTAAAAACAGTGTTTAGGTGATACAGTCCCTTTAAAAAAAGCACAGATGTTTCAATTTTACTCCTACTGGAAGCCAAGAAGTGTGTATTTCCCTGAATTTCAAGTCATGGCAGATCTAGAAGGATAGGATTAAAGATCAAACTTTGACACTCTCCCAGAGAACTGGCTATTATTGTGTAAGTTTTTGGTTTTATGATAATAACTCTAGTGATGTCATTAGACAATGTGCTCTTTTTATGATATAACAAAAAGTGTCAATATTTTACGTTATTTAACTGTACCCCAACATAAGATAATAAGTACATTTTTAATGGTAAATATCTAAAAGGGGAAGTTGATTGGCTAACTGGTTTAGTTGGACAATAATACACAAACACACACATGTTTGATACAGCTACAATTATTCTTATACAGGACCTTTCCATATGTAAGAAATAAATGCATAAAACTCTTCATAAAAAATGTTTTTTTTAAAAAAAAATGTATTTGTATATGTAGCACATACACACATGTATGTGTGAGTACATGTACACCCAAATACATATGCTTGTGTGTGCTTGCACATGTAGAGGAAGAGAGAAGAAAAAAATACAAATAATTGAACTTCTGTGAGCTGAGACATCACTTGTATACATACAGACATACCTTTACAACCATCCATTGCCTTTATACTTGGAAAAGGGATTCACCTTTACACCTGCAAGTAGAGGAGAGACAGTAACTCCTCCCAAGCTACCTGTGTGAGACTATCATGGCACAGAGCCAACCTGCTACAATCAAAGTATATAAGATGGGACAACCTCTTATCTGTCTATTCTACTCAACACTGTTTTAACTGAAGATGGGGACCTTTAATGTGGCCCCATTGTGGATCCTAGTAGTCATCCTGGGCCCTCTGCATGGTAGGTACCTTTTGTCCA